>JAQGAK010000002.1:0-381911 GCA_034696945.1 Lipothrix lubbocki | reverse complement strand
TATGTTAAAAGATATGGTGGACAGTGGTTAGTGGACAGTGGACAGTAAATTTCTGGCCCGTTATCGACATAACAGCCTAACTATAGTTTACATACTATAGTCACACACAAGTTTTTTCATGTAGTTTTTGTCTGCAGACGAATTTTCCGCACATATACAAATCCGGTCTGGGTTTTGATAAGATAGGAACCTCATATTAACGTGAAGGGGGTGGATGATTTGGAGTGTATGCGATTCTGTATTATTAGTCAGCATATTACAAGTTTACGAGTCTGCATATGAAGTCCAGTCAGACTCGAAATAAAGATCTTCGGGAACAAGAACCTTTAGCATTATTTACAAGCTGTGTCTCTTATCTGACCTCATTCTCCAAAATTCGTTTCGCTACTCTGAATTTTGGGATATAGTTTTGCCAGTTTCAACACTTCATTTATTCTTGCCCTTTAAGTACATAGACGAAGCTTCTTATTACCAAAATTTTATTGCTTTCTCCTGTGTGGAATACAATTCAATTAAGTACATACAGGAGCTTTGATGTGTAAGTGTGAATGAAGGACATGTAAAACCAGGTGCTAGGTGAATATATGGAAGCCGCCAAAACTCACAATGAAATGACATGATTACAACACTGGCAAAAGGACATATTATATAAATTGGTGGTTCCGCTGTACATTTACCCATCCATATATTCATATAAAGAAAAAGATTGTAGCCTCACAGGTAGCTTCGATTGAAAGATTTTAGGGCACTAAAAAATAAATCAGCACCTGTTAAGTTTTGTCCAGCCAGACATGTATGGGTAGATGAAGGAACAAACTTTTGTCTGCGAGACTTTATGATAAGGGGGATCTTCTGTAAAGTGATCTGTACATGTGTCTGTACTGTACCTCACCAAAGGCATTCAATCCAGAATTGGAGCCAATAAAAAACCAAATTTCAATGCACTTGAACTTTCGAAATATTCAGGGTCAGTTGGTTCATAGTTTCTAAACCCTTGTTCCTTCGTTGGATACAATCGATCTTAAAATACTACTCTCCAAAGTGTCCCAAGTCTTAAAATAGTTTTATTGGTGGAAATTAAAATGGGAAGTGGTTCAAGTTCAAATACATAAAGTTAATAAACGTTCTTGTCTAAACTCAGTACACTGGGGACCGTTGCTCAATTTTGACCAGAGCTACTCCAGCAGTAAATCCCAAAAATATGTTTCAAAAATTCATTGATCCACCCATGACCATTATATTATATAGTGCATCTCATATGTCACCTTCAGTTTTAGTCTTCCGAGCTAACATTATTTTGTTGGGCAAGTAGGTATATGATAACTAAGGGTTTTTGTCCCCGGATTGTATTGCATATGTTCATCCAATTATATATACGTAAACGCTGTTTGGTTGCATAATAGGGAGCGAAATAACTTATTAATACATACCTATAATGTATGACTACCTACACAACATTTAAAAACAACAATTTGGGGCCTAGTGAGATTTCATGTAACCTTGTCTTTTATTAACCTCAATGTAAACGACGGCTGAAACGAGTCGACTCAAGTAAAAACATGTTATGTGCTACCAGTTGAGTGTTTGCACTATTAAGTCCCCTGCAAATGAAGTTTAAGGGAAAATAAAAAAAATTCGGAGTTTTTTAATTTGGCTCGAAGTTAAAAAATGAGTTTTTTAAATGGGGTTTAACATGCAAATTTTTTTCCGTCAGAGGTTTCACCTGCAAAAGTTTTCTGATGTATCCTTATATACATATACGAGTTGATTAAAATCATGTTTTTTTACCTTTTAATCCGTAAAATGTTTGATGACCACTTGAGTCGACTCAATTCAGCCGAACCACTATCCAGTCTTCCTTTGTTAGATAAGTATAGGCTATTTGAGGGTACCGTCCATAATGCAGAAAATTTAAAAGACCTCCAAACAACTTTTTGGAAATGCTGCAACTATGCGGTATTTTTGTGCGTTAAACATGGAACGATTGTAGAAGTTTTATTTTCGGAATACGTTTCCCAAAAAATAGATTACTATGATGTACAACAATGTCCTACTTTAAAATCTACAACCGCTTAGCAAAAGCATCATAATTTGCAAATAGACTCCTTCTATGGCCATATGGATAAAACAGACTTGTAAAAAATTGTTGTGAACTTGTCAGAAACTGCTCCTCACCTATATAAAATAGGATAAATTGATTATTATATGTATTGAAAATGAGAAAGTTTGTTGAAGTAACGTATTTATTATCATATAGAAAAGTCTTAGTTTCAAATAACAAAATTGCTTTGACTTCCCACAATAAAATGGATTTAAAAAAAGTAAAGTTTCAACGTTTGATAAAAGCCAAGGGGTTCATTGTAAAGATGGCCTTGCATGAGTTTTAATGTTTTATGTCAGGCAAACATATGTCAAGGAGCTAAACGAACGAAGAATTTAAACGTTCTTTTTTCTTCTGATCTAGATATGATTTGACATTAACATGAAGCCATTTTTTTCCTTCCATGTGCAAAAATGAATGTGAGATGAAACAATAAAGTTGTCACTTAAGTCTCATTGGCATCAAGTATGTATGTAGGAGGAGTAGATATTGAAGACGGTTTCTCTCACCTTTACAGTTTAGGAACTGCACATTATCAATTATTTTTGTTTGGTTATCTACGGATTCTTACATTCACTAAATACTTATTAGTTACTCACTGTCAAGTGCAGCAACAAGTTCTTAAATTGACCCCGCCTCATTAGCACTAAAGGCTATGTAACAATTTGCTAAGCTAGACATATGCTTTGTTCGCCTAGGCTTCAGCCTTCTGCTTTTATTGCTATTGAGTGTAAACGCGCGTTTGAGGGTGAAGCCTAATAACGTGTACATACTTACCTTAGTACCTACATATCTTTATGTACTACCTATACTGAAACCAAATCGAGGCGATCTGCCTTCACGTAGCTTAATTCAATAATAATCCTGTGTTAACAAATTATTTGACAAAAACTGACATCTTATTTCACCGCCCAGTTTGCTTGAAAACATGTACATTGTAGGATTTTCAAAAGTTGAAAAGAGAATTAGGGAATGAAAGAATAAAAGGATTAGACAGTGTGCATAATACTCTATAGATGCATATGCATACATATATATTTGCTTTATTGTAACTAGGTACATATATCCGTAATTGTACATATGATTCGGTTGTTGAAGTCAAAAGTTCTATCTGTTTGATTTTCGTACTTACAGTAGTAAAACCGTGTTAGATAGGAAACATTATACTGCAGTCATAAAATAATGATAAACATAAGTACATCTATTTGTAATTATATATCACTAGATTAGACATACATTCACAGACAAACGATCAAAAAATATTTCCAAAAAAGCGTTACATTCACTCTAAAACCTGTGTTTTTGCGATTGAAAATCGAAATTAAAATAGTTTGACACAAATAAGAGTTTGAATGAAAGCCCAGTAGTATAGAGTTGTTTGGTGGGTTTTAGTCAATGAAAAACTAACTGTTGTTCCAGCCAGTTGACGAGCAGAGTTGTATTCAAATGGTATATGTATAACAATGTGGCGCAAATTCATGTAGAAACTAAATTAGAGGTTACAACTCTATCGATCCTATTAAATTACCGATCTAAACAATAAAAAATGAATAAAAACTAAAGTGACTTGTGGTATGTGCTGGTAATCTACATTTGTGTTGCTATAAATTAAAAGATATGGTTAACAATTAGTACTTGTTCGGGTGAAGATCCTCTGTAGATAGGATGGAGACTTTGCGCCTCCATACAGATTAGATATATAGATAATGACTTGATGATCAGTGAAACGTGAAACCATACAAGCGTGAACCATCGAATAAAATTTTCTCTTTTCTTTAGTTCGAGTTGATCCTAGCAGGAAAATTTTTTCATTCCAGATTTACCTCTGCTTTATACGATAATTGTGATGCTCTTATTCATTCAGTAAAGCAACTAGTATGTACATCAGTAGTCAGTTCGTTTTCGCGATTGCATCTTGGAATACTAATGCATCTCTTTTTTGCTGCTGTATATCAGAATTATTATGGAGAGGAGAAATACAAGACCGATTCCCTTATTTGATGTAGTCAAGGCATAATGTTCATTATAAGTGGTTTTGTATCAATACTAATAAAAAATTAGAATGTTGCATTTTTACTAAAAGCATTGCGGCATTCATGCAGATGATACGTATAGTTAAACGAAGTCATCCGAAAACCTTGTTATGATTTCAATGGGGCACATTGAGACAACATTTCAATCGTATAATTTATGGAGTGCATACTTGTTGCCAATAAAGATAACAGGTGGTTTGAATGCATGGAAGTACATATGTAATCTGAGGTTGTAAACTGGCTTCTTGGTATATTCAACTTTTGGATAAAAAACGGTTTGTACTTTTTATGCATGAATAATGCTTATGGTAACAACTAGTCATAAGTGACAAGATGATGCATGAAACCATTCAGGTCTTTCAGTTCTGCTCGGGTCTTTGTTAAAAAAAGGAATTCTATTAAGCTACTTAGGCTCACATCATGTATTCCATCCTTTCATGCCTTACTAACTTGATTTTTTCTGTAGTAAGTGAAAATTTAAAACTGAATTTAAATTCAAGCAAATTCTTCCCTGCTTATGGCAATTATTAAGTTCACTTTCTTGATCTCAAAACATACATTAATGGTATCATCGGAATACTAATTGATAGTTCCCATCTTTTATTCACTACATATTGATTCCTGTTTGATGTACGTACCAGTGAAAAATCTGAATTTTTCCAATTTTTTAAATGATCTCCTTTGAGTCATTCCGCCCATATCATACAAACAGGACCTTGGGTTCTGGAAAGTTCCTGCAGTCGTACTGTTTAGCACAGTTAGCGTTTAACATACATACAGTTGTGCATTCGGGGTGGCTCTGGCATGTATGCCATTGATGAGAGCCTTGATAGGTTTTCTACACGCAGGTTGCCAGACATTTTACATAACTTCACTAATATGCGATATATGCAAAAACTTAGCGATAGACGACGAGAAAAAACTAGACAAAACATATAGTTCTGTAATCTCGCTTTTCCAAAGCAGTTAATGGTTTTATACACCTATGTATTTTGCTTTATATGAGCATCATTGCATTAGCTCTTGTGTCCTAGAATGCTAGATGCATAAATATAATATTATAAAAATACGGGGAGCATGAATCGTTATGATGGTTTCCTTTTGGAGGATGGCCACATGGATAATGGCATATCTTGTCTCCATCAAAACTCTAGTTTTCATTGTAACGCACGCACGATTCAGCTACAGTTTATCGTAACGTTAGCCAATGTTATCATAAGTTAAGAAGGCGTTATTAAAATGAATTTGAGTGTGGTTGTAAAACAATTCAAATTCATGTATACCTGGAAATTTAGTATTGTATTGTATTGATGCATTAAATTCATTACAGATTCCTGTCAGAAAGAATAATATAAACCTCGGTATAAAATTACATGTATCGGGGTAAAATCACATTATTAATTCATAGTAACATAAGGCAAGTTAAAAAAATGTGTACTCATTATTATCAGTAACTTATCTGTAATGAAACATGCGATGAGGATCCAAAACTTTAGGTTAGGAGAAAAATCCTGTGGATCGCCTCCACTCCTGATAACACTTGTGATTCAGTATTAAGTATAATTACGTACATATGTAGGTATATATCTATGCATATGGTCCACATGAGATGAAACCAAGACGGTGTTCACAGTGTTGTGTTATCTGTCTCCAAGAAACGACGAATATACATATGTTAAGACGATACGATATGGGGGAGGCTGTCGCAGCTTGATGTTATCAATTCATTATGAAGTATAAAAATGTGGTTTATATACAAATGTTACTCAACAATGATTTAATTGATACAATCAAGGAAGTGGCATGCCAGTACGACGTTACCAAGTTACTTCCAAGATGAAGATGACACTAAATTCACTCTTGACTTCACTGTTCTATTCCCGTAAATTCGTAACGTCAACCGTATGGTAGAACGATCCACACTCATATTTTCAAGAGGGAGGTGTGATTACGCCTTACACTAATTAGATGATTTAACTATTACCCTTGGAATTAACTTGTGTAGGATGAACTTTGCTGTTCAGTTTTTCAAAAAAATCAAAACAGGGAAGGCAAAAATACATATTCATGATTTAACGTATGACTATTAAGGTTTTAAAGCAAGGTTTTTAAATTGCGAGGTAAGGGACACAAGTATATAGAATTAATTCTAGCCCATAAAAATTACACTCGTTTTACTTCGTTTTTGGAACATTTAAGCATTTTTTGAATTACATTTGTGGAGTACAAATGTAATATATATATTCTTGAGACCAAATTCAATTAATTATATTTAACTGTAAAGTCAGGCATAGTTGCGACACATCAGGAAAAATCTGGCACCAACCTCATTGTTCATGAATGCTTCCTAACTTCGAAAAAGTCAATGATACGTACTACGCACTCCCTGATTATGCCTCGTATTAATTAGAGGAAGTATAACTATTTAGATTGAAGTTCAAGATCATCGAAATGTGTCCACAGGGTCAGTCAGGAAATAGGTTTCTTGTTATTTATATTTTTTAAATAATTATTGTTCTTGTTCATTCATAATGTTAAAGTAAATGTTTTAACTGTTAAATGAAATTATTTAAATAGTTAAAACATCTTGAATTTGTCATGTGCAATGACATCATATATTAATAGATTTAACTAGATTACAAATTATAAAAATAGAGGCTACAACGCTACAAGTACAACGTAGTAATGCTAGATTTGTTTTGTAGGCATAAAAATGACAGTTTACCTTTTAAAACCCAATTAGTGTCCTTTGCTCCCAGGCAGTGTACATTTTTAATTATTATCGAGGTCTATGCAGTGTATTTTCTCTTAAGGAGCCTCACCATGCTTATAGAGGCTTCATGTAAAAATTGGGGAAAATAAATATGCTGTAGTTGGATTAAAAACACACCTCCCCTGTTAGTTGCATAAATTGGGGATGAAACATAGTTGAGGACTCGTAAAGACAGGTATATAATATTTGTACTCAATTACTACATATGTAGGTATGTACTTGTACTGACTTTTGTGCACGTCGAAGGTGTGGTTTTGATTGAGATAGAGTTATCCTAGAAGTGGACAGACACAGGGAAAAAGTTTCCCCTGCTTTACGGGGAAGTGGAGATCTACGGAATTCTTACTACTACTCCGCTTCTAAGCATGATTATCGTTAAAAATTAGCCAGACAGTAAATTTGATGTTGGTACACAAACGAACAACAAAAAATCGGTGCGAGGGAAATCATCTTCAAGTTTTTGTTCCCCTATGAACCAGTCGTATGCAGACTCATATGAAGAGCTTGCCATATACATACAGGAATCTTCCTTAAAGAGCATGAGGTTGCCGATATATTTCGGCGGGTGCCACAGATTCAATGTAGTTGTAACTTTCATTGTAGCTATTGAAAGAAAAAATATTTTCATTTGAATACATGATATGTGGAGAGAAAAGCTAACCAAAGACCCACTGATGGGACACACAACTGACCAACTTAAGAGGTCTCCTCGGATATAACCTCTCTGCCACTATTTCGCCAAGGCTACAGTTTGAGTTTGGAATTTGGTGAGGCAAATCGGTATCTTCTATTGTTTAACTAACAAATCACAAACAAACATTATTGAAGTTCTGAATACATTGGACATCTCGTATCACAACATCAAAGGATTCATAACCACTGTTTGAGGATCAGCGGTTTTAATCATTTCATAAAATTTGTGCTTTCTCTTGGAATTGACTTCCAACAGTTTTCCAAAAGTTTCTGCCTCAATTTACAAAGGATATTTTATTTAATTTTCGGTTATTTTCCTTGGACCTTTCTGGTAAGTTATGATATTCTTGTTGGTTACAATATTTGTGTAAAGCTTCTGCATAAATTTCCGGCAAACAGTTTCGTTCGGATTGGAAGTTTAAGAGGCTTGTAGAGTCGTTACTGGAATAATTTGAAATAAATAGGTTTATCAAGAGTCATGACAGAATCGTTTCGGCACTACAAAAGGCGGGGATTCCATTTTGTTTACTCAGTGTCTAGCTTAATGATATTTTTTTAGACGAAAGAAGTTTGGGTGTAAGCTTAAATATAAGTCCAAAAAGATAAAACAAAAATTAGTGTTTAATATTCATGACAATTACATCAGTAACAACTGTGCAAGGCAAGGTCAGGTGGCATTATTTCAAAATTCTAATGTTTGAAAAATTAGTGAGTTAACGTTTAACGGGTTCTCGGATGATATCAGGAACAAGTGGCAATAAAGCCGTCATGGAACACAACACCAAGCGGTTGTTATTTGTGCTCTGATGACAGTTAATATTCATTTCGCTTATAAAGCAGGTTGACGCTTCATTTTTGTCAACTCTAGGCATTAAATTGCTTGCAAACACACACATGTATACAAAGAAAGACATAAAAGTCATGACACCAGTTTGTTTAATTACATATATGTAGAGAGAGATAATACAAAGTCAAAAAGTATGAAGAGGTTCTGTCCTGTGAATTGAGAACACACTGACATAATCGACAGGCTGATTTGGAGGCACCCCAACTTTTCCCAGCGGTTTGAAGTAATCCAAAATAATTTAACGTTTGTGGAGATGAGCACGGACATTCTTACTTTACAAATTAAGGAACGCAGCTGGACATTTCTCAATTATTTTATACCAGGAACACCTTTTTAAACACAACAGATGCATAAAATCGTGCAGTCTGGATGCATTTCCTTACTTAATTAGCATACTCAGTTAAGTATTGTGTATTTGCAACAAGTAGGATGAGTATTTGTCCAATGCAGCAATTTTTAAAAATTAATAATTCTGAGGTCAACTACAAGTTGTCTGTGGGAAGTATTGAGTGGTAGGTTGTAGATACGCAGCGTTAATGTTGGAATGCATATCGCTGGCGTCCTTTCTCCATTTACGCTAACAAGTGTCATTCTCAGCCGACTACATTATTGATATTCCATGAGCATTTATCTGAAGCTCCTTTTGTCGACCAGTAATGCTCACATTTGACTTTACAGTACTATTCAACGAGTTATTTGTTTAATTTTTTTATCATTATTTATGTATATATTCATAAATTGACAATTTTAAATTTTAAAGTGAGATTTGTTTTACTGACACAATAACATTTTTACAAAGATTTGTATGTAATACATAAACAGCTACAGCAAAACTTACCGTGCTGTTCAGTCAAAACATTTTCTTATGCCAAAATTCGCCTACTTCAAGTTAAATTTGTTTTATTTAGAAGTAAACTTATTTAATAGTAGAAAATTGTATTTCAGTAGAAAAAATATTCACGTTGATTTACTTCATAGCTTTCAATTTTGGAATCCAGGAATACAAGCTGTCAATGCTCAGGAAGTGTGCAATTCAGATGCGTAATTAGGGAGAACATAATTATAATATGTTTAAGTCCCTCTTAGTTGCAAACTCAAATACATAACTGGATCGCTATGTTTCTCAAACCGACAATCTACAAAACACACTTAGCTTTTATTTTTACATGGTTCTGAAGAATTTTGCATTTGTTTTGCTCCAGTGACGTGAAACAGACATCATGGCTGATACTTCTAAAAAGTTACCCTTAGGCTTTGAACAAACATAATATATGTAGGTATTTATATCTATAAATACTTCGCCGCATCTGTTATCCCTTAAACTATTTCAATTTAATACAAAGTATAAACGCTTGTATGAAAACTGTCTCTCATCACTGAATTTAAAAGGCACATACGAAATGAGCTGTAAGTAATTCGAGAACAACATATGTAATTTTGATTTTCCCTGAAACTATTCTATATACTTACTGAAGAACATTTATTTTCATCTGTTACTCCGTTTCAGAAATTGTGTTACATAAAATATATCTATGGTGTTTTGTTATCTGTACTAAACGTCCTTCCTCCTCAATGTCGAAAAAAAGTAGCTCATCAGGTAATGAATTACAATGTCTGGTCAAGCTCAATTGTTAATTAGACTTTATTTAATGAGCTTCTTCCTTAGGTGTTCGCATCTCATAATCAAAGAAGTTACATGTTTTATATGCTCATCGAACAACCTCACACAAATACAAGACCTCTGAAGCTCATACTTTGTGCTTGTTGGTATATTTACCTAAGTAAACTGATAAAAGAGTAATTAATTCTGCTTTCAATCGGAAAATTTTCTGATTATATTCTATTGTAGAATCATTTTCGATTTTTATCAACGCAAAATGTAAATATTAATTTAGCTTTCTTTGGGGCAAGTCGTACAAAATAGCACAACATATACATTATTTAAACTAAATGTACTACATGACAAGGATACTTGCCATCCGAGTATAGCGACATCAAAGAAGAAACTGATAAAGGAAAAAATTGTGGAATAACCTGGTTATTTGAATTATTTGGACTCATCTTGAGAATGTTTCAATGGCCGTAGCATACAAATGAAGGCAGCAATTGGAACGCTGGGAGGTTTAAGAAAGAAAGCAACTTTAATATTTAAAAAAATTCTTTACTCGTATGCAAATTTAGATGCAAACCAAACCTGACCAGCATCGGAGAGGGTAGGTTTAATCGTAAAAAAGAAAAAAAATCAATGATCTTCTCAATAAGCATATACCATAATGTGCTTTACAAGACTTGCTGGAATGAAATAGGTATGCAGATATTAGAATTACGGAGTGGCCGCAATTTTTATTTCAAGTGAATGTGATGCGACAGGGCAAAGAGCCAGGGATGATGAACGTAATATAAAGCTTGTCTGAATGCAGGAAAAGTGTTGAACACATACTGAGCACTATGTCTAACTAAACATGTTAAGATGTAAACACTTACAATATATAACGAGACTGGGCAGCTATATACACCTGACAGATCAACCGGTCGCACTGCAAAAAATTGGGGTATAGAATCCTTCATTGCTGAATTCTACTACAGTCTTCGTACATAAAAGAAAAGTATAGTACGCGTAGCAGCTTACATTACTTTACAATATTGCTTGTGTAATTATGTTTTCCTGTCTAGTGAGTAACACACAAATCGTCCAATGATAATAATATTTCAATAAAAAGCTAAGGGTCAGCTTATTGATCGTTAAATTCAGGTGGCGCGTGCACAATCAATTTCTTTTTCTAACACTTTTCTTTGGCAAATGAGTAATCAGGGGTTCATATCTAATAATATGTCAGATCCTTAAACGCTGATTATTATATCTTGCGTTACTGCTGTCAACACAAATATCTATACAAGAAAACTTTCTATATATTTATGTATTAGTATCTTGTACATTCTATAATATGTAGGTATGTCTATGACTAGAGATATGTACTATGTATATAAATCATCTAGACATGTAGTCATCCAGGTCGCTGGTCAACGGCATCACAAAATCACAATGTATTTACATGAATTCAATATCTATTACCTCGAACAATTATAGTAGTCACATTGAAGCAGGGTGAACGGACAGACGTACCACATAACCCCATTGTTACTATGCCGGAATTGTACGTACTTATGCATACTATCGTCCTGTGTATTATTTACAGAGTTAAATGTAAACCTGTATAATGAAGTCAGTATGAAAATACCTGTAGATTGATAGCAATTCTTCCTAATAAATGTCTAAAGTAACCTATAGGACTTAAGACTCTGTGGTCCGTCCTAACTATTGCCAAAAACTACATACTGTAAGTCAAGTATTTACTCCAGGAAACGGGTTCATACTGGGACGTAAACAATTGGATTCAGCTGATGTGATACTTGTAACAAAATAAGATGTAGACATTACTTAGCTGTTCGAAAAAACAACTTTGACATGAACAATGCAGTTTATTTGACGCCTTAACTTATATTAGTACACTTCTGGAAAAGCTAACGTGAAGTACCTATGATGAATACTTTCCCACAGAATGACTTTATTACTGGTAGCAAAAGTAGCAGTTAAATTAATTCATGCGTAAAATCCTCCACCAAAAACGCTATATAAACTTGCCATTAACATCCCTTGTAGAAGTACAGATGGCTTAATGAGCCGACACGTACAGAACCCCTTGTTCCTTGAAAATTTAATGGAGACCTATACGTGCTAAACGTATATGGTTAAATTAGTGCATTATTTCCACCATATACAACTACTTTTCATTTTTTAATTTAATTGGCACCAATAGTTTTATTGCTAGCAATATGTGAATGTACAAACAAACTTCTATCTCTACTACTACTACTACGCCTTTTTTATTTGTAAAATCAGCTAGAAAATTGATAGGTTCAAAATACAGAATAATATCCGATTTCACCCCTAACTAACCGACTCTGCTAAAATTAGTCTGGCTCTGTTATCAGGGTAATAATTTTGTAGTGACAAAAGCTACTAGCAATATAAACAAAATTTGTGTAACAGTTCAAAGGTTGCACGGGATGGACTTATCTCATTCATAAAGCAGAAGGAATATGAGACGTAAAGCATGTAGCGATGGTTAAAGTTTTTTTTAATGTTAAATGCATAATAAAAGAGGGTCAGTGATGAGATGAGGATCTAGGCAAAACTCAGTGAGATAATGTGACAAGTCATCAAAGTTTACCGTACGTTTGAAATACAAATCCGAGATTTGGTGTAAAAAATTGTCAGAAAATGCTTATTATGATACTGTATATGGTCCTCAGTGTCGTTATGTTTTTAAAAGACAAAGGAATTTTTTATCATAACTCTTATCTGATTACACGGGTGCATACCCACATTATGTACATTTTGAACGAGATGGATGCTCATTGTGTGAACTTAATAGTTGTATACATAGGTAAGCCAAAAGTTTTCGGTAGTCATGCGAAATCCCTTCGGCTACTTTCATCGCAAGCTAAGTAGGTATGTACATTGTTGTGAGGAGATCTTCAGGGGCTTTTTGAAGCATCTTAGTATATATTTACTACATTACATGACTTTATATACAGGCTTAAAAAGCTATTATTTGTCTGTTATGGCATGCAATCTGATTTCATATGTGCGAAGCATAAAACTTAATACTTGTGGAGGCACAAGCACTCACTTTTGGGTGAAATAGTTTGAGCATTGTTACAATTTTGTGCAACCGGCCAAGCTTTTAGTTTACATCTCAGCTTTGACCGGATTGCATGATGGAATGGCAGCAGGATGTGTAACGTTTTTTATACTAACTCTATGTTTATCAGTCTCCATATGCACCAAAAGTTTCAGAGTGAACATTTTTACCCAATGACCGACATTTTTCCTTTCTGGTTACGAATTATAATCCTTCGGATTTTTCTGTGAATTTTGCTTTTCGTCGTGTGTGTTTTTGAAGTTATTTGTCAGTGCAAAGTGACGTGTGTTATATGTGTGGTTGCAGTTATTTTTAACTTCTCAGACTTGTATCAATCTTGTTACATGAAATGTTTATATGACAGCTATAAACATGGGTAGGCACATACATAGAATTATTGTGGTTGTGAATTAATAATGTACCAGTAGACTTAACTTAACTGGCACTACAAATCAGATTGGGGCACTGTGCTAAAGCATTTTATAGAGAGGCTCTAGTAATTTATTTTTAAAAGTTCCGTTTATTTAATTCAGCCATGAGCCTACACACTTGCTACAAATGTTGTGGAACGTTTCAAAATGATCTGGACGCACTTATTTATGTGTATCTTATTATATGATGTAGGACAAAAGTTTAAATGAAAATTCTGTTGTGTATTTTAGATTTTCCAGACAAAACAGAAAAAGAATACTACAATTTGAAATCTTACTGGAGACCGCGATTTCATACTTTGTGGGCAACAGTATTGGTATAAACTAAACGCCGTGAACATACATGATGTACTGGAATAATTACAAACTGAAAATTTAGAACCACAAAAACAATTTAAAATTACAAAAATACTTCATACCTTCAGAGTAAACTGGACTGAACGAAAATTCCCCAACAAAATGAGAGCAAAATATTTACAAAATACCCTATCTTTAGGCGTCATCTTCTCACTTTTTATCATCTTCAACAGCAGATTGACTCTGGCTACATCGACAAATGCTACCAGTAACCAGCATAATATTTTACAAAATAGAACAGAGGCAACTCCAGTGACTTGCAAAGACTGTAATGATAAATTTGAGAAGAAGGTCACCATTGGCATTCCCAAGCATTCTCCGAAGAAGATTTTGAGAAAGAAGCATCTGGTAGCTGAAAATAAAAACAAAAAGGACAACAATACAGTTAGTTTGAACGATCTGCTTCATAAAGTCCAAGAAACCCGTAAACAGTGTAAATTAAAGGAAACCAAAAGTTTCTATTGCCAGCGGGTTTTGTGGTCCTGGTGGTTCGTAAAACAATTAGAACAGAATACAACCCAATTGACGGACTACCTGCAGTTAATCCGACGGAACGATACTAGCTTCCAGGACATAGACGATACTTCTTTGATGCCAGAGGCTTGGTCAGAAAAATTAGTTTTTGATTTCCTGAAGAAATGGGGAGAGCCAGTGGATCAGTTTGTTTTTATGAAGTTCAAAAAGTACTTAAAGTCTTCAGAGGTAAAAGTTGCAATTCCAGCTATAGGAACGTCATTAGTTGTTGCACCTGCATCCCACTCATCCGCTGAAACTGGCAGAATTCTTTTTGATCCCGGTTTCAACCTGAAAATGAAGCTGCCGTTTTTCCGGGAGGAAATGAGTAAGTTATTTTTATGCCTGATTATCATATTTCCTTTGCGACAAGAAAATATTATTTTATTAAATTGATCAGCAAACTCCAGTTGCTGATTTGCTTAAAGCTTATATCATTTCTATCATACAGTACAGCGGCATTGCTATGCTTATCTCATATTTTAATACATAAACTACAAAATTCAAAGTGACAAGAAAGACGTATATATACTTATGAGTGCAGTAAAGGCACAACAAAGAGCCGCTGTCATTATGTTTAGCACTCAAGTAGTAATTTGTTGAAAAAAGTAATACATGCATTTGGTCCAAAGTCTTAAACGCTTTTGAAACTAGGTATATATATTATCCATTTATAGGTATGTACATATATAGGTATGTATGTATCTTTATATTGTCAACTAGCCCTATTTTGCTTCGCTATACCACCGGGATCTAACCATCTAATACATGTATTTACATGTTTCATTACCTACATGCATATATGTACTTGTGCATGACTACGTTTTTGTAGGATTTACCTATAAAGTAGTTAAGCAACGGTGTGAGAATTCACTACTTCTCTTTTTGTCAAATGATAAACTACTTATGTTGAAAATGCACAATAATTTGTACTACAAAACAAAACCATTGCTTTTCTGTCTTGAGAATTTTGGGAATAATATAGTACATATAGATACAGTGGCTGGTCAGTGTGAGGCCGGCTTCTAAATAAAAAAAAGTTTGAGTGATTGCAAAAAGCAGTTCGCTTATTGCGATTTTTTAATACACGCAAAACTTTCAATAGAAAGATCTATGACATTAATGAGGGTTGTAATTTGATAATAGCACAAATCTAAGTCAAGTGCATTTGAATTCATGTTAGGAATGGTGTATATGAAGAGCTGGAGAGGCCATTTTTGCTTTAATATAATTTACTTTGTGAATGCAGTAGGTGAAACAATGATTATTATACTGTTCCACTCCGACAACGAATAATATCCCTTCTGTATGTAATGGGGTATTTGGGATGCATGTGATGCATCACCTACAGCAAGTTCGCCACGCGTGACTTCTCGTGTGTGCCCGTGGATAATTATTGCTGAAGATGGGATTATGTATGTACCTAAGTACAGCATTATTCATACAGTTTGTGATTCAATCTTGCAATGATCTTAAGGTAAAGGGTGGGTATGTCTACTGTACGCTTAGGTTGAGTAAAATGTCCAAAATTGTTATCATTTTCTTTGATAACGTATGTATTACGTTATATTTAATTATATGAGAAATGGGATCACACAGAAGGTCCAAGCAAAATAAAGTTGTTGCTATGAATCCACACAAGATTTAATTATTTTTGTCATCTGTAACTAAAAAAATACTTTAGATTCTCACAATGCTTATGAATAGGATGAAATTGATGGTTTAGTGGATTGCAGAGTTTTGTAGTTCAAATATATTTCTGTTCATTTAATTAACACCATTTGAATGTTTTATACTTGCATAACGTAAACGGAGTTATATACGCTTCCGCAGTTCTGATGTTTGGTATACTAACATATTTCATGTGAATGTTTATGAATTTGCATGTAAATTTATCGAACATTGTCGAATGCTTGCATTATTTTCCATACAAATACATTATGAAGATCAAAATCGTTTACGCGTAGATTTTATAAATTTATCATTAGCAGCTCAAGGTGTGCTGTGTAAGCGCAAAACCTGCTGATTAATAAAAAAAATCTGATTTCTTCAGACGTACCTAGTTTATGAATTATATACTTACGCGTTCTACTGTTTTTCAGGCAGGCAAACAACGTACTTTGTCTCGTAAGTAGTCCCCGTAAGATAAATCATAGGCACATCTATAAAAAATAATCATAGGTTTTTGCGTAAAATACTTTACCACTCAATTAATTTGTTAAAAAGTCTTGTTTGCTTATTTGTAAGAAAATTGCTTGTTTGGATAAAAAAGATGGTGCAGCGAAAGCGCTCATCCACTATTGCTTTTGAACTATAGCGTTCACTTTTGCACTTCGGGTTTTTAGTTCCCTCCCTAATATTCATGATAAATGGGTAAAATCATTAGTAGATTCAAGTTGTTCTTCAGGTCAAGATCAATGCGCTCCATATAACTCTCATACAACTAGGAGTTTTTAATTGCTGAAATCTATCATAACTGAGATGCAGGCGTGGGAATTTCTCAAGCTCATATACAAGAGCCTGACATGGTTATGAGTCACTATCAGTTGGAAAAGCGCATTTTCTATGTAACAGGAGTTACATTAATGAATATTTAAAACTCAGTTCACTACTTTCAACTGACCCCATTTGTTTAAAATCAATCGGTGTAAGTGCAAAAACTTGCAGTTGAGAACGGACCTGTACTAGTTTTTAGCTTTAAAGTTCAACGAATTAATCTCTGTCAATCACTTGAAATTTGTTGTGAAAACTTGAAAGTGTTACTGTCATACTGTCATTTTAAATTTGTTCTTTGCTGCTGCGTTACAGAATTTGCCGTATCAACTGGACCAAGCTTTCTTGCCGGCTTAGGTATTGGAATGGTCATGCTAGGAGTCAAGAGTATGATTACACCGGTGATGATGGCTATGAAGGCAATGATGATGAGCTTCTTCTTCAAGGACTTTAGCCCATTTGATTTATTCCGAATGCTGGGTAGTGGACCTGCTGAGGAAGCAGCTACAGAAGTACAAAATGTTGAAGCTTATGAGCCCCCCACTGTGAGCAACCCGTATGACAATGTTTTGGATAAAACTCCAGCACCTTCCGGACCTGCTAGCCCATCTGGTTCAGGAATTACTGGCTATGGCCCAACCGGTATGGGACAAAATCGACCTGGTCCCATGTTTGCCTATGGTATCCCTACTATACTAAGTGGACCTAGTGGTGGTTACCGTACATCACCTTGGAACATGAACATGAACAATAACTGGAATAACATGAATCAGGACTGGGAAGATGGAAGACAGCAAACAAATAGACCCATCTCAGCACCATCTTCTGATTCGATCAACTCTTTCAGCCCTACTGCTCAGGAGAGTCTTAATAGTAAGAAGGTTGAACCTGCCGATTCTGGATTTAAATACGTGCCGTCACACGCTTTGCAGTTGGAAGTAGAGAACTTCGATCCATTCTACAGTCCTTTGCTCTCTAGAATAGATTCTATTTTCATGCACTTGGGATTCACAGATGAAGCCTGTAGGGAGAGAGCCGTTTGTTCAATATACAAGTCTCCAGTAAAATATGCTCCATATTCCAACCTTCTCTCATTGCAACTATCAAAGTAAGTTTTGAAATTTGAATTGTTCTAGAATATTACACAATTCAAAAAATATTGGGATCTAATTAACAAGTGGGGCATCGCGCACAAAAAATGAGAATTTTTGTAGCGATTTAACATCACATGATGAATCTGATTTGCAACTAAAATAATGACATCAGAGTGTAAAAGGTAAAAATTATGTAACGTTACTTGAAATTTTGAACGAAGGCAGCTTGATGATATATAGTGATTTAAATTTATGCAAGCCTCAAGAGTTCATAAACAAGCCGACAGTGTCTATTTGACTTACAAGTGTTTTGGAGTTCAAGAACTTCTGCACTCAACAGTGCTAAGGGACAGTAAATATGTAAACATGCATGGCTTAGTAAAGCACAAAAGCAAGAGAGCTCTGCTGTCTACTCGAGTTGTGGTGAATCTGTCTTCTGCCTTTTTATGAAATTAAGGAAGTCATCACATGAAAAGATGGTATTTGATGTAGGTAAAGAATGTTGATAGATATTTGACATGCACGACGAAGATACAAAAGACAAGAGCATATTTAGACGTTGACAGTTTAAAACTTGGGCTGTCCAAAGTGCATGCATTCGTTATTTATATCATCACCATATTTCGGTGAACTTGAAATAAGTAAGTGTACATGCAACGGGTGCTCTTGAGTCACAAGCCGTAAACTAACATCTAATTCATTGCGTCTACATATATAGAAGCTCGATGATTCAACTAGTGATTAGCAGTGAGCTGTGAAAATTGTATCATTAATTCCTCATTTAGATGTAGCTGACAAGTGACACAGCAGTCCGACCCGAATGACTATTATAGGTATTCGCGCATTATGTAAAAATCATGTCATGTTCTCTTCCTTTACACAATTTTATCAGATCCACCCCTTCATCTTCACAACTCGGATAATAGTGTCTGTTTATATTTTTAGAACAAACGTTTATGCCTATTATCTCTGAAAAGTTGTGTACACCTTTAACTGTAGGCATTTACCTGTCTTAAGCTTTAGCGTAACTCTAATCGGAAAATAGGACAACATTCCCAAGAATGTTTAGTGTTAACAAAACTAAACCAGGTTGCATAAGGATCATATAGCATTAAAACTTCATGAAACAACTGGTAGGTACAAATTAAGTTAGATTTAGTCAATACATCATGGTATCGATGATTAATGAACATCATTTTCAACAGAAAAACGCTACAAATTATTGGTTAACATTCTCGTACTTACCTACTTGCAATAAATGTAATATCAGCGTGCCCCACCAAGTACAATCGTTGTAGTCACCAACAGCCAACATCGTGTTTACTATTTTGCAAGCTTCGTTGTAATCTTGGACGTTGTATCAAAAATTCGAAGATATCACATAAGGAAGTTGGCATTTTAATTAATAAAATACTTTTAAATCCTTATAGGCACCAGAGTGAGCTTAAACGTCCCTCTAGTTCAGCTCCTAAAGTTCTTCGCTACTTCAAGTACATGAAGGCAGCCAAAGATGGTCAAGGCAGTGGCAACTGCATTGAACTTTATCCTAAATGCAGCACCGACACAGACAAACCTGCCAATCTTCCGATGGTACTATAACAACCCTTCGTAACACTAACTTTACTAATACAACCTGTAACATACTCTAACAATACTAAATGCTCTTCAATTTCTAGGTAAAAACTTTTCAGCATCTTACGGAATTAATGGGAAGTACAGCAAGAGGTTAATTACTTCATAAACTAAATTAATATGAAGAATTTCGGAGGTATCACAAAAAAACAAACAATATTTACGGAGATACCTCCAAGTTGTCCAGCAATGCAAAACTATACATGAATTCGCATGTTATGTATACTTCCTAAAATATGTAATACTACAGACGCCAATTTGCGAAGACTCCAAGAAATTGAAAAGTTTGACGCCAATTATTTATAACTTATTGTAACGAGAATCAGAGATGCGTGTACTTCAATTTTGTCTCCGTAGGTTTGTATATGTACTTCTGTTCAGTTATTATGTATCTATTTATGTGATTATTTATTTTTGCCGTATGTAGTTAACTAATAATTAAGCTTGAAAAACATTGTAGTAATTTATAGTAGTCTGAATTTTCCACAGGTGTGTATATTTGATACCTCTCTTGTTTGACTTTATTTGGATGCTTCGTTCTATCATATAAGTACCCATATTGTGATTGTTTATTTATTTTCATGTACACAGGAATGGATGAAATCCTGTCTGATACAACATTATCTTATAAACAGTATCTAATATTTAAAGCATTTAGTAGTATTATTCTGTGTATTACTATTTTTCAAAGATTAGTAATTATTAGTGTGAATACATGTATACATAGGTAATTATAATAATTTATTGCTTATATTTAAACCCTATTTATATAAGTAGTTAAATCTGAAGCTGAGTTTGCATTCTTGATTGACAATATTGAAGTAATCAGACTAAATTGAAAACAGTGCTATTATTTAGGATACCTAGTATTATAGAGTGATGAGGTAGTCTTACGGTGGGCAATGAGAGACGAAAACGTCTCTCGGAAATGCATCACAACATACATTATGTGCTTGTCTTATAAACTTCATTATTTAATATTTTATTATTATAACTTAAATGGACTTAATTGGAAGAATTTTTATATTTAAAATATGTGGTGCTGCGGGGTGCAATTAAATTGACAAATGTCAATACATGCAATGCACTGTGAGTTTGCAAATCACTGTATCATACGTAATGCACAAATTGGGATATAAATTATATGAAATATTTTTAATTTTGCTATTAATAATCACAATCAAATAACCAAGGGCTATACTTATTACTGCCCAGTTGGCAGTTATTATAGTTGTTATAGGTATATTGTTGTTATGTATTCGTAAATACACTCCGTCCATATACACCAGCGCCAGTCAACAACGTTATACGTACATATTTGTACTATAAGTTTTATTTATTATTATTTTAATTTGCTCAAAACGAACATTCTTGTTGTGTTTGCAGTCTTTTTGTCCGTACTATACTTGCTATATGCTCACTCAATTTGCATAATTCGAAACAATGTAAGGTATACGATTTGATCAACTTGAAATGAAGTTTAATTTATTATTTGTTATTTGTTTATCTATGTAATAATAAACATGCTTTAATCTTAATGTATACATTAATTAATTCCCATATATGTTAATCACAAAATATGTACTTTGACAAATTACATAAAACCCACGTAAAGCAAATCAGGTAAATTATTTCAAAGGAAGGGGTTATCATATACAAAGACGATATTACTCAAGCTTGTCCTTGTGATACATAAATCACGTAAGAGCAAACATACGTATTCCTGCAAAATGTGCCCTTAAAGTAGTAATTTGAACACTATAGTTGTGAATTGCCGGATGTGGCCCAGATTTTTCACCATACTTTGCAGTTTTAGAAATCGTTTGAGAGTTTTAATACTTTTTTGATATACATTTAAAAAATAATCCCACGAGTTTTTTGCCAAACTGCAACATTTAATGCTTAAGCAGCTAAATTGGATATATTGGCTTTATATGAAGATTAAATATAACGGTACAAAATCAAGACTATTTAGCTATTTGACGACACGATTGGCTCATGTAACGTTTTTAAAGTACCAAATGCTGCGTTGAGCAGGTTGTGAGTGCCAATCGTCGGCGGATCATGTGTCATGTAATACTTAAAAACTACGTGTATGTGATAAACTGCTAATTCTACCTAAGTAATTCCGAATATAGACATCAATGGTTGCAACAGACGAATGCTAAAAGATTTCAATTTAAAAAATTGGAGCTAATTGAGTAGCATACATGATAATAGTACATACAAGCTGTAGACAAAGAACTGATAGAAACTATAACTACCTAACTGCATTGCTTCTTAGAATTTCCATCTTCACATGACAGAAATTGAAACCTTAATCAGTGTGTTGGGGTCACTTGATTTTTATATAACAGCAGCGTATAGAACATCGTCAATGATTTTGTTGTAGCCCACGGGACTACTTACTGTATAGAACAGACTATGATTTCTGATTATTACGACGTATATGAGACTGTTGCATGAAACCAGGGTTTCGTTAAAGACATCTTTGTAATGCTAATGTTTCGATTTTCGAAATTTTAGTTTCGCATTAAATATCGAATGCAAAGTATTTTAAGAGTCGATGCTTTTTTTATTATTTAACAATGTATATACCTATATGCCTTAAGCGAGACTTATTTATTCCTTCCGGAATACATAAATACTTATTACGAAATAATATGATTTAAAAATGTAACTGCCTTCCTTACAACCATGTCACAAGTAGTACATTTTTACATACAAGTTGCAGACAGTAAGGTGAACAAACTCGTATACGTATATCAAAATGATTATCTTATTCCTTCACTAAAACCATCTTGCTCTGATTATGCAGTCAAAGTTGACGCACTGCTAATTAAAATTAGCTTAAACTATGTTTTCCTACGGATGCCCAACAGGTGAGATTTAACTGCAGCACTTCACAGTTCCGTGCAGCCGGTCGTTGAGAACTCAACTTCACACAAGTTGAATACATTCTCATTGTTTCTATTTTTGACAGTATTGCTCCCCAAAGAAGTTGATTCAAGATTTTACAAAAGAGTTATCAAAGTTAGTTCGTGTTTGCAAAACTCCGTAAGGGTTTTAAACGTTAAACGAGAAATATTTTGGCCACATTTATAACAAGTTTAACCGCGGTAGTACAGAACGACAGGACAGGATGCACCTTTACTATATTGCAACTATTATACTATTGTTCGGGAGTGTTCGGGGGGAAAATCATATTGAAGAAAATCATGGTGAACAAGATCATAAAATTCTTAGTCGGCAGAAGAGATTCATTTTCTTCAATACACAAACTCCGGTAGATATTGGTAAGAGATATTTAATTCTTCAACAAAAATACTATTTAAAATTAGGTATTTTTTTAATTTGTCTTGTTTACTTCCTATAGGTTTGCTAATTACAGTGCCTCTTACTTTTGCACTACCAACATTCAGTTTAAAAACGTCAAGGCGACTTCGCCGAGATTCCGACCATGATGAACAAGATATTAGTTACAACATGACCGCGGACGACATACTACCAAAGGGTTCTTATGATGATGCCGCCTACTCACATGAGCTTCAAAAAATGTCAACGTATTTTAGTGTTTTGGAGGTACATTTATTTCTACCCGTTACACATTTCCTAATGTTTTTCATTAATGCATATTACCCCAGAAGTATAACAAACCATATTAATTTAACGCTTACGATTAACGATTGGTAAAAATTTTTACCTATACTGTTGACAACTTGTCATACGTTGCAAGTTTTGTTATCTCAGAACAAAAAGCAATACACGTTATTTTTGAAAATTTGCCTCAGTGTAGAAAAGTAAATTTTCAGTGTCAGGCTGGAAATTTGAAGTGCAATTGGAATTGACTGCGTAGGAACTGTCGAGCAAGTGTGATTTATAGCTACGCTCTTTGTTGTAATTATTTCAAGCAAAGCCACCCTAAAGATGCAGTTGGTCATTTAAAATGTACAGCCTTAGTTTACATTTACCTTTAGCTACATTTCCAATCCCGAGGATTGATTTCAGGCAATAAAATCTAAACTTCAAGTTAAAACTAAAAAAAGAATGCAAAAGGAATTTATATTTTAAGTCCATACTGCTGAATCAGTGACTTTTGAGCAGGGTATATTAAATCTGACCGTGAAACTGAAATGCAATAGGAAGCAGTAAATTTGTTCATTTGTTGACGGCAATTTTTTGAGGAAAGATCGCCTGGACAGTTAAGTGTCTGGACAATGGACTTTTATTTATGACAGCAAGGTGGGCTCTCGCCCCAAGAGATGCTCAAGTGATTCACATTGATTCACCTGCTTTGAGCTACAGAACAAACAAATTTAAAATTGGAAAAATCCGGAAATTCTTCAGACGAACTTGCATGTTTACAGATATGTATTAGGTCTGAACCAGCTGTTGAAAAATGAGCGAGTAGCGCTAAGGTATACTCGCAGCTATCTTCTACATATATGCAACGATATAAACCTAAGCCATGACATGGATAATAAAGTAACCCAGATCGATTTGTTCTAGTTATAGGAACGTATTTAAAAAAATAAAACTACCCTTCCTTTTGTTGCCTTCATTACTCTCGGTGGAGATTCGTCTATAGTGATACACAAGACGACCTCAGCTTGTGTACAAGTATACTGTGTCTATGTAGCGTTCTGAGCTTGCTCTCTCTCTTTGCCTCTCCTATCCGTCAATTTGCGTCGGTACATAAATGTTCTCTGCTGTGTAACAAAGTATTCTTGGAACAGGGATGAATGCTAAAGATCAAAGAACATCCGTTTAATTTATACCTACAATATATAATTCATGCAATGAACTGGTATGTAAATGATTGGACAGCTACTGCATGTACATCTTGAGGGAGCTCCAGTATATACAAATACATGAGTAAAAAAGTGTACAAGGAAGGACAAGTATTCATTGTTATGCCACTGGAACGGAAGAATAGGACCTGCTGTAAACTTATAAGCTATTCATTTATATGTAGACTTTCATTCTAATCTTATATGTATATTAGTATGTCTAGCCATATGGAATAAGGATGTAGCATTGGCCATTTACCGCCCTTGAACTTGTTGCTACCCTTGAACCTGCACTTGAATATTCTTCCCTTTGACTTCAGTGCTCTCTGCAGACCCTTGAGTACTTATTGCTACCTCCATACTTCTCGTATGGCTTCAGTATGGTAATTAGAGGAGTTTACAAGAATTCGTATTCTCTCCCGTCCATCCCTTCGTACCTCAGGCTTCAGACGCAGAAGTGACTATAGATCTAGTACCCCCTACCTTCGTCAACTGCCAGAAATTTTGCTGCGTCCACATCTTCAAACAACTCTACACTTATAACTTCATGTAGGTATATATAGTAAAGGGTTCATATTTCGAAGACAGAATTTTGTTCTTAAATTAAAGCGTTTTACAACATGAGAGATAATAGAACATTGACACTTTACTTGATTTTTAACCGATATGGATTGGTTCTTTATAGTCTGAAGTCTAGAGGAAGAGTTAACGATTGTCCATCATGTCAGATTCCGTTATCTCCTTAAGATAATAAAGAATAAATATGAACACAACCGACACGATAATACGACAGAGAATATTAAAGGCACGATAGGATATTTTAACAAAGCTCCTGTCAATATAGAGTCAAAACCCAAGAAGACGGATAGGAAATTCAGAATGTAAAACTTTGTCCAAGTGAAAAATACTTAGCTGGAAGCCATTCATTTATTATTTACGGTTACAGTATATAGTGTTGTTGATAGTATGAAGTTACAGTTACAATACTGCAGGCAGTTCCTTTGTAGACTTTTACGATAGGTCTGCGTTGTGGGTGAGTTCTCAAATTCATACATTGATGGTTAGTATAACTGTGTTCAGTCTGGAACGTGATCGACAAATCATAAACTATGGCTGACCAAAACTTATGGTCAGCGTTTTTAATTGATTCTTTCTTATAGATTACATTGGGTGAAGAATGACGTATGTATATATTCCAAAAGAAAAGGCAAAGGGTAGTAATCTTGAACTTGAATCTTGAGAGCTCCCAAACTTTTACACGTTGAGGTATAAGGGTCGTAAGAACCTTATTTACTCCAGCAAGTCCCATGCATAAAATTCTCGTAAAGTTCTTCTTAAGGAAGTTGGGAAGGGGAAATAAAGAAGAGAATGACTGTAAGCATCCTTTGCTAATAGTCTCTTACAAAATAAATCAACGGGTATGAATCAGAAGAATTTTTGGCACCGAAATAGTTCTAGGGTTTTTATGCAAGGTGCGCACACATAAAACTAGCTTTACGAGTTTATTTACGAAGTAATGTACTTAAGTGTCCTCACACTTAAGATGTAAATAAAGTAACCTATGGTTACTTTATTTACGAACCCTCCGTAACGTAGGGTTCGTCTGTAGAAGGATATTTTTGAAGATGTCGGCCACATAACCGCTTATTCCTATACAGATAATACAGAACCACCTGTATAAAACCTTGAAAAGGCACCTGGAAAAGCGAAAAAAATATTATTGATTTTTTCTGAGGCCAATGACCTCTAGAGTGCCGTCCCTTCCAGACCTGATGCTTGCACGCAAAGGATTCCCTTAGTGCACACAACACTTACACACACAAACTCTTTTACATTAGGCCGTAGTCTTAAGGTACTGCAAGATTCGTTAGTAAGTATGACATGTTCAAGAAAAAATTCTTTGACTCCCATTGAGCATCCAGCATGTGAGAGCAGGAGTCAGCATCTATAAACTAAGGCCCCGCTCTTACTCCTCTTTTTAGTGATGCTGGTTAAATAGGTACACAAACAAATACCTTCATGTGTACTTGTTGATTCAATCAAAGGCTCTCTTTACAAGAAAACAAGGCTGTATGAAATGAAACTGAAACCCTTGTACATCTACGCTTTGAATAGTTATCTCTGGCTATGGGAGCACTTAAGTACAAACTTCGAAACGTAGTCTACTAAAACACAAGCTACTGGGTATACTCATACATGGAACGTGTTGCGTAGGTCTGAGTCTGAGTCGATCGTGTATTATACTATTCCCACGAAATATAGGGGTAATTTCGAATACAATAAAATCTTTTCAATGGATGTCGTGGTTTGTCCAGGCACGAATTCAAAATTCCGGTTTGGAACATGTAGATATACCTTGCGTACCAAAATTATTATGCTATTCCACTAGATAATGCACTCATGAGTAGACATTATAATAACGTAAAGAGTAATAAAAATAATATAAACTCAATGTTGTGTGCTTTGAATATTTACTCCTTATTACATACACTATGTGAATGTAAGTGTATAAAACTTTTAAGAATTTATTTTTGGCTCCCTTAGATTGAAGAGGATATATGCCAGCAAAAGATTCTTTGCGAGATGTTTACAGACGCGGAAAAGTATAAGCCTATGAGTGATATGTTTATGAAGAAATTGACGTAAGCATTTCCTAATTAATCTAAAACTGTATTAAACACACTGACTATTATAGTCTCAGTCCAAGTGTCTGTAGTAGCTTATGACTCATTAAATGGTAATGTAGGGTTGACCGGGGAATCGTACCTGAGAAGACTACCAACAGGTACTTTCGCTATGTACAAGCAATGCAGAAAGGACTTCTTACTGGAGACAGGCATCAATGTCTGAAGCTCTATAGTCGTTGTCCCTACTCAACCGAAGACCGGATTCACCTCCAAGCTCTACAGTTCTGGGCTTTCCTCACATCTATGCTTCACCTAGAGTTCCGTGACGAATAAAATTCCAAAGATCCGCCGCGTAGAAAGTCTGAGTTTATCCAGTGCGCTGGAATAACGGGACCAGAGGAACTTGTATATATGAAACTTATTTCACTACACCCTTAGATGAATTCTATGTATACTTGACCAAGTCTATCTTGACTATTTATTCACCTCGACCTCTCTCACAGTTGTAGTTTTTTTCATCTTTTTTGAATAGGTCTGGGCCAGCACGTACTCTTATTTTATGATCGTTTTAATAGCGTCGTAGGCATCACCGTGGTCAAGTTCAAGACTACGCACAGATCTTTCCTGTTATGTAAGGCCGGGTACAAAATTTACATACTGTTTTTTTCCATGCCACCTTTTCTCGTTCATCTACTTTATACAGCACAGTTTCAGTGAGTATTAGTGAAGATTCTCACGTACGTACGTACAAGTATCTTTCTTCAACATAATAATTTTAGTTTTCACAGTAGTTTTAGTCTGCCGCTAAAAATATATACTTGTGTTACCAAAGACTTCTTAACTGCGTGACTTATAAGCAATTAATTTCAATTTGTAAAACAAATCTAGTCCATTAAGTAGATGAAAGAATACTATAATTTATGCAATTCAAAATGCTTCGTCAAAAAAGTTATTCGTCAAAACATAGTTATAGGCATTTGAATTTGCAGAATTAGTTGTTGCTTAGTTTTAGTTCTATTAATTTATAAATTTCTTGTATACGTATGTGGGGGGGGGGGGGTGTTAGGTAAGCATAAACTATTGGGGAGTGGGATTTTAAAGAATTGAAATAATTTTACCCTCTAGAAGCAATCTAGAAATGTTTGGATCGGAAAAATGATTGTTTCTGCATAAGTTTGCGACTATCATTGGTAAGGTTGGTGATGGAAATATATTATTTGAGTAGTATGGTATACTGTATTTTACTATGCTTAAATGGTTTAGTTTTTTGGGAATATTTTCGGGAAAACTTACTTAACGGTGCAATGCAAAGAATTAATGAATTTATGTTGAAATTTATATTGTTGTATTCGATTAAAAATATTTGCATGATTTATACGCGGTGGTCAAATCGTAGAGATTGCGAGTGTTACAATATCGGCACATTATTTATTTGCATGCTTGACAAAGCCCAAATCTTCTCTACTTTAATAGTAATTGATTTATTTAAAAAATACTTACGTTGGGTAAATTAGTGTCGAAATCAATGGACTTCAATAGCTAAGTAAACAAAACATTTAGTTTGTTTCTGGATAATTCTGAGCGTCGACACGCATGAGGTACTTGTACCATTAAAAAACAACAATAATAAAAATAATCTTCCACACTTTATTGCATAAATTTACCGAAAGAGCAAATGACTGCAGAAATTGCGCCGCAGTGAGTACGCAAGCACTTGAAGTACTCCTCTCCAACGGAAGCGTCAATGATCCTTGTTTAACTGCGACTGTACCTGCTAGCTAAGTAATTAAGATTTCAGTAGATTAAGAGCTCGTATTCACAAACGATCAAACTTTGGAACAATACTCATGTCAATAAAGAGTAATAACAAGTATTTATTTCAGCATGACACATCCATACAAGGTGTTTTTAATGTAATCAAATATTTGTTTATTAAAACTGGCGATGAAACCTGTGCGTGCAAAACGTACATTGTCCTATAGCGGTAGTTTGCTTCGCAAAATATTATCTTCTATTACATTATTAAAAGGATAATTGAACTTCTGAACCATGGACTTTGCTTATCTCAGCAAATGAATTCTGAGTTAGTCCAAGCACCTATTTCAAGTATTTGTAATACAGATTGCGATATAAAAATAACGAACGTAGTTGATATTGAAGCTGTTCATTCGGCATATTGATTCCCATTACACAAACAGCTCACATGATCACCACCTGTAATACTAAGGAAGAAGTAATTTGTCAATGAAGTGTTAAATACTAAATGATTGAGCACATGAACAGAAATGCGAAATAAGTACAATAATGGGAACGGGTATATAAGTTATTATGTGTACAAGTATAAAAATTTATTTCGGCACTATTAAATTACAGGAATCAAGCTTTCAGCAATTATATCAAGACATTATTTCATATATGGATGATACCTTATGTATAGTGCCAATCGGCAAAACAACGTGAATGCTTCACGCATCAATACATATATTATCAATATAGTTATAATGTTTGTAGTGCTCCTGGTACATAAAATATAATAATATAATTAATTTATAAAAATATGTTTTCAAGTCCATTTCAATTAATACTAAATAAACTTTTTTGCTTTCATTTGATACAATTTTAAGGTGCAAAAAATATGTGTTCGAATAGGAAAATATATACTAATTGAAAATCATTATGTAAAATGTTTCGAATGTTGGCACACTACAGAATTACTAATTTTGGAATTTCAAAAAATAGTTGTGAATTTCAGCGGAAACATATTACATTATGATTGCAGTTGAATTGTGCGTAAATAATGATAATGCAAAAAGGTGTACCATTGATCAGCTATATAATCTACTATACTACTACAGTCCAAAATGTACATAAGAGCTCCCATAAAATTCCATTGCAGAAAATGCAGAAAATAAAAAAAACATGTATTTTCAAGGAAAATATACAATGGAGTATTGAAAGAAAGACAATACACATGTATACAACCGGTCACATAATATATCAGCTAGTCTACATATTGTAACGTATAAAGAACAATATTTATTTAGATAAATTGCTTGAAATAAATTCAAATGGATTTTGTGTACTATAGTCTATTATTATAAACATATTTAACAGTAAAGTTTTACATTTGAAATGAAAATTACATCTTTTCTGCAATGTAGTTCTGTCATCCGTAAAATTCAGTCTTCACTTTATAATCACGATGATTAATACGCTCCCATAAAATCGAGATGGTGAACAAGAGATTTTCTTTTTAGGTTCCGGCTCTTTGGTCGGTGATTTAGCTACATCTACGGAAGAGGCATGGTCGTGAATGTTCAAGTCACGGGATCACGGGATCCGGATAAACTCTCCTCCCCTGACAAATTACGTGGTGGGATGATGTCCTCAGATGATGTAAACTGTAACCAGAAATTAATTCCAAGAATGAACAAATATTCACGGAAGAACTCATTAAGGGCAACAACGTCTTGAGTAACAAATTCTTAACCCTACTTTTTATATATGTTGTTCATCAGCAGAGAATTAGATCACTTGAATACAAAATAAGTGTTCAAAAAATAAAAATGTGATATATATACATACATTCATGCTTATAAGCATTCTTGCCGTATCTTCTAGGACGTAAGAAATTAGGTCAGTGGCTTACGTGACTCTCATGACAGTTTATAATAATTTTGAACTTGAAGGGAGAAAAAATGGGTGAAGCAGTTACTTTATATTCCAAGTAGCTTGACTACAATGTAAGTAACCTTTATAGGGTTATATGTAAATATCTTCATCAGAAGCGTAAGCATGATGTTACTACGACGAAGAAGATACCTAATATAATAAGAGCTGAATAGATTCTCTGTTGACCCCATATTTACATCCATTAAACAGACTACTATTCAGCTTTGAGAAAAAAAGTGATGCGTACGAAGCGAATGCATTATTATTACAAGTTCCTTTCCTCTACCTATATATGCCGTCGGAACCGTTAATCGAACGAGACCGAGGGGTAAATGAGGACAAACGAAAGCTCAACAACGGGATTAAATTTTCCAAAAAAAATAAACAAGAAAACACCCTTTCTTTGTATATATATGTATCTACCGTCTATCCTAACATATTACCGCTTCTAGCACAGTGAGTCATGTATAGATGCTTGAGACATTTCCGTATTGCACCCACTTTGGATTCAAAACACCAAAGACCATGAAAAAGATGAGCAGTGCTGCACGCGCTCATAAACTTTCTTACTTGTATACATACAAAACCTTAAAAGTGATTGACAAAATACTGAGAATCGACCCTATGCATCATGTACAGAGCTTATGTATATATTTCAAGCCTATAGTTCTTGAAAGCGTGTTACTTATAGATTCAAGTCTGTGTCAAGTTCAGGGGCATACTTTGACAGAATGTAAACAATGGTTTATAATACTACCTTTGTATCTTTTATGGCTCGCATGTACATGTTTTCAAGAGCAAAAGGAAAAGTAGGTATAAATCCGAATTTTTATAAAAATTCCTTGCTTAATAACTTAAAAAAAAATAATATAAAAAATAATAAAAAAACAAAATATTACAAAATTATTTCACTTACATGTGAGGACCGGAGTTTATGAAGTTCGAGTGAACATCCATGGTGGGAAGTCAGGCTGGGCCGGTCTGGTACGGGTTGGTGTTACACAGAAATCTTTCGAATTCGCAAGGAGAGGTGTTTTGGGGTAGGTTATTTTAATATAACCCCGTGGGATCTAGCTTCTTTGCCATGTTGACAGTGTTGCTCAGCTTACAAAGTTTTTGATGTCAAATTAAAATGCTTCAGAATGCTTCGGCTGGTTCAACTTCTTCAGTAAAGTTCAGTGGGGTCTAGTCGTTCCATGATTTTCGTTGTGTGTAAATAAAAATGTAAGTTTACTGAGAAATTAAGTGAGGATAATCACTTAAAGGATAAATAAAAAGTCCGCTATGTTGTTGTGTATGTGGCAGTCGAGCTAAAGCCGGAGTTATCAAGTAATTGGAGATGAGAGCTCTTTGAGTTCTGAAGAGAAACTGAAGCTGTAGTGCTGTAGCGTGTTACTTTTCACCTTTTGTACTCGTTGAGTAAGTATGTAACTCTCATTTTATTCTTACACGGTGTATATAGTCTTTTCTCTTCCTCAAATCCGCGTGTGCCGTACTACTTAATGACAATTACACATACCTACGTATATACTCCGTAAACTTTTGTTCATCCCATATTTAGTACACAGGGATCGTGGTTACCCGAGTGTGAGTTTACATTACTTCCGCAACTGAAATGTTATTCCCCATATTTGTTTCTGCTCGCGCATTTGCTTAACTTATTTGAAAACAAGAATAATTGTGTCATTTTTCGACCTCTATACATAACTGTCATTTTGGGAACAAAAATTGCAATTTAATAGCTTTTCTCTTCAAATTCACCTCGTCATCAAAGCAAGCGCTCGAAATCAATAATCAAATTATTATTAATGTATAATGCATTACAGTGGATTTTAACCCATTGTTCACAGAGTTTACATCAGCAAAAACAATTTATATTGTTATGATTCATTGTGAAATTATTAATTTGGAACATGCTTTGTAGAACACGCCATGAATAGCACAAGAGAACTATTAAGTATTAATTAATACTTTTTGATTGGTGACATATTTTGCCCCGGACATGCTGGCGTCAAGCCATCAGTGTTTAGTATAGAGCTTCAGCTAGTAGGATGCTTGTATTCCGTACGAAACTTAACAATCTTATGTATACGCTGATAATGTAATAAGAAACTTACAAGAGATATATATTGATTTTGCCAAGAGGGAACAACACAATAACATCTAAAAGCAGGGTTGTTTGGTTGGGAAAACGAATGTTAACAAGCTGGTTTATACTAGATTAGAGCATAAAAATTGTTAATGGATGTAGGAATATACACATCTATGAGTTTACGTAAGGAAGAGTGAAAGCAAATAATAGTTTGCTTTCGAAGGTCCTGAAAGTATAACTGTAAAAAGTCAAACCTGTCATGATGTTGCATGGTTTCACACATTATGTATTTACTTTTCATCAAGCGGCAAGATCAAGTAAACGAGGTATGGCGAGGCGAGGCAAGAGCACAAGACACAATCTACACACTTAACAAGACGGAAGGTGATTTTTACCGCTTCTCCCACCCCCAACAATTGACGAAGTTTGAAAAACAGTTAAGTTATTATCAGATCATCAAACCAGGTGCATCTGAAGGTACTCTAAATTGTATTACTCTAGGAAATAAAGCAAGTTTATAGATCCTGTATAGAAAATATGCCTTACCCGTTTCCATAATAAACAAGTGTAAACAATTTTCCATTTCCTTCATTGCTTGGCATGCATGGTCATACATGTAAAAATATGTGCACTTGAGGAATAAGATGTGTAATCCGCAATACGGTTAGATGTGGCCAGGATCTTGTTACACACATGAAGGAAAGTTGGTTGTATAAAGTGCAAACGAAACTACTGAGAGAAGGAATGAAGAGGGATAACTCGGACATTGACCCGTATCTTACGGTACCTACACACAATCAGGGGTCCCTCAAAGTTTACTTTATTCCTTTACTTCTGTGTACTCTTATAATCTCTTCTTGTCTTCCGTATACGATTAACTCAGCCTCAGACACACTCTGTTTTCCGATTAGGGTTTCCTCATTTCTTTCTTTCGTTACCTCTGAAAACCTTTGCATTGTATTCTGGGAACGTCCCCTGCGGGATATTCCACAAGGAACTTGCATCCGAGCCGAGCCACGATATTGAAAGAAAAAGCCGTGTGCCACTAGCACTACAATAGGGATTTATAATATGGGCTTATTTCATCTTCATAACAGACAAGCACATCAATGCTTCAGAGCTTCAAGAAGATCTTAAGAATCAATACACAATACAATACATTGCATAACATGCAACTTATTATCACAATACCATTCCAACAATTTGTAAGAATGATGCTACTTCCTGCTCTTCAACCACAACCGATGTGTGTTCAACGTTGATAGTGTGCTTGATGCTGCGGAACCATCACCCTCACTACTTTCTTACGGATCTTCTTGCAATTTACAGCTATGTAAGATGTATGTATCTGCAAGAGGAGTTAGATGATCATCTGCCTTTGACAGGTATAAAAAGTGAAGAAACGGTTTTCAACTCATTTTTCTACTCAGCTGTACTGATTTCAATAGTTTCTTTTCCGTCGTTCTCTATCTCTCTTGTTCCTCGCGGAAGCCAACAATGAGGGCAAAAAATTCTCTGAGTGAATGGGTTACATCATGACATGAACTTACTGTACAGTAGTGTTAAGGGCAAGTGTAGGACGTTATGCGCGAACTACTGGGATCTACCTCAACACAGGCGTGCATTTTTTCATACATTAATAAAAACTTATACCCTTTGTGGATCTGGATATATACATACCCACGCACACCGGCGAAATGTGCCACACTCTCTTCTCGTCTTTCCTGGTTCTTGTGCTCTCACTATTCATCGGAAAAGAATAACATTTAATACACAAAAGTACACGATCTTACTGACAGAATCCTACCCATCATTTCTTCATCACTCCCGGTCCTCCCATTGTCCCAGAATATTACGCTTACATCTTGTTATGCTTATATATTTAATACTCTACCATTAAAAGACAAAAATGTAAAGTTTGGGAAGATCAAGTTTTATGGTCTCTTAAATATACATTCCATTAAGTGTTCGGAAGGTCTCCTTCAGGTAAGTGGCGTGCTTACTTCTATGCGGAAGTGCGCAGTACCGCTATGTTAAGCAGGAAAAAATAGTTTGGAAATCCAAATCTTTTCATAGCAGTTGTTATTTATTATTACATGTTCTGATCACATGGTCTAAACAATCCCATATTCTCGTAGCTAATAGACCCCCGCACACAGTACATATGCTCAATTATAGAATTTGTGTGTGTCACTATGTACATGAGGTCATGCACTCCCTATGGTTTCACGCTGACATTTCTGGTTGATTGGGAATGTCACGGGTCCGTTGTTACATTTTCATTGTTATTTTTAGTACAGGTGTAGACAGATGCAGACCTTTAATTCACAGACAAGTGAAAGGTGTGGAATATGAAATCGAAAAGAGCAACCGCACGATACTTGTCCTTTTGTATCAGGTTCTGTTTTTACCGCAGTGGATATTCATTCAAGATCTTCCGGTCAAGGGTAGTGCATTTGACAAATCTTCAGTGCATACATTTCAATTTGCCAGCAAAGGTTTGAAATATATGTACATTCAGAAAAAAGAATTCCTACCACGCGTGACGTAGGCTCCAAACGATTGATTTCATACGGATGCATTGTAGAATCAAGAATGTGCATGTGCAACTGTGTCATAATATCTTATCTTATGATTATATTATTCTGTGATGGTTGTCATTAATTATGCTGTGTTATTATTATTTATTTATTATGATATTTAACTTAATCTGTATGACTTTTACATATAGATGTCATTGAAAACAGTATGAATTAACCGTTGCTCACATGCAAATAATGCGATGGATATTGTATAAACGGGTAAAATTTTATTTTATTTGGTAAACTCATTTGAATGGACTTGTTTGTAACTAATTGCAGTGAAGTTTGAAAATGGTGATACCTGCAAGTACATACCGTTAAAAATAGTGAGCTACATTTACAAATAATTTTTAAAATATGAAGTACATAAAAACTTTTCGTGTCTTACTTTATACTAATCGTAAGTTTAAATCTAAAGACTCAATTTAAAATACTTTCGCTATATCTATTAATATAGCAACACTGTGTTTTGAACATGGCGTATTTTCCGAGGATCCTCCATCATTTACTGAACCTCTCGGGCGTGTATAGGTATAAATGTCTATGCTATGGACATTGGAAAATAAAACTCTAATATTGAGCTGATAAAAAATAAGTCACGACCCTTGAATTGGCAGAGAAAAATAATGCCTTTTAAATGTTCATAAAGCTTTTCATACTATACTATTTTCTAGGAATCTTTCCGGGAAATTTCATGGTAAATTTCTCTCAAAAATGAATTTAATTACTTTGAATGATCATAGCTAAAAATGCTTTCGTGAAGTAATTTCGTTACATTTTAAGAATACGCGTAAATATATTTATTTGGTATTTAATTACTACGTTAACAATTGATTTTTGAGAAATCTTAGCTTCGTGGTGTATTCGTACCTCCGGAAAACACTTCGGCAATAAATTGATACACCGATGGTCAAACCTTTATTCTTTTACTTATGCGTAACGAAGAGATAGTATGTAGGCATTCTTGAAAATAAATAAAAAATATTTACTTATGTACGTAACAATAAACTTTTTTACACGACTCAATACTAAATAGACAAGCAGTACTAGAATATTCAAGTTTGTTTTCGTTCCCTACATACACATTTAAAAAATTTCTGATATTTGTCGCACATATTTCATAATATACTTACAAACGCATTTTCGTTATATAAAACTACAAGACGTGACTTGATACCGGAATAGTAGATTTAAAATATTCTGTAGGTTTAAATTGGATGAGATGGACAATTATTGTGTCATTGCCATACAGAGTAACTATTTTTACTATTTTTTGTATGTAACTATTTTTTTTAGGTTACCAATGAATTTTGTTCAATAGCAATTTGTATGTACTGATATGTAGATTTTTAAGGAATAAAACTTTTTTGACTACTTTCTAGCCTGGTGGTATTATATATTGCTCTTTTTATAGGTGGTAACAATTATTTTAAATAGAACATTATTATATACGTATTACATTTATTTTCTTTAATCATGCTGCCATGATGGAGAAGTAACATATGGTAATAATTATATTAACTTGAAGGAAATATTTTTCAGCAGGCGCATTAGAAGTTTTGGACATTGTCGTTTGTAAAAGTGACTCTTGTTTTTTGTAACATCATCGTACAATAAAATATAAAATATTTTTGGCATACTTTCATAATATACTAATATAAATTGTCATCTTTAAAAACCATGGAATTTTGAGATGCATTAAAAATAATTTTGAGTAAAATATTTTTGATTTAACCAAATTTCTCATTACCACAAAATTACAAAAACTGGAACTTTCAAGTTAGACATGTGCGCACTCCAACATTGCAATAGAGCAAATACATAAAGTTGCGATGGCTAATTTTAATACACATTATTAAATTAATATATACCAATATATATAAAATTAATTATATATACACTCTTTTAGCAGCTCTTCCCTGTTGATTGAAGAAGAGGTTTTCAGTCTTGAATTTGCATCACTATGATATTGTATTGTCCATCAACATCCAACAAAGTTTTCTCACAATGAGGAATACTACGCCAAAGATGTATATAGATTGTTAAAGATGTCCGGCTCCAGAGCTTTCATCTTTCAATAAGAAGCAATGGACAGATCCTTTTACAAAGTTTGGGTCAAACTAATGCAAGGCCTGGACGGACATCTGTGCTGTCGTCAAATCCTGTCCAGTCTTTGGGATTTCTGAAGAAGAAAAAACATAATTTGTTAAAATAATCCAAATCAATAACTGCAGCATCAAATCAGTGTTACATACAAACATAAACTGTTCAAATACATTGCTACAGCTATATAGTTCTGCTCAAAGTTTCATATTTATGTGTCACAGTACTCAGTACCAATCGATCTGTATGTATTTGCATGACTAAACGAGGGAAACCCAGTGAAACCTTCTTGTAAATAAGCGAAACCGTTATTCCTCGAACTATACACTCTACTTATGCATACATACCTGGCGACAAAGAGTAAGGAGGAAGTGGACAAATGAAAGTAATTTTGTATACAATGCAACGATCATATTTTCTAAAAACGAACAAATTCTATACATATGTAGTTGTGTCGAGCCTATTCTTAGTACTGCAAACTGGTACAAAATTATTTGAGCGTGAAACTTCAAAGAATATGTTTTTCATACATACATGATACAACAAGAATTTCCTGTCTAGCATCTTATTGAAAAATGTAAAAACTTTGTCACCGGTTTCTGAAATCTAAAGGGTTATAATAGTAGGGATAGGGTTCGTTCCTAATGATAACCTTTATTGTGAGTATTTTTGAGGAAAATAACATTTTTCTTGAAAGACAGAGTGATTCTACGAAAGAGCCTTATTACTGGGAAGTATTGAGACCTTACAGAAATGTGTACTTGACACACTCGCGAGTACATTCAATAGGTAACAATTCATTAAGTTCATTCATAAGAATGTGTTCACAGGTCTCAGCTTACACGTGGTGGCAGACCAAGAAAGTTCCAAGAAAAATTGTTGCTTTCAACAGAAAAACAAGCACTAAATTTAGAAACGACGTCCTTTACACTTTCCTTTCCTTTTGAACTACTTTTTAGATTTTCAGATTATTTGTTGAGACATGAATAAGTTGTGATTCGAGTAGCGTTTTTGAAATGTGCTTATTTTAAATACAAAATGCTCCTGAAAGGTTTGAAAACTACTGCTTCAAATGTGAAACTACTGTATCTTATATTCTGTACTCATGAACTTGTGATGCAAACTTGTTGCTTAAAAAACCTGAAACCTATAAATTAGCTTAGTTATATACGTGACGTACTTAAATATAGATTGAATATATTAAGATTACACATACTTATATAAAATTATTTATATGCAGATATTATATAGCTTAATTGTCCGTAGAAACGCATGTAAATTTGCGAAGTCATGGTCAAGCGATTGATGTATAGGTAGCTATTTGAATATCAGCAAATATAATAGGATGCAGGTGTATTGATTTAAAAGACATTAGTGAAAAGTTACGCGAGAGACTGCAGGGAAGCATTTGTATAAATATCATTATTAATTTATGCAAATTACAAAGGTTGCAAGAAGAAAAGATTGTGTAATATTAATCAGTTTTACTTTAATCTGACCACCTTGCCTCAAATAGTCCTTCACTTAAGGCTTGGTACTAGGCTGACAAGAATTAATAAAAATTAGTGAAAAGGCCCGTGGGTGTACTTGTGAGTAGTAACAATCAGTCACTGCATGTATAGAGGAGATATAGTATATAGTGGAAGCAACAAGGATGGAAAGTCGTTGAGAAATTGAATTTGTACTTCAAGTTCAGCAGTCAAAATTGTATGCAAGGTCATTGCCTGCATGTATAGCTTCGAGTTTAATTATCTCTATACCCTTGTAATATTTAAACATATACCTATATAAGAATTTGAGAATTTCAACTTTTCTCGTCATCTTTTGTTCTCTCTTATCATTGCTCCGTCGTTTCGATGAAATCGAAACTATATTACCCATTTAATATATACTAAAGCTATAAGAACAAGGGGTGTAACAAACAAAACAATTATTCATTTTGCCTCAATGGCAAATTGTCCATTCGAACTGGTAAGATAGTTCACACAAGCGAATTATAAGTGAAAGCAAAACATGTACCAAGTAAGAATAATATTGATTGCAACAACATAAAACATTCTTGTATGATAATGCATGTTCGCAAAAATGCAACTATTTGTGCACGAGGAGCATTGAAAGCACACGAAGTACAACTTGAGAGAGTTTAAAAAGTTTTTGCACTTTCCATTCTCCTTTTTTTTTAAAAAGTGTGTGCAGGTTTTGCAAGCGTTGTTGTAAATTATAGACGAGTGTATACACAAGAAGAGCATGTGTTGTCGTGAGAGGAGATAATTGGCATGGTTTTTGTCAACATTGAGGCAACAAGAGTTGAGCTTATATTGAATGGATGGAGTGCACAGTGGCAAATCAGCTGTGAGCATAAGAGTAGGTTAGTCTTTTGCTCCAGGCATTAGAATAAAAGTGCATCGTCCTTTAACGGTGACTCCAGGCCAATGTCTGACCGGCTAAAATTAATGGTAAAGGGGTTGTTTGGAAAAGAGAGGTGTTACCCATACGCTCTGTCCCATCACAATATTCTATACTGCAACCATTTATTCTCAGAATGGCAACATAATGTTCTTATCCCTTTACTACATATTCCTCAGTCTCGCTCAAGGAGCTTATATTTCACTATATACCGACAAGTTTTAAGAACAACAATAAACAAAGCACATGCAACACTCATGTACTCCACATACAATAACCACTGTACATACGTTAACGCATAAGTATAAAAACATCTCACAATAACAAGTAGATATCACGAGATGTATTATTATTTTATGATCCTATCATACAAGTAGCAATATTTATAACAACTTCAAACGCCAAGAATGATAAGAAGAAGCAAGAGTGATAATATTCACATGCTTCCTCCTTCTTTACGGTATTAATATTGTAACTAATAACACATTGTAACCTGGGCTACGATTAGTTCCCTGCTATACCATGCTATATTGGAATTATCCTTCCATGCGCCTATAAAATATTGTTTAAATTTCTATTTTATGGATAATCAATATACATGGAAATGTGAACCAAGTCCTCTAAAACTAGTTGGTGACTTTTCATACAGTATACATACAGGTAGCCGTATGTCAAGAAAAGCGAATTGCACTTTCAAACTCTCTTCCTCTCATAAACTTTCTCAATTATCGCCTTTTTGTGCAATAAGCTATAATTTAATGCAAAAATTTAAACTTGTCAGCCAGTTAGCCTAGAACTACTGGTAAGAATATACCCGTTTGAAGTTATTATTCCACTGTAGACAGATTAATAGTCCAGTAATTGATGCTTTAGCAGTTTGGTTAGCCTAAATTGACTTTTACGGATTGTAAAACATCAATGTTTAACTAAGTATTTATTGTTTAATTTGAGCTATTGAGTCTTTTACAATCCATCCATGCTTAAGTAGTTTTAACAATTCTTTAAACAACTGAATGATTTGATGTTTGTGAAACCATTCATAATTTTGGCTTTTTGTGCATTTCAGCAACAGCCGTCAAAAACGAAGTTGAGGATCATGTTCAAATAATAATTCAGTCGCTGTGCGTAGTACCTATGTATAATTATCCCTACGTTCTGTTCTGAGGCGAATTGAGAAATGTTGAATATATTTTGTGGTATTAATAGCAATACATATCCTCTGGGTATAAATCTCTTCCCCTGATCCTCGGTATTTAGCGACCACCATATGACATATAGGGGAAGCCTTTTCGGATGGATACCTACGTGTTGTACAGGGCTATATACTAAGATTGTTTCTCAAATTCCCCATCCACAAAAACGAATAAAAAAGCACAAGCAAGGCTCCATAGTATGTATACCTGTGGTTTTTTTATTGTAAGGTCGCTTTTGTGGGATTACCCATCATGTACCTCGTTAACTATTCTCGGCTGGACCCTGGTAGTCTCGATATAAATAGTGAATAGAGAGTTGGGAGGAAAGATAAAATATGCATCAAGACATAATTGCCTCAAAGAATATATTTCACTGCCCTACATATACATAAGAGCGAGAAGAAATTACCTAATCCTTAGTTCCATGTTGGAAGGTTCGGCATTGGCATTGAAATTGAATGAAGTGGAAGACAAGTGAAAAAAAGTAAAGTGAAGGAGTGAGAGAGACTCCGAAGTACTACAGCAACAGTCTTTCTTCGGTCTCTCGTCCAATTTGTAGTTATATACGGACGGTGAAGGATAGGTAAACTTTAAATGCCTGAACAAGTGGAATGAAGAAGAGGAAGGGAAACATTCATTAGCATAATGCTGGATGCTTCATTGATTCTCTCATGCATATTATTTCTCTCATCATCAACAAAGATATAAAGTGTCTCGGGAGAGAGACACAACAACAAACCAAAAGACACACACACAGTGTACAAAAATGCTCTTCACGGATATTTGTTGTCACCTCATCCTTTCGTTTTTTCTGATTTTACTTTTTTATATTCTCCTCATTCCTCATCAACATGTATAGTTATTCAGATTGGCTTGTACATTCAAATATCCAAGATGCGGACGGATATGTAAAGAAGGTTAGGTTCAAGGGACACAACTAAAAATTATTTGGGATCAGAGAGTTTACGATGGCGATTTCTTACATACTGCCTCCCGGCCTGCCCTAACCCTTCCTTCTATAAACTACCACGTCGGCTAGCACACACAAATACTTAAGAAAAACCGAATTGTTTTTATGGCATCGTTCTATCCTCCACATACAACTTTTAGTTATTATTGTTCTTATTCTATTTACGCATACATAAAAAAAACTATTGTTCATCTCCTTCTATGTGATTATTCTTACTGGATGTCAATGCTATATTCATACAGAGCTACTGTCTACAGACAATTAATTCAAGTTATTCTCCAATGTATTTAAAAACGTTGCCACTATTTGATTTTCGTGTGTACTAACACAAATTTTTACATGAACTCTAAATGATTTCTAATGGTTCCTTCTGGGTTGACACTAATGCTTAACTGTGCAGTTTAGTTTGGAATAGTTGGAGATGGAACCAGTAGGAAAACTACGCCGTAAAACTCGTGTGTGCAGATGTATGGCTACATTCATAAGGGTTAAAAGTTGGGTTATGTAAATGCTAAACATCACGACTGTTATCTCATAGGATGTCATAAGTAACATCATGGATATTATATAGCTTGTAGTCCATTGCCACTTGTAAAACAAGCATGTAATGCTAGGTAGACTTGTAAAGAGTTCATCACATTGGGCAACACAAGCAAAGACAAAAGAGGGAGTACTATACAGTTATATAGAGAAACTCAAGCATTATTAAAAAATTATACCATGCGGGGTATGGGGCGGGCAAAATAGATGTTTCTATCATGAAAGGGAAATTTCCTCACCCTTATAAGGTTTCGTAAAAAATTATTTTTTTCAATGATTTCGTTTTTGTAAAAACTTTTATAATATTCACTAAGATCGTCAAGCAAAAAATTTTATATTTTTATAGCAAAAAGAGTTTCTTTTCTTCGGAGGGTTTCAAAAAGAAAAATTACAAGAGCCCTTAGCATACATGGAGGACTATTTAAATGCCTATACTGCGTACTACATAATACTATAATACATAATAGAAATTTATATATAAAACTTGGTCCGTTATAATAAAGAATTCTGTACGTCATGAGAAGAAGAGGAGGCGGTGGAGGAAAAAATGCAATTTATATAATGGGTATTTTTAAATGATTTCTTCACACATGGAAAGCCGTTGAGGACTGTCGCACGTGGCTCCGTACCGAGTATTCCCTAATATGCTTTTATGTATTGCTATGCACATCGACTACCAATGACGGGAGATGTATATACGAAATAATATATGCACCATGTGCCGTGAAGCTACAAGCTGTTTAAGTCCCTGTGTCTAGTCTCCTTTAAGAGGATCGAGAAAAAAAAACAAACTAAAAACACCATTTTCATGTATTTACGTGTGTGTGTACAGCGTTAAACAGTGAAGGTTCCTATAGCCACCTACAGTTTACTTTCATGTTATACACTTGTGGTTTAAGGTTTAAAAGAGAGGACGAGGTTGGATAGAGAAAGTGAGATGACATGTTAAGGACCCCAAGACGATAAAGCCAGACATAACAAAAATAATTCAAGCCTTAGACATACACACACACATACTATTTTTCCTTCCCTTAAGCTCTAAAGATAACCCTTTTCTCCTCTTCGAATTTTTCCTTATTCATATTTTGGGTGCATGATAAGATCCAAGTAGATATGTATATTACTAATAACCACCCCTGTATACCATTTAAAATTGAAAAATTGGCATTTCTTGCATGCTTCCGATCCCTGTAGTATCCTATTTTATTACAAATGAAGCAAGTTGGAAGGAAGAGATACTCCGTACAACAGCTGTTACATACCGCTTTGAATAACGCCAAAAATGAAAATTTCAAAAATGTTATCTGATCAAAGAAGCATTTCACTTCTCCCAAACCATGCATGCACAAGTATAATTTGTAAATATAGAACGTATATGTACGTTCAAGGCTTGAACTCACACGTCAAAGTAACAGCTGATGATGTAGAGCAAGTATACATTTAAAGAGAAGGATGTTATGTCAATCAAATATCAATATTTTGTTGATTTATAAGGGCTTACCTGCTGTAGTGACAGTAGCTGTCTATCATTTTGATAGTTTGTTGTTGTGCTTTTTTTTCTACGTCTCTCATTGCCAGGCAGGCGGGCTAATTTGTGGACTTCAGCGCTGGGTTCTACTCCTTTCTTTGGATCTTCGCCTCAAATACAGAAATTACTTCAAGTGTGGCAAAATACTTCAATAAAGACCAGTGGGATCTAGTTTCTTCGGTGGGTCCATTTTGAGAAATTTTTGGTATATGTTTTACTGACTGCAGTTTTTCTTTGTAAGTTATTTTAGTATTATTATGACAGATTGACTTGACATATGTCAATCATTCAGTACAGACCAGTGGGATCTAATTTCTTCGGTGGGTCCATTTTGATGTTTGGATTTAAATAATATAGTCTGATGATGAGCCTATGATACACGAAACCGGGCAGACTGAAGTTTTTGAATGGAAAAAAATGCGTAGATTTTTTCTGACAATTGTTTGTTATTTGATGTAATTATTTTTCTTCCAAAGACGACACAATCTGAACGTCAGTAAAGGCCAGTGGGGTCTAACGTCTTTGAATCCATTTTTTGGAGGAGAGCCAAATGTGAGTTCAAAGGAGGTCAACCAAGACCGTGTAGTGTTGCAGTCAACGTCTTACTTCGCCGAGGTCTCAAGACTTACTGAAGTTCGGACGGCAATCGTGGTTATTCTTTACGTGCAGCGTACTCCTCATGCTAGCCCTGCTGTGGTGGGCTGCGTAAAGGTGTCTCTTTCAATACCAGCAAAATACACCTGAGAGTACATACAACAAGCACCACTCTTCAAGTGTTTCACTTTTTACTGCATTGTTCCCTTAAACTACTATTGCTTTATAGTCACAGAACATTAGGGCGTGTAAAATATTTATAGCTTGTTAAAAACTTCTAATTGTATATACGTATATAAAAGATTCATTGTGGTAGCTCCTACGAACACATAATTGAGTCTTCACTGGTATACATACGACTTGTTGTTCATTGTATGTTGTAAAATTACGGAAGGCAAGTTAGTCATAAGTTACAAATACGTATGTACATTAGATAAGCATGCAATGAGCAGGGTTGCAGGAAAAGTAAATCATCTCGTTTGATGGTCGATTCATAATTTTTCTTAGCACATTAAATGTCCTGTATAGAGTCGTACATGTAAAACAAATTATACCACAGCGTCGTTAGTATGTAAATGTACTCCTGCTGGTTATTTGCTTTCATTTTAACTGATCGCAGTTTATTTGACTGTAATTTCATCGCGCCGAATAATACGTAATCAATTTGATAAACAATGACATGCTTATAGATTTCCTGCAAGTGAGCTAATTTCAATCAATAAAATATGTGTTTGGGATTCCGTTGGAGAAGATTTATATATATATATGTATATATATTCTGTTAATTTATTTTTAACTGTTTTCGAAATTAAAATGGTTTGTGGCATACAATGATATGGTGATTTTAAGGACAAACCAATAGCTCTAGCAAATAATTTTAATTTAATTGTAATAATGTTTTACAATCAACAGTAATAATTAGTAATAATAATTTAAATTCAATACTAATTTAATTAGAATAAATTTTTAATCCTAAGTAATTTCATTTTAATAATAATTTAGAACACAACATACACTTATTATAAACAAAATCTTAGTTACGCCATGAAAATCTATTTGTGGAATAAACGAATAAATAGAAATAAGTAACATGTGAATGTAAATAATAATAATAATTTAGTCTTCGTAATCAATTTAATTTACATAGTTTGTAATGTTCAGAAATAAAGCAATGGTGAACTAGAAAAAAAAACAAAAGGACGTCTGGCTGGATCGGGGTTTTCAACCTTTTAAAAATTGCTTTAAAATTTTCACATTTTTCTAATGCAAATCTATTACTCCATAATAGGAGATACTGAATCATGCATACCTATTTGTACACACGGAGTTATCAACACGACGACCGAGCTAGACGCAATTATTGTGTGTATACATGGACATTGGGTATAAATTATAAACGTGCGTACGTACATACCCACTCTCAACGCGTTTTACCTGCACGATTAGGTTATGCATAATACGATCGTCAGCTTAAATGTCTGGTTATAACAAATTAAGCAGTCAAAGATGTGTGTATGTACACAAAATGAGCATCGTGATTCCAAATGATTGTCCATTTAAGCTTCAAACTCATTTGTATTTTGTATTCACTATAAATAGCTCCTGGTGTGTTACGAAGAAATAGTATTTATACTGAACCGGCCACACCAGATTTTCACTCAAATTCATCCTAGCTACGTGCATCATCTAAAGGCTATATAGTGTGTAACCTTTCCCCATCATCGAGGAAACGTGTCTTGGGAAATGTGGATAGACCTTTATGTATGTAAATACACGTACAAGCAAGTTGAGTGAGGAAACCACGCACAAAACAATAACTAACTTGAATTTATTTACTGAAATGTAATGTAAATACCTATACATTTCATGTAAACTTGTTATGTGTTGTTATTTGCGGTCTGAACTCACAACTATGCGCAACAAACTTTTAATTACTTAATTCAATTCTATTATTGACGATATTGTAAAGAATAAAAGTATTCAATAGCTATTAAGTAAAGTTAATAAGTTAGTAATATAATTAGTAACAACACAGGCTTTTTTCATAATCGGATTCATTTTAATTGCCGCCAGTTAGCTTATTACTTTTATTTAAATTATATAAATATTTAACAACTTTTATAAAATGATGAGTAAAGTATATCCTCCATTCTCTAAAAGAAATGGTATTCAGCAATAATTGTAATTTTATTGACTATAAAACAGTTCTGATTCAACATCAAATGATGCTAATAAAGCACTTTTAAATTAACTATTTGGCCTCATTATCACTATACTTGGCCGAATCTTTGATACACACATGAAGCGCGTGCAAAAACTTATAGCAAAGTTAATAAATGTAATACGGTTTCGCAATTTTTTATTGCATTTTAATTTACATGTTTGATATGCTGACTTGTTTTAACTTGCTCATAAAATAACTTCCCACGGATCTGCCAAGCATATTCTTATGACGGAAATTGATGTCACATTTTATGAAGCTAAGCAAAATTGCTGTATTTTCTCTTGGTTTAATTTACTTTAAGAGAACCCGAAAAATATTTTTAAAACCAACAAAGAGTGAAAGCCAAGAATAGGGTAAAGCATTAATGAGTAACGGTACAATGACGATACTCGTGGATGATGATGCACATATTCGTTTCATAATTTCGTATATGTATTTTGGTAGCCGTGGAGGTAGGTATGTAAACGGCACACGCTTGCCACTGTATAATATAAAAGAACAAAAAAACGAAATTCCAAAGAAGATAAATCATCTTTTCAAGATTTGGAACACAATTCTGACCGTTTCTTATCCTGCTGATGCATCCTACAAACTATTCACGTACTATTGTCTTAATGACAGTTAATTTTCAACCTAGTATCTTGTGTCTTGCCAGGTGCTCTCGAGAATGGGTAGAAAAATAAAAATATGAGGAAGTAAGATTCATTCATATAGCTGTACACATATGGCGGCACGGACATACACTTAAGTTCAAATAAAATAAAAGAAGCAAAACATAGGATTTAATTTTAAGGCTCGGCAAGATCTAAGCTTAAAATACATCTGCCCATACACAATTTTAGATGTTTAAAGATCATCAAGTATATATGATCACCTGCCTATCCGACTGCTGGGAGCAACCTCTTCAGTCATCCACAAACAGACAGTGAAAGGTCCAACTTATTTATTGAACTTAAAATTGCAGTAATTGTTAGTAATCATATAAAATAAATCAACAGTAAATTAAAAATTAAAATTATCCATATAATGCAGGAATTGTGTTCATGAGAAGCAATAATAATTTTTGTATTAGTCCTAATAAAGTTGGGTCAAATTTTAGCATTCAAACATTTACCATTGCCATAAGCGTAAATATTATAGCTATTAAAGTGTACAATAGCTGCATTCATCCTGAAACTTTGAATACCTGAACTTGAATTTATGGAAGAATGCATTAACTTCAATGCGTTTAAATATGCACAGGATCTGATTACAAGCCAAGGAAAGTTGTATAAGTGCAAACAAGCAAAGAGAACAAGGAATGGAAAGGGATAACTCGGACGTTGACCCGTATCTTACGGTACCTAGACAATCAGGGGTCCCTCAAAGTTTACTTTATTCCTTTAAGTTCTGTACTCTCATAATCTCTCCTTGTCTTCCGTGTACGATTAACTCAGCCTCAGACACATTCTGCTTTCCGATTAGGGTCTTCTCATTCTTCCTTTCGTTGCCTCTATACTAGATACCTTTGCATTATATTCTGGGATCGTCTGGGCCACATGGAACTCATATCCGAGGCGATACTGAAGACAAGCCACAAAAGGTTCTAAAATATAAGTTTATTTCAACTTCATACCAATCAAACACATCAATACTATACTACTAATCGACGATCCCAAGAATAATATCATCACGTAACGCACTTATTAACATTCGCTTGTGCTACACACTTAAAAGAATGATGAAGCAGCTATCTGTACTTCCTGCTCTTCCTCCCTATACACCCGACGGGATTGCTACAATAAGGATTGGCTTGATCTGTTGTGTACCTCCATCCCTCACTTTACTTTCTTACGGATCTTAACACATGTACAGCTATGTAAGAAGAGATACACGATGATCATCTCCATCCTTGACAGGCAGGAGAAGTGAAGAAACGGTTCTCATTTTTATACACAGTAATTCCAATTGAGTTTCTTTTCGGTCTTCTCCTCGCGGAAGGCAGGAACGATGGCAAAAAATTGTCTGCGAGTGAGCTCAATGGGTTACATCATGAGGTGAGAGCTTTTACTCAGTAATGTTAAGGGCAAGTGTAGGACGGTACGCAAACTAATGCGATCTACCTCAACAAATGCTGCATTTTTTCTCGCACTCAAAAAAACGTATTAGTCCCGCACAAAGATTTGTGCATACATATAGATGCCAGCAAAATGCGTCCCTCTCGCTCTTTCCTGGTTGTTGTATTCACCTTCATCACAACAACAATATATAGGAAAAGACCGAGTATCATTAGCTGCCAAAGGAGATCCATCGCTTCCTTCAATCCAGCTCCTCTTATTTTCTAAGAAAAAATTACTTTTTGGCCATCGTATTAAAGGAATTACTTTGGAGGGGTTTCCTCTTTGATTGTTACAAAGAACACGGCAAGGATATGGAAAGAAGAGGTAATAGACGGTCGTCGTGCTAAAAAGCGTTGTGTTGGGTTGTTTACCGAAGGTAGTATAGTAAAAGCACTTCCGCGGTCGGTGGGAACGAATGCATTTTACTATTCAGTATCAGGTTCATCTTGTGTAGACAAGTATGTATGTAGATTTCACGACATAGCACTTCTCTCAAGTGCAAGTATAACCACAGTGATTGTTTGCCCTTCTTCGTTTGTGTATCTATATACAATCAACTGTGCGTACACAATCTCAACGCGCTTATGTTTATTATCTAATATCTGTATTATTACAGGGGTATACTATACTAATAATATGCTAACGTCTGAATCAATGAAAATGAATCACACAGCAGCTGATAAGCTTAGTTGTATGTAGGATTTCACAAACTATTTATGCAAAGACATTTTTAAGCTGTAAGCTAAGTTATATGGAAACAAGCACCCCAATGGCTTTCCACATATATGATTGCATTACCTACAAACTTAAACTTGAAGTAGTAAGCACATGCAAAAGCATACAAACACTCCACTTTGTTTTGAGTTGAATGTCCTAAAATTGATTGATTATTCCCTTGCAACGATATAGAGAAATTATAAGTTATCATTTGCTTGTTTAAACTTTATACCTGTAAAATTTCTCCCTTTCTTTCCCCGTTGCTCCAAAATGAACTTCGAGTACAAAGTATATTGCTGTCATTTTTAATAAATTCATACAATGGTATAGCGTATGGTACAGCTGCATTGTCCGTGGAATTTCAGTATCGCGTTTAGATAGGGAAAAGTGGAGAAACAATTAAAGTGCTCCATTTATGCTATTGAGGACCAATCAATGGACAATTATGCAAAAAGAGAGTTCAGTATCATATTGCACTGACACATGATAATCAACTAGAGAAGTCAATGGTCAAGATTTTTAGTTCAAGAACATACTACATATATATATATAGCGTTATTATTGGCATGAAAAGTGAACTGAGAGCTTTTCACAACAAGTATAACCACCAAAATCTCACCTGGACACTGGTTGCGTCCAAAGTGTTTCCATGAAGGCAAACATGCAAAATTTATCTTTAACCTGTGATCTCACACTAGTAAACCCACTCATAATCATTCTAGGTATGTTTATGTGTTTTTCATCCGCACCTACACATCCGTTGTAAAATTGTCTAAGTTCTCAACCCAAGTGCAATATACTTGCCATTTCATAGCCGTCATGAATATTACTTCGGCAATGGTCTCTCGTACCACAGCATAATCTACTACCTCACCCTTAATACTTATGCACTAGGAATCGATAATGAGAACAAGGTTCTGTATAGACGTTTGATGTATGATACAAGATCACCATTGAGCTGTTTTGCCATAAACAAATGAGTTCTCTGCCAAAGTATTAAAGTGTTGAGAGGAGAGTTCTTTGTCATCATCATCAACAGAAGCAACAACATGATTATCTAATGCTTCCCCTGCTTCTGATGATAATGATTATGATTATGAATGGACTTCGGGCAAGAGCGTGCATTGTCCAAGTTATACAGTTTGGCTAGATATTGAACTTCTCCTCAAGGTTTGCTGGTTTTGCAACCTAAGATGCAGTGTTGGAACTCTGTGTGTATATAGCTGCTGCAACACGTTTCTTATATAGGAGCATTAACAGAGAGACTCAACCATTTCTGTTCACTGTTTCCTTTCGCTGCTACCAACTTACTATACGGCAACGTTCATCAAGATAGGTGAATGGAGTGCAAAAACCTGAAGACGACAGGACTTCACGTCTTTATCCATAGGGACTTGTTCGAATTGTATTACGATCAAATGATACGACTGATTTACGAAGCTAAATGATCAAGGTAGGGAGCATTAAGGGAATAAGTTTACTGTGAGAATGCACGAGAACTCTTAACAAGAGTCGATTCCTCTAAGTCTCGTTTATCACGTTTTTTATTCGCAGCGGATGAGAACATTTTCTTCTAGCTACCATCAAAGCCAACTCTAGTACGGAAGTCTCTTTTGCACATAAAGTTTATTCACTCTTCGACCCATATTTACATGGATCTGCCAATGTAACCATCATCATACGTACTTCACGCAACTGCTATACCTCCACCCATCAATTCCCAAGCATACACAGCATCAGACAAAAAGGTCCAAAAGCACATTCACTATCTTATAGTTCATACGTATACATTACAAAGACTGGTTATATGAGTAGCTTCGAATCATACTTTAAAGTTCAGTACGAACGAATGCACAGGATGAGTTATTCTCCAATGTTCTACGAAGAGAGCAAAGAAATCTGTGCTCTCGCTAACAATAAGTCATGCTTCTGCTAAATATGAATTTTTCCGACGCATTAATGAGTTTGTTCAAACTCCTCACTGTCCTCACTGTCTTAAATGAGGAAATACAGGACATACTTATTGTATGTTCAAACAAATTTGACATCTGGGATGGTGCAAAAATTTGGATAAAATAACAACGACCATCAAAAGTTTGGTTAGATTACTTTCGCTCTCCAAAATATTCATCACATAATGCATAACATAATAATAACATAATATAACAACATAATAACATAATAATAATAACATACGTGATATGTATTTTTATTACTTGTTAGTAGCAATTTTGTCTTATTATTCAATAATTTTTTTAATTAATGTAAATAAATAATAAATATAAAATTAATACAAAATAGGCATAAAATAAAGAGAGATTTTAGTACATTTTGATGCAAGATTTTGGATTTTGTATGTATTTATTGGTAAAAACCAAACAATCCTGAAAGCCTCACTTTGCCCCGTTTAAGTGCAAGTCTTTGCTCATCATGAGAGGTAAATTCCTCACATTTCCCATTTATTCGAGAGAGGTCTTGACGGTGCTGCCTTGACAGGCTTGGGAGATAAATAAATGGTACGGAAATTCAGTAAATTCATGTATATTATTACTCATTGCGAGTAAAAGCAAAAAAAGTATTACACATTTCATAACAAATTATTCATATGTCATCGTCGTCCACCGGGGTGCCAAGTTAATAAATAGTGTCATCAGCAGCCGAGATATTAAGTACATTAAATAAATATTTAGGATTAGTTAAAAAATTCATTGTACAGCATCAACTTCCCCAAAAATTTTTCATTAGCCTTTGTAAATAATATGCAAAAAAAGTTTCAATTTTTAAACGCATATGCTTAAAGTTCGGAAAACTCTAAAAATAAGATTTACAGTAGGGATAAGCAGTTTCAATTAGCTCCTCATCAAAGTTAGTCTTGACTTTTTTGATGGACGAGTTTTAAGGAAGTCAAAAATGTTTCCGTTTTTTGAAAAATAATCATCATAAGTAGAGCTGGAACCATTTTGCGTTTTTAGACTCAAAATTTCACAAAAATGAAATCAATTTTTTGCGTTTTTCGTGTTCATTTTCCCTTTACTTATATTTCCGTAATAATTTGAGATTGAGAAATGTCACCGTAATTTGTGTAATTTTTGTATATTTGGCACAATTTCGCGCTTTACGCAATTTTTCGCGCATTACTTGATTTTTAAATTTTATTTTTTTGGTTTTGGGATGTTCTTATGTCCAATATTGTTTGGGTATTTACACCTGTACCTACCTGGGAAAGCTTCATATGGATTTTTAAATTGTTCGTGCTTTTCGGGGTTTTCCTTTATCACATATCCTTATAGCCTTTATCATATGCTGACACACGCCTACACAATCGTTTCCCAAGAAAAGCAATGATGTTTTTTAATAAAAAAACAAAATAAAATCATTTTATTTACATTAGACTTTTAAAATGGGTTTTCGTTGGGGGGAGGTGAAAAAACTAAAAGGCCGAGAAATAGATTACTATACTAAGGCCGGGAAGTCGCGATTCGCGATACGTCATTCATAATATTATTGCTTTTGTAATTCATAGAGTAAATTGCTTATGAGACATCTAAACATTGGAAAAATCAAATGTGTGAACACATTAAATGTGCAAAACATTGTATTAAGATGCAAAATTCTGCAACATTTCACGTCCAAAACTTTTTGTCCAGAATTTTTTTGGTGTTTGTTTCTTAAAAGTGTCAATTTTAGCCAAGAAAATTCTAAACTAATTTACTTTGGACTTTAAAAAGCTAAAAACAACAAAATAAACTCGGGAACAATTGTGAAATGGCTGTTAGAAACTGTAAATGTAGGGAAAAGAAATCGAAATTAAGAAATTGTAGATAAAAAGCGCGGATGAGGACAAAAATGCATGGATAACTCGCGCGAAAAATTTTCTGTATTTTTTCGACATTTTGGGTTAAAATTGTCCTCTCTCCGGTCTTATATGATGATTATTAGAAATTAGAATGTTAAATATAATACTTTAATTGTTTCAAAGAACTACAAAAATAGGCACTAAAATCATTCAGATTTATTTTCAGAAATTCTTATACCCTGCCCCCCATTCCTCTAACCCTGGCTCAGCCAGGCCGGGCCAGTCCTCGAGTACACCCCTGACTATAATAATTATTATTTAGCTATTTTCGCGAGTAATATGAATAATTACTTTTTTTTATTCGGAACAGACAATCTTGAGCTTCAAGGATTATATTGTTCTGTACATCCGTCGGAAAAGCGTCCAAGACGTAAAATAACGAAATATGTCCAGTTTTCAGTTCGAGGGTGACTTAGGTGGACGTTCCCAAGTGGAGTCACGAGATGGAATAATTTTGAAAGCACAGTCGGAGCGTGACAAGATGGAGGTGAGTTAAATATAATTATATTTGAGAGATTATTTAATTATATTAACTTCTCTCGTGTTCCTCATTTAGAACGTGCTAGTAAAGATTAATACCAAAAAGTCCTTTAGCTATGATTGAACAGAGGAATCAATACCGGGTTAATGAATTTATTTTAAATTGTTTATTTTAGAGAGATCAGTTCAGGGAAACCGCTGGCTTAAGCATTCAAGCAAGGGAGGAAAGAGTCCCTGAGGAAGTTATGAAAATCCTGGAAACGGGAACCTGGCCGACGGTCAGGGCTGCCGACCATCTGTATGATACTTTGTGGAAGGAGCCTTTTATCCTTCTCAACACACCCAGTGTCGATAAACTTGTCAAGACGGAGCAATATTTCCGGATTTTGCGAAAAGTTTCTTCTGCCCAGAAGGTCAAGGAGGTTGTGACTGTGACAATTGATTGAAGAAAATTAACGAATTTTTATTACTTGTTAGTAGCACTTTTGTCTTATTATTCAATAATTTTTTTAATTAATGTAAATAAATAATAAATATAAAATTAATACAAAATAGGCATAAAATAAAGAGAGACTTTAGAATATTTTGATGCAAGATTTTGGATTTTGTATGTATTTATTTATTGGTAAAAACCAAATAATCCTGAAAGCCTCACTTTGCCCCGTTTACATGCAAGGCTTTGCTCATCATGAGGGCTAAATTCCCCACATTTCCCATTTATTCGAGGGAGGTCTGGACGGTGCTGCCTTGTCAGGCTTGGGAGATAAATAAATGGTACGGGAATTCAGTGACTTCATGTATGTATGACACATTGCGAGTAAAGGTAAAAAAAAAGTATTACACATTACATTTTCATAACAAAATTGCGAATTCATTATTCACATGTCATCGTCGTCCACCGGGGTGCCAAGTTAATAAATAGTGTCATCAGCAGCCGAGATATTATATTAAATATTTAGGATTAATTAAAAAATTCATCGTACAGCATCAACTTCTCTGTTATTTGATTTCATACGGAGAGAGCTATGATCTGCCACATTTTATTGACGTTTCAATGCTGGAATTACTAACGTTTAAATAAAAACAAACGTGTGTGCTTTAATTATTATAGATATATTTATGACCAAATTTGCGAACAAATCCGAATCTTTTAATTTTTAAATTATTTACTGCAAAGATAAAGTATTGTTTCATATGTCGGATTCTAGATGAAAAGGTGAGATTTCGGATATTTAAGCTTTTCTGTAGAATTTCGGTGAAATGGATTTGTAGTTAATATTAATAATAATAATAATAATAATAATAGTGACTTTATTAACGTGTTATTCCAGTTCTTATATTAAACATTCAGAAAACATTTACAAATCGGTAATTTTAGTAGTTGAAATTATTTATTTATTTTAACAAAATTTCAATTTATTGATGTGAAGATAAAAATAAGAAAATATTTATTTAGAGAGTCGAAAACATTTTCCAAATTTATGATTAACAATTTGCAACAGTAATGGAATTGTTTGCCAAAAAAGATTTTGTGGTTGAAAACAAATGACACGTTGTGATTTTAACTAGATGAGGACCAATAAGTATTTTGTTACTATTTAAAATATTTTCCTCAATTCAGAAATAATGTTGCTCATTGAGAATACTTTAAGAACGGAAAGATTATGATGTATTGTTGTATGGGAATTTCGAGTTCATACATTTTTGAATAATAATTGTTATTTAGCTATCGCGAGTAATGTGAATAAGTACTTTTTTTTTATTCGAAACAGACAATCTTGAACTTCAAGGATTATTGTTCTGTACATCCGTCGGAAAAGCGTCCAAGACGTAATATAACGAAATATGTCCAGGTTTCAGTTCGAGGGTGACTTCAAGAGGAAGCCGGAACAGAAATTAGGTGGACGTTCTCAAGTGGAGTCACGAGATGCAATAATTTTGAAAGCACAGTCGGAGCGTAACAAGAGGGAGGTGAGTTAAATATAACTATAATATTAGAGATTATTTAATTATATTAACTTCTCGTGTTCCTTATTTAGAACGTACTAGTAAAGATTAATACCAAAATGTCCTTTAGCTATGATTGAGCAGAGGAAATAAATACCGGGTTAATGAATTTAAATTGTTTATTTTAGAGAGATCGGTTAAGGGCAACCGCTATCTTAAGCATTCAAGCTGCCGCCAGGAGTTACATTTGCCGTCAACGATGTAAAAATGAATGGAGGTCGGAATTTGATAAGTCCATTAACTCTGAGCTGAACTTGGAAGGATTGGGAGAAGAAATGAAGCGCATTAATCTGTTTTATAATGTAAAACTTGATAATGATCGACTTCATGACTTGGGAAAGAAAGTTTTGGCTCAAAGTCGAAGTATTTTAGAAGTAATTAACAAACAAGTTACTTGGCACGTCCGAATGAAGCACTTCATTATTCTGTGTTTAGAAGGAGTTGAAAATAGTCGAACAATAGCAAGAATTTTTATTAGACTGATTGAGGTAAATTAACGTGTTTAATGCTTTGAATACTTCTATGATGTATGGTTTATTTATTGGTGTTTTAAATTTTTTATTTATTTTTAGATATTTACAAACATTGAAAACCCTAGTTTGGCAATAAGTACAGAGGGTGGCCGGAATAATTTTGTGCCAGAGTTATGGGCAGAATTAGTCGGGTTGAGATACTTCTATGAGAGATGGAAGTTAGTGTTAGAGAAGCAGCTAGAACTTAGTCGCGATTACATCGCCAACCCGTTGCCTTTGGCAGATTCTCTTGTTGTCATTTTACAAAAACCTCTATCTCTTGCAAAGTTCCTCGTCTCAACAGATCGATTTGGGATTCCAGTGAACGGTAGAGTTTTAGACACGGTTGACGTTGGCAATCTCCTGATGACCAAATTTGTGATAGCGTTTTCGTCACTAACGTTTGCAAACAACGATCCACGGAGCCGGTTGTTTTTCGATTTCGTCATTCCAAAATTACGACCAAATTTTCCGTGTCAGCTGCTTATGGACAATCTAGTTATGTTAGAGTCATTTGAGAATCAAAGACAGATATTTTCTACTACCCTATCCTTGGTTTCCGATTATGTTCCCAGCCTAAGTGTGGATTCTCTACAACTAGAACGTTTTATGAGCTGCGTCCAATTGTACATTAAATACATAGACATAAGGTATAAATATTTTTTTAAAGTTGTGTATATTATAAAGAGTATCAGATTAACTAAAAACTATTTTTAATGTAGATATGCTCCAGTAAGCAGGCTCTTATCGACAAATACAGATTATCTGGACGAAGATTTAGATGATGAAGATATGCAAGTTGATGAAGAAAAGCAAAACTTGCAGGCGGAGAGCGTTCAGGTAATATCTTGCAACTAATTTGAATGTATCTCAGGCAGCAATATTATTAGAATGGAACTAATAATAATCTCAATTCTAGATCGTGGAGAAATTGAAAACAATGTTCAATGAATGTAGAGATTTAGAAAATTTCTTCGATCAGTCAGATAAAACCAAATGGGGGAAACATTGTCCTATTATTAGTCGAATCTTTAATCATTATGGGATGAGTGCCTTTGGAATTTTACGATTTCTCGGGAATTTATCCTGTAGGAAGACTTTTATTAGAAGTATCTTCAGGCGGGTATGTACATAACCTGAATTTCAACTATAACCCAGCTATTTTTTCATTTAATGTTTGTGTTTTAACTGACAGATTTTGGAACAAGGAATAATTGATGTGGATGAAAACATATCATTTTGCTGGATATTTTTGAATTCCATTGTGGCTCTCCATGATTCCGAATTCATCGCTGAAAGTCCTCTAAATGTGGTGGAATTGAACGAGCTCATAATATTGCTCAAAAGCTACTTCACTGAGACAATTTTGAATGATAGGGCGGGGGATGAACAAACATTTCTTAATAAGGTAGTTTGGTTCTCTAAACAAAATGTTAAAGAATTGATTTATACACTTCTTTCCAATAAAAGCTTGCTCCTATTGTTATCTTAACCGATGGTTGTTTTAATATTATTTCCAGGCTGTCGTCAGAGTGCTTGTAACTTTGCATGAGCGCAACACAAGGCTTCAGTTCGTCCCTGAAGATAGCTTTTGCGCTCCGGAATTAGGTGCCATCTTGCCCTTGGATTCGCATATGATTCGTTTTGATGATTTCGACACTACAGTAGTATCAGAAAGATTAGGCATATTTGAATTGAAGCTCAAACGCATTCTGTTGGACTTCCCATTTGTTTTAAGTTTTCACAATAGAGTTACCGTGATTCACCGTTTAATTAGTATTGACCGTGCTCATCGATTCATGCCATATGATATGAATGCTCATCATGTTCAGATCAGAAGGAATTATATCTACGAAGATGCATTCGAGAAGTTATCGCTCGAAAACGGTAACTCCTTACTTTGAAATCTTGCTTTAATTTTGTAAATATTTCGGGAATACATGTATGAAAGTAACAGATGAAAGAACAAATGTCATATGAGTTTTGCATCTGTGTCCCGTTTTACAGTGTCGGATATGAGGGGCAACGTAAGAATATCTCTTGTCAATGTGGTTGGTGCAATGGAGGCAGGTATTGACGGTGGAGGACTTCTTCGAGAATTTTTAACAGAAGCTACAAAAGCTGGTGTGGATCCTAACCGAGGATTGTTCAGGCTTGATTCTCAAAACCGACTATATCCCAACCCTATAGCTAAGTATGTTGTACCGGACTACAGAAAGCATTTTTTCTTAATCGGCCGATTGGTGGGAAAAGCTCTGTACGAGCAAACATTACTGGAATTGCCTTTGGCCGCATTTTTCCTCGAATCATGCATAATGGGTCATGTTCCCGGAGCGGTTGATTATTTGGGAACATTGGATCCTGCACTGCATAAGAACCTTCTTGCCTTGAAGAACTATAGTGACGAAGATTTCAATTCCCTTGGTAATTTGAAAGAAAGACAATTAAATCTGAGATTGTAGCTTTAAATTTTTATATGAGTTGCTTATGCTTTGCTGGATTACATGGTACAGGATTAGATTTCACCCTCACGGTCGACCGATTGGGAGACGCGTCTACTGTTGAACTCAAACCTAACGGTTCGTCAATCCTAGTTTCCCAAAGTAATGTCATCGAATACATACATCTCGTTGCAGATCACAAGATAAATCGGTAAAACACGATTTAAGATGTAAAGTACTTGCATATGTAAGTAAGTATGTTGTAAAATTAAAATAACCAACTTGTGTTCTTGTTTTATAGAGAAACGAGGGAAATGTGCGCGTATTTTAGAGAGGGACTTGTGAGTGTATGTCCTATTCCTAAATTATTCACTTGGCGGGAATTGCAAGCACTGATTTCGGGATCCGATAAACCCATTGATTTAGAAGATTGGAAATCCCACACCAATTATACTGGAGGATACACCGCCGGACATCCCATGATTGAACATTTTTGGGAAGTAAGTGCATATACCGTCGTTGAAATCATGAATCTGTGGAATCGTAAAAATTCATATATAATCCAACGATGAATTTTTATTTACAAGGTCGTTCAGGGTTTCGAAGAAAAGAACCTTCGTAAATTACTCAAATTCGTCACGTCTTGTTCCCGACCACCCCTTTTAGGCTTTAAAGATTTGGTTCCTAATTTTGGAATACAAAGTGCAGGACAAACAGATAGATTACCTTCAGGTACATTCATAATTGATAGTTCTTTCGAATTTGATTAAGTGTTAATACGTTTTTATTCACAACCGTAATTTTTATTCAGCTGCTACATGTATGAATCTGTTGAAACTTCCGGATTACACCAATCCTCTTGTACTGCGGGAAAAGCTCATCTACGCCATTGAGGCACAAGCAGGATTCGAGTTGTCCTGAAAGAAACATTCCTGTCAATCTTGTGACAGTGATCGCGCAAATGGGAAAAGCGTCAGTGGTCACTGACAGCTGTTAACACAGGGAAAAGTGAAGTGATTTAAACTTTGTAAACTGTATTTTCCCACTCTTCTAATTTATATTTTGAAATAAACATTGGCTATAAATTTTCTAGCTACAATTTCACCAACGATCAAATTTTTAGTTCGGATGTAGTTCTGACAAGTAGTAGTATGGGGCAAGTTAATTTTGTTAACTAATTTCACCAGATCACATACGTTACAAGTTACAACAGTTATGTATTTTAGGAGCTGCAAGTAGGCAGATCAATGAACCTATGTCTTGATTGAACAATTTCTATTGTCCATTAAAACGCATAAATGTGTACTTATGGTAGTATATTGTACTTATATAAATTTGACTGCGTGTGTCAGTGTTAGAACAAAATTGCTTTATTCTGAATGCAAATATAACAGTATTGTTAACCATATTACGTACAAAGTCACAGTCTGGAATGTATCGGCGTTTAGCTGGATTTGCATGCATCAGCATTATTAGTCATTTTTTCCGAAAGTTGTACCTTCAATATACATGTATACAACCAACAGGTTACACTTATGTGATTAACTAAACATGATTAGTGGCAAACTAGATGAATACAAAAGAGTATTCATAAAATACGGATTTAATCACGATCACTAATTATATATACACATTCATATGGCTAGATCAAAATAATAATTTACTTGATTCAAAATTATCATTGTCTTGATCAGCAACAAATATTTAAATTAAAGTAGCAGTTTCCCCGGTTCTACTGCCACGATGAAGTGACATTTACAACGTTTCTAGTTAAACCAACTGGACGTACCAGTTGCTTACACGTCTGTACATTCAGCAATATTTTTGGTAAACAAAACTTGTGACCAAAGTCATCAAGGTATTTCGCATAATAAGCAATTATTTGGAGAAGTCAGTTTGCACTTACATTATTTGTAATGGCAAACTCGACGATTTTGTATCGAAGACAAATGCGGAATCACCTGCTTCGAAGTTGTGGTGAGGGGGAAATATCATCTTGCCATACAGGATAAGATGAGTTGGGGGATTAATAAAATCGAATATATCTATAAATATAATGATAATAATGAATTAAAGTACATAAACCAACAATAATTCCCTCACCACTGCATCTATACACTACATTTATTCAAAATACTTGTCAGTAGCACAATTATATCCTTAATAGTTACAACTAGTAATACTTTTTTTATGGTAAAAAATGATTATTGATTTATGCACCTCTGTCGCCTCAACTCAAGTTTGACAACTTAGCTTACAAATAATTTAATTTACTAGAACTAGGTATATTTTATGATTGATTCAACAACTACATAAATACTAAATACTTGGGATATATCTTCAAAAATACTCTTAGATTATAACTGACAACGATAACAGGTGTAACCATTACAAAATACAATCTTTGGGTTTTACGGCAGATAAAGCATAGTTATACGAATAGAGCGCGTTAAAACATTAAAAGTTACCCATATTGCCTTCAACGAAACAATCGCTCGGTACTAAAATTGATGGACTGAGTAGAATTATTCTCTCGTTACAATATTTCTAATATCTGTTTCACATATATACAATAAAATCATTTCTTTAAAAATATTTTTTGTGTCACCACAACATTAAAGCAAAATCACTGGTAAAATAAAATCACGAAATGAAAAGCGAAGGCTCTGGTTGGTAATTACTCATCATTATTGTTGCTGCTAGAAAGGACTGGTAACATCGTACAAAAAGGTAGTCCTTGTATCCTAGTAAGTACATCTCAGAATTTCTTCCATTCCAAACTCTTGTAATTTGTTGAGAAAGCTATTCATTTAAGCTGAAACGAAGTACTGGCGGTGCAACAACCGAAATCGAAAATATTTTAAGCTTCATGCACTTTACTGTAGAGTAATAAATATTTTCTCTTCACAGGGCTGACTTTAAGATGACGTTTTCTACATTGCAGCTGTGCATCTATGATATTGTACTGATTTTGTAAATTAAGTATCGTCTCAGTGTCTCACTTTTTTGGTCAATCTGCTTTGTTTATCCTTGCTCCAAAACAGGATTTCACTCACAACAATTTGCACAAACGCATACAAACATTTCATTTGGCTACTTTCTTACTTTCCCACTGATTAGCTCATCACACAAAACGCTTAGTTGAGAGTTTTCCTTTCCTTTTTGTTCCAAATCATTTTCCAAACTGTCGATTTTCATTTCAGTTTTCCGGAGAAGAGCTCGTAATTTATGTGTTTCTGTCTCAGAGTCTCTAAGACGGGTTTCATAGTCTCTATGCATCCTGTTTGCCCAGACAAACCAAATAGTTAAATTACATTACAAGGTAAATCAACTAATTTTGTAGAACATATTCACTTACGTCTCAAGAGCTTCTTGACATTTTTGTTTAAGAGCATCAATTTTTTTGTCACGGTTTTCAAGCTTTATTTGCATTTCATAATCTCGTTGCTTAAGAATGTCTTCGTTTTTCCGAAAATTCTCCACAATACATTTTATTCTTTCGTACTTCCTGCAAGCAAATAAAATGTTTTACTTCATTAATGTATTACATGTCCATTTTGTTGCACATAATGTAGCTGATTTAAACAAGTAAAAAGTACCTGTGTACGTCTGAAAAGGCATTCTCAACATTCCTCAAGTCCTCCATAGCTTGATCACGTTCATTGATAAGGACTTGCTTGATTGCATCCGCCCGATCTAGCTTTTGTTTCAACTCGTCAATCTGTTGCGCATACAGAGCCATCGTTTTTTCGTACTCCCGCAAAACCCGACTAAAACACAGTTTATCAAATAACAACAAAATCCAACTGTGCAATCTTCAGTTAAATCAACTTTCAAATCCAACACCTTGAAACTGATTAAATGTGAATTGTTTTGAGCCTGACTGAACTAATGACTAGTTAAGTTACTTTGACTATGTGGCCGACTACACAAGTAATTTTAATATCATAAAATTTAGGTCGTGAGATATGTTACGTGTATATCTATTTGGGCTAAACACGAATGATTTCGGGCAACTATCAGTCAAAAGTACACATCACCGAATCTTAAAAGATGTAGACAAGTTCACGGTGATACGAATTTAGTTGCGACACTTAACGTTTCCATTCATCCGACAGAATGTTTAAGAAAATGTGAAAATTGTCAGTACTCTACGTACTGCTTTATCAGACTGAGATACATTTAACTTGAATTCGATAGAAAACACTTGCCTACGTGAGACATTCTAATTTTCTGATGTAAGGTGTATAAGGACCGCACCCATATGTACCGAAATAGGAAATCTTCTAGATCGAAAGTTGATTCAACACACCTCGAGTAAAGGCAATGGTTGACAAATCTTGTTATACAACATTGCTGAACTCCTCACAATTAAAGTATACACACACTGTACACACAGTAACCCCAACAATTTGAGTGACACTATGCCAAATCAAACGTAGGTAATTGTTATTCAACTCTGAAATTGAATCAGAAGTATTTGTCAATACCTTGCACTTTGTTCTTGAGCAAGCTGCAATTCCATTTTTGCTTTCATCTCCTCCAACGCTTTTATTTCACTGTCTTTTTCCGCCAGCACACGACTATAGTACTCCTGTCTTTGGTTCAAAATGTCGTTTTCCTGGAAGTAAGTCAATTAAATACACTGCATAAACATCCTTGACATTAAAGGAAAATGAATATCTATTGCATTTTCCTGTATATATTTGTGATACCAGAAGAGTGTAATGAGTTCACCATAATAAGTATAATTTACCACACCCGACATCTTATCACTAAAATGACAAACTGTCCAAGACAAGCTCTAAATATCATTATTTTTACCATGTTATCTGTTAAGCCATTCATTTCGGAAGTTTGAGAGATGGACGGGGGCATAATGTTGCCACAGTTGCCCGAAAATTGGGATGGAGCTATTAAGCTCGGGAAGTCACTTTCTACGCCGGGAGGTGCCACAATGAATAAATACAATCTGCATCATAAAAATGAATATTATTATTACAATCTCCACAAACATCCACCTACACCACATATGGTCGTATCTTACATCATACATTAATTTAGACTCCAAACTTTAGAACAACTTCCACATTGTATACATATACCCCAACAAAACTATATACACTTACACAAATGCATGCAAATCACAGTCACAACCTTCAAATTGCTCAAAATGTATTCCTTTAGTGGCTTACTTTTGCCAACTAATTCAGTGAGTGATGCATACATTACGCACTGACATGACACAGATATTAGAAAGAACAACCCAAATTATATTTTTTTATTCTGCACTTACAACTGTCTTTAATAAACTAGTTTTGTCGCAACCAAGAAGGGCAGAGGACGTCTTCGGATTCCTAATTAGTACTGATCGCCAAGGTGTTTTTCATCTCAACTTTCGCATCTAAAATTCGGGACAAATTAAAAACAATTAAAATGCATTTAAACATTCCCATATCTCCATGTTTACCCATGGATTTGATGCATTTGAACACTTACAATAAATGTTTACAAGTGTACAAATGCATCACACACATATAATACTATGAATGAACCGTTTTCATGATTGCAACATAAAACCACCTGATCTTATACACACCTGATGACCCGACACATGTGCAATTATATGTCAAAGTAGATTATTTTGCATACAACTTCACCATCTTTATGTGTTTATACACCCCCACCACACACCATTTAGTTATTACAAATTTTATAGGGCAGTGGCAGTCAAAATGTATATACATCAATAAAGGAAGACTACTATATACATAATATTATTATGGTATATACATGGAAAGTATGGAAATTGAAATTACTATTAGGTCAACAACATCAAGCCGATAGCACTTGAACAAAATAGAGATTATTTTGCAACATCTATTCAACAGGGATGGTATTTAAATAAGTATATAACCAACAAGCCAACAAAAGATTGTACTCCCACGTACCAAACTCTATATATGGTTTAGCTTCAGGTCATATTTTTATTATATTATATGAATATTCAATATAATATATTACGCATATGTTACTAAACAAAAGCACTGTTTATTGTGATCACTAATAATAATTAGTTCCTTTATATATTCAATTTCCTTATTTTAAAACAGAATATTATAAAACATGTATTTAACAAATTAAATCCTCTTCCAAATCAAGTCCCTTCGAAATTAAATTCCCTCGTTCAAGATCAAATCTCTCTTTCGAAATAATCAAATCAGCTTTAAAATCCGGAGCTACTTTATTAAAAATTGTGCTAATAACACACCTATATATCAATACTTGACTTGACAATAATTGACAAAATGTTGAATCTCTTTAAAAACACCAGCTAACGACAACAACAACAACAAAAACAACAACAAGAGATGACAAGAACAACCCTTTACCATTTAAACTTCTATATGCGTGAATGTCCTTTTAAAGACTTTACAACTCTCACACACGACGATGACACGATATGTCTTCGAGTATCAAGTATGTAGAAATTTAGATACATGTACACTTGGTTTTTTTTGCAGTTTTTGAGGTTACATTTTATACAGTTATTACTTATATATATAATAAATATGCATTTAAGATGAACGTGTGTTCCCTGTGGAACCTTTTAATATGTGTATACAAATAAATAGAAAATAAATGCATAAAAGTAAAGCTCTCACCTTGTTGCAAATGACAGGTAGATGCCTTGAAGCATTTATTTTTTGGTAATATAATAATAAGTATATAGATAATAGAGTAGAGAGCTTATGAGAGTTGAGACTTGAGGGAAGATGAGATTAGGATGAACGTGTATATTTTATTATATCCCTGTTATATTACATATGTGTGCAATGTTAGTGTGTGTATATTGCGTGCAATCCACCTCTTCTGAGAAATAAATGTGTTGGTGTTAAAGAGTTAAAGAGTCAGAATCGTATTTTGTAAAAGGCAGAATGTTGTTATATACTACGAATACATTGTGGAGAGAGACTGTCCTCATGCATATTTGAGCAAAGACGAGTCACTGCACTGATGAGACTTATGAACGTATGTATGTTATATGTATATATACCTATATAGTACGTTTTTATATCGTCGGCAAAGTACCAAAAAGTATTACATTTCAACGTTGAAGGGATAGGAATTAGTACTTTGGGATCCTTAGCCGATGGTATGTATATTGTGTATTGAGTATTGTGCAACTAGTAAGTTTAAAGTAGCGTGCTAAAACTTCATTCATGTATGTATAGTTTACTATACATGTAGTAAAAATATGTACGTGGTAGTGTGTGGTAGTAAATTTATGTAGTAATATCGTAAAAGCTCTTGTTCTCGGGGCCTCCCTCGGTCGTCCCTATAACGCTGTGTACGGCCGCGGTCGCATCGCATCAATGAAATAGCAATTCCATACATAAGTACACATGCACTTTAAAGCTTCTGCTCTTTGGCTCTTTTGCTCATATTCCTTCTCTCTGCTGGGTGTGCATACCATCTGCAAAAACTTAGACACACTACACGGCCATTCAAAAATAACGTTTGCAAGCAAATTAATAAAAAGTTCAAAAAGAGTCTTGTGCGGTCAATGGGCTTTTTAGAAAATTTAATTAAAATATTAATTTGTAAAAACTGTTATTATTATTAGTATTTTAAATTGTATTATTATATACTATGGATTTTACTATTATTTTATTATTATACATATTAATATTATTTTGTAATTTATTATTATTATTATTATTAATTATTAAAGATTCTTGAATTTTTGGAGCATGGGAAGTTTATTTTCATGGTCATTACATGTGAACCTTGTAACTTTGCTAAGGAGAGTATAATCATGGATGGTGAAATAATTGATTAAATTTTAAATAGTTCAATACCCGAACTTATCTTATGTATATAGTATATACTATATACCCATATGAAATAATATGATTAAATTTAAGTATATAAAAAGTAAATAAACTATGGATACTCCGATACATACAGATACAATTTTAAACTAATCATTTCATTAATGTTAATTAAAAATAAAATGGTTAAAGTACATAGGTATCTACTCCATACGCTAAAGCAATTAATGGGAACTAAAAGTTTAGGAAGACTGATGATGATGAGTAACTAAAGGAGCACAATGAGTAGTAAGATTAAAAGAATAAAGAACAGTGCGAACGCAAAAAGAGCTATTAAACGGATACCCAAAGAAAAACTTGAATTTAAAAATTATGACTATATAATACTAATACTAATGTTATATATTAGTAACACACTATATCTACCTTTGGCTACATATGGCATTTTAATTTTTAGTACTAATTATTACTGGGACTATATACTAGTATATAGTATTCATGGACTTATATATGTACTTACTTTTGGATTTAACCAGAATGATCTGATGTGATTCTGGTAAATTTAATGATTGGAGGAGCTAATCGCAAATTTTCAAGCTATACATATATATTCATGAAAAACAAATAACAAAATGTGTGAATAAACCCACGACGGGTAAAGTGATGACTATTATATCTGACGTTTTGCGGAAAGATATAGGACAAGCGGGAGCAACAACGGGAATCAGTGACGTCAACACAGTGCGCATATTGTACATACATACATACATACATACATACATACATACATACATACATACATACATACATCTGGAGAGTGTAAATAGGTATGCATGAATAATGCATTTGAGGAAATTTACAGTACCCCGATATTCTATACATACACATGTCGGGCAAACTACCCTGAACAACCGGCTGGAAAACCTATATGGCCACCGGCGCTTTATTTTACAAATAGCCCGGCCCAAAGTATGACTGAAAATAAAGTCTGTCTGTTATAAGTACAACGTGGTTAGTCGGGTCAACCTACAAATAACCAGACATGATCTGCTAGAAATTACCCGGCTCGACCAATATGACCGGAAACGGTAGGTTATACAGATGTGTGTACAATCGAAATGTTTGCAAGTTTATTAGGAATGCAATAGCTGTCATAAACGACTTTCGCAATTAATTAGATGATGCATATTTTCTTTTAATGAGCATTATAAACTTATATGTAACAGCCCTGGGAGGATTATTCATTTCGGCAATCCTCACACTAAACACACGTTATTCCTGAACTGAACTACATGACACTGTGCAGTATTGTATTAAATGGCAAAATAGCCTAAAGCATCTAAAGCACATCCATACTGTGAGATGAAGGAGCTGTTCGAGAATCGAGTTAACGGAACTCAAACTGATCTTAATGATTGTAATTTTTTGTCGTAATTACACCTAACCCTTGACTGCAATATAACATTAACTTAGGTTTCAGGAACCAATGATGCTATACATAATACAGAATGCAATTTCCAAATCTCAACACCAGCAGTTATTTTTGATTGGCCCTCAGTATTGACCCGAGAGATTCTACGGTCCAAGGGGGCCGCCTACACATATGTGCTTTGCTTTTTCTGCACAAACGCTTAAAAGCTTTTTTATCCCCGCAGTTGCCGCTCCATGGTAACAAAATGATAAAATTTGTCGAATGTTTGATAGGAAAAAGGCATATAGTTTTGTACTCGCAGTCCAAATTTTAGTAAGCCTCAAGTAATAAGAAATTATTACGATATAGTAAATCAAAAATATAAATTATTCTAAATCTTTAAATTGCGCAAATTTTTAACATTTGTTTTGTATAAACAATTTGGAGTAAGTGAACTTTGTATGTTGTGTACTTGAATTTTTTTCCTCCTGAGAATGAATCCCAATTCAAACTGTTTGTTATATGAGTTCAATTCCAAACAATACATAATGTAATTAATTATAATACACATTTGCAAGACCAGCACCGTTACATCCGTAAATTATACATGCAATTTTGTATTGACGCTAAACACTCCGAGACAACTGGGACCAGCCACAACAGACTAAGAGATATAAGACAAACGGAGACGAAGACAATAATCCGAATCCGATCCGGGAGACTATCACGTGGTGAAAGTTACCCGGCAAAATACACCGTATAGCAAAATAACAATGAACGCAAAACATAAAATTACCCTATACTGATTTTACCTAATTATACATTTTTATACAATCTTCCCATATTAAGAGGAATTTATTTACGCACTCAACGGCTGCAGGTGCAACATATTTACAAATTTTAAATTATTAGAAGTATGTATATAATTATTATTTTATAAGGTGAATGAATTCCAATCAAAATATTGAGTAATAATTCCACAATAATATAAACTAAATTTTGTGGTGATTTTTTATTAAATGTAATGAACGTACCTATGTGAAAAGACTGTTATTCATAACAGCTCGTCATTTTTATTTGCAATAATTCAGCTCAGAATTATACAACTTATATATATTTTCCGGGGTTATCGCTTATCCCTCTGAAAAGTATAATCAATAATGCAAGTTGTTGAAAGTACATACCTTATCACAGCGAAAGCATGAATTTGTATAAAGCCATAATTGTATAATCCCTAATACTAACTTACAATTAGTGCTGCTATCTTTATAAAAAGTTGCTTGAACTAATCGTGTGCTTCTTCGTTTGCGACATAATATTCAACGCAGACAACCCCGTGTTTACGAACACACCGCTTTAGGCAATGAGTGTGCAGCAGGTAATTTTTTACGAAGTGTTTTCATATTGCTTATGTCAAATTTTTGCCTACTTGAAAAAATAATTAAAATTAAAATCTTAATTGATTAGTATTTGATGAGCATCTCCACAACATGGGACCGGCATATTTCAGAGGGCCCGATGATGTCTAAACTGCCCATCGGCGGAAACCATCCATGTTTCATAGTTGCAGAAATTGGACAAAATCATCAGGGCGACATCAATATTGCGAAAGACTTAATTCGATATGCCAAAGTAAGCAGGATGTTAATTACCTTCGTTTCCATAAGAAGTGTTTTATTAAATAAAAATTAAACTTTTAATTCATGCGTGCAATTCAGGAAGCAGGTTGCAACTGCGTAAAATTTCAAAAATCATCGTTAAAGGATCGATTCACGAAAAGTGCGCTTGAAGCCCCGTACGATCATCAAAATTCTTTCGGAAAAACATACGGGGAACATCGTGCCAAGTTGGAATTTTCTGAGGATGAATTTAAAGAATTACAGAGATACGCTGAGGAAGTAACGAAAATCATATTTACTGCTTCTCCCATGGATATAGTAAGCTAATCAGAGAATGGAATTATTAAATCTAACGATTCTCTGCGGAATGGGGCCATTGTTGTATTTACAGTGGTCCAATGATTTTGTAATTAAATACATAATAATAAAATTATTGATTTTTTTTTAAATTATAGCCTTCAGTAGATTTGCTGGTGGGAATGAAAGTCCCTTTTATTAAAATTGGATCGGGAGACACAAATAACTATGGACTTATAGAGCATATAGCCCAAACGGGAATCCCTGTCATTCTGTCCACCGGTAAGTGATATTTGTTTTAGCATTTAATACAAATGAAAATTTAATTGCATCATTATTTGATCAAATTATTCTTTAATTAAAATTCCTGCGGCACATACATTTTGAATTAATATTTTTAATAAATAAATATTTGCAGGAATGTCAGAGCTACGCACAATAAAGCATGCATACGATATAGTAGCAAAGTATCATAGCAACATTGCCTTGCTTCACTGCGTCTCATCTTACCCTACTCAGCCTAAAGATGTAAATCTTCGCGTACTTGACTTATTTCGGTCAGAGTTTCCAGAAAGTCCAATTGGATATTCCAGCCACGAAAAGGGTTACCATGTATGTGTTGCTGCTGTTGCGAGAGGGGCTAAGGTAATATTAAAGTGTAACTTACTACAGTATAAGTATACCTAATTAAAGTCTGAATTGTTTTCCTCACGATTAAAAAAGTGGAACTATAGTAATTAATATAACACTAATGACAGGTCAGAGTTCCGTTCCTGTAGTAAAAATATTTACGTACGTAAGAAATTGTATTAAGATAGTGTACCAAAGGTTAACTAAATGTCAACCATTGATCAAAAGCAGACGTATGTATTATTTTAACATTTGACTGTTAAACTAAAGTACAGTTAGTTTGCACTTTGAAGTCATGATAACGTTTATTCATAGCAAGGATTATTCAATGAAAAGTTGTTTCTATGAAATAGAAACAAATTGGGTCGAAACTTTTTAGGGAACCTTTGAGAGTGTTCGACTTTAAAAAAAATACAATATTTAGTCATTCATGATCCATTCAAATGTATATTCGACATACGTACGTAAACTTTAGTACTCACTTAAAAATAAATTCACTCTTTGTACTTTGTTTATACCTGTAATGAACTCAGGCAAATGTTTAAATCTTATCGCTAGGTAGAGCTTTCTACCTGCAAAACTACTCCGTGCTTGCTGATGAACTTAACTTTAACATCATAATCTTGTTTATGTACATGTAAATAATGTACTGTTTAAACGCGTATAGTTAAAAGTGAGCATAAAGAAAAAGTTTAATTTTGATATTGATAACGAGATGCAACTATGAATGCCATTACAGATAATTGAGAAGCACATAACCAAAGATCATAAAATGAAAGGCACTGATCATGCATGTTCATTGGAACCTGCGGAGCTGTCAGCAATGGTTAAATCCATCAGAGAAGTGGAAACAGCACTGGGAGAACCGAAAAAGGTGCTTGTATGTTGTATGTACATTACACATAGGGTAGTTTATAAAAACTTGAATAATTGTGAGTCGTTGTGTCTACAGCGAATTCTTCCTTGTGAGGAAGCTTGTCTCAATAAACTCGGGAAATCTATCTGCACAACGAGGAAGATCCCTGCAGGTGCAATAATCAGATCCGCTGATGTTGTTGTAAAAGTATCCCGCCCCATGGGTATTCGACCACAAGAGATGCCTTACATTATTGGAGCGACAATGGCAAACACTGTTGAAAATGATACTCCTTTAAGTCCCAACGATGTAATCCTGTAAGGATAGCCGGGACTGCAACGTCCGATTAATTTTACAACATTCCCCATTCAAGCTTATTATGTATGAGTGTTATAATTGTCAGAATTTAAATATTTTACAATAAAATCGTGACAAGATTATTTTACTCATTTATATTTGTACTATTAAATATTCATACATTGAGGTATTGAACACACGGAAATCATGCACATTGAAAAGATCGTAATAAATTTTTTTTACGCCAAATGGAAGGCATCTAACGTATTAAAATTTTTATAAATTCATTTTTAAGCACACTTTAAACTTTAATTCAGTAATTCGAAATCAAACCGATTATTGGAATGATTTCCGAAACACACCTTGAAAGTTTTCGCTCGTGCTAAACACAAGTCTAATTTAATTTTTGCATGTTCTGCAGTCTGCAGATTTTTTATTTCAGCTTAGTTTAATCTAATATGCCATTATCTTCATTAAGGGAAAATCAAAAAGTCATCCTTCTTGGTTATATATGCATATTATAAAGGTTACCAAACTTTTACCTATCGCACAGCACTTGAATATCAATTTATACAACAGCAAGGTTCCATGTACCAATAATAAGGAAATATTTGCATACATATCAGATTTCGCGTGTTCATTGCCTCGGCATATGTTCTTATTTTTAAAACCTTAATGTTGGTGATAACTTTAGTAGTAATGCCAAGGACAGTTCAATTGCGATAACACTGTCCAATCCCATGGTTCTCAGCACGTTATACAAATCAAAGGATTTGTCATTTCATTTGCTCGACAGCAATTTACATGATGTGCAAATTAATCTACATTTGGCTGCTTCATCTTATTTATCATTGCCATTTACGTATACCCTCCCTCTTAGCGAATAAAATGTGGACGAATTTGTCTAGTCGTGTAGACACGGTCCTGTCATATGAATGTGAATCGAAGGCAATAAGTCAAGGCGCTGTTGACAACAATCGGATAGCACACATATATACAAGTGGATAGCGTGTATTAGGAAGCACAAATACACCAAAACCTTTGCAAACATTTGCTTTCTTGGTTGTTAAATATATTATTGCATAAGTATGCTTTGACATTTGATTAAGTAAAAGCTTGTTAAGTTTTTAACTCTTTCTCAAACTGATTTGGCCTGTCTTAAACTTTGTCTAATTTGCATGTCTACACTAACATTGTAAGCATACTTATAATGTGTATTTCTCGATAAATTAACATTATAATATGTTAATCCATGGAAACGTATGTGAAAACTTATCTGGCCATATAAATTATGGTACTGAAGAAACAAGTATAGCCAAGAAAATGATAGCAAATTCTCATTACTTATTTATTATCAATCCTCTGCTCGTTTTACAGCCATAATTCATTGCAAAAGAACTCCAGTCAGCTTAGCTATAAATCATTGCTAGCTACAATTCAGCTTTCATTCAAAGTAACCTTTTAGTGTGAGGTGGTTGGTGTATTTGTAATCAAAATATAAACTTCAGCTTATCTATTTTTCTGAAGGTTTATTTCTCGACTCCCAATATGGCCCAACTTCCGGTTGAAACCCACGATTTTCAAACAGTGTCTTTGGAAACTGTGGCAAAAGGTTTGGCAATAACTTAAAATAAATTTGGTTCATGTGTAATCCTCAAGACATAGTACGTGAGGGAAATAATATCTATATAACACATGGTATGGTAATATTTCTTCAACAGTTTTAAATGAAAACCTGACACAATACTTCGGCAATGCCAACGCTACGGTCTCAGAGTGCCCCGATCTTACGCAAGAGCCTTTTAATCTTCCCGTTGTAGGTAATCATGCAAATTATTTTCCTTCAAATAATTTATTATTGATCAAATCATGATGTATCTATTTATTATTTGCGATAGACCTTAATAATTGAAAACTTATTATTATTATAATATGCTCGTATTTTTAAGGATTTGGCGGTGGCCCTAGTGATATCGTAGACCTTGGCGGTGTTCCTTATTTATTGCCAACTGTAGATAGAAGCAGACAATATGAATTGACAAACATTTCCAAGGAAATTATTGGTTCCGACCGCTTCCCTAAAGGATGGTACTTGAATGGTGCCGGTGCGGCTCCATGGCCCGTTTATGGGTCAAACGGTGAGGTAACGAATTCAATGTAATACAGTGAGTAATAATAACTATTATTTATAATATGGAAAGCTTATACATAAAGTGTATTTTTTAAATGTAGTTAATGCTTAGTTTGAACGTTGGACCTGATGGTCAAGTAGCCGGAAATAGTTCCAAAGTGTCTTTTACATCTTCTGGGGACGCTAAAGATGTCGAGCTGAAAGATTTACAAGAACCCAAATGTGCAGTGTTGTGCAACTACATGGTTTCTTCACCGGTTCCTGGAAAGGTTCTGATTTAACATAACTTTCTACAGGAAGCCTAATCATTTTTGAACATTAAACTTATTTTATATTTTTAGGTGTTGGAGATCAGATGCAGTCGACGATCAGACCCGAAAGCCGATTTTATAGGAAGCATAAGAAAGGTACTCGATGAAGCCTTCCCATCACAGCCTGTCGGTCTCGGGGGACTGTTCCTTGTTACAAAAGCTCCTGTCTACACTCATGTCATGAGAGACTTTTCCGAAAAACCCTTGCATTCAGACGAAGAAGTAGATGAGTGGTTAAAATTCTTTGAAATGGATCCTCCTTTCCTGGTCCAGTCGGTTCTTGTATCATCCGATCCGGTAAGTTGATTTTTTGAAGTACTGCTGCAATGCGGCATATTAAATACGCACAAAGGATATGACAATGAGATTAAATACGATATAATGAGTTTACCTATGGTTTTCAACTGATGCATTAGGGGCTGGATCTGCGAATTGAACATTCTCATGGTTGGTCTTTGAACCCTAATAAAAATGAAGGTGGTCATTATCATCACGATTTGCACGCCGACAACGTAGAGTACGTGGGTTACTTTGCTGTAGCCGAAAAACTGTGGAGAATTGACAGACCGGGCAGCAAAAACAGTGAAGCGTAATATTTTAAAATCAATAGCTGATAAGAAGTGTATGTATAACCTTTCAAAAAATATGTCATTTTAAAGATGTCTGGCAATTTTTATGTATGTATAATCAAAATTAATGATTCATTATCTTACAAATTATCAAATTAATGCAGTAAATATCGGAGCTACGAATTTCTTGCTTTCGGCTAAAAATATTTTGAATTGTACATATGTTGAATGTGTTTATGCAATAAAATCAAGTTGCTAATTACAAATGCTATATATAATATGACGTTAGCTTTAAATTTTATTTATCAGGCTAAAGTTTAAACACAAGGAAGTCTATATAAAATAAAGAATGTTTCCTTCTAAATGCCATATTTTGCAGTGCTTTAACTGTCCTTACACATGAAGTTAAAAATTAGGCTTTCATTTATTCGGTATGTATTTCTACATTATATAATGTTTTTTATATCACTGCCATCAGAAGTGCAGGTTGAGATGCACACACAAAGAGAAAATTCTTCCAAAATGATGTCGAAAGTAAAGACAAGTATTTTAATTGAACAAGAATATAATAAAATTACAACTTATGAATTCGAAATCTTATAGGTAAAGATGCTATGTACAAGTTTACATTTACATGACTAAAAGACTATACCATTTGTTGACAGATTATATAGAAGGAGCATACATCTAAACAAGGAGTCAACCAGAAAAGAAACATTTTCCTAAAATTAGCATCGGCATATAAGCATGGTATCATTTTCATTTACCGGCGCTTAAGTAAATAAAGTTATAAAGTACAACATAGGCTAAAGAAGCAAAGAATGTAAATTTTTCACAATTAACCTTGCACGATCAAGTTCAATATTAAGAAATTGAGCATCTTCCTTAGTGGTGAGACCAGATATTGAAGAATATGAGTATACAATAATACCAAAAATTCTCTGCTTATCTTATGAAAGGTTACAGTGGAAAGAAGTCAATGTAGAAAAATTATGTGATCAATCTAGACACTCCGTACATCCGTTCACCATTAACATACGGCTGTTATACATCGGGTATTATCACCAAAACTTGGCTGATACAACAAACATTGCTATCAGTTCTAAATAGCTTAGGTGGTATGAGCATACATGATAAATATACATTTCTTTTTGCCTACATTTAATTAAAATACTTTGGGTGAATGGTTGAAAAATAAATTCCCTCTTTGGCCGTACCAAATGACTGTACAGGAAAATTCATAAAAATATTTGAGTCGAGATGAGAAGGGTACACTACATATAAAAGCCTTCGAAACTTTTGAAACATCTGAACATTTCAACTTGGTTGACTCGAAAGCAAATTAATCGTCGAGTTTCGTTAAAAAATACAAAGGTTAATTTAAGCAAAAATACTGCTATTTCTTGCCCTACGGACAACACTACGACGAGCAGCTCGTCCAGAATAAGCATTATCTGGGAACTTCATTGTAAGTGGTTGCTGGGAAGAACAACTTGGTTGCTTAGAAGGACAGTAAGGAACAATTGCGGGTCTAGAGAAAGCTTTTTCACTGCAGTCAGGGTAAAAGATGACGGGGACATTGGAAACTACTGCCCCGGGAATAGAGCTGTAATCTTCATCTTTGGGAGATTCACTGCTACCGCTATTTGGGCAGGAGCTGCAAGAGCATTGTTGACCGCCAGCTGAGGTAGAGCCTCCAGTGAATGGCGCTTTCGTTGGTCGTCCTCCAGGGTACAAACCAGTATTTCCAGATTCAACTTCTGATTCCGGAAGTTGAGTTGTGCCAGTGCCGGGACGACGGTTTAAGCCTTGAGCATTATTGGACACGACCCCACCTGTTATTTCAGTATGGTCGTTAAATATTGTCTTATCAGATCATATTAATAGCATTCATATTTTAAAATTCTGTTCCAAATGGAAAATAATGCAAAAAATATAGATCCTTCATACCAGTTGGTCCAACGGGTGTAGTTCCGGAACCACCACTAGGATAACTAGAACCACCAGTTTGAGAAGGTCGGTTACCAGGGTAATCGCCGCCTGGTCTGCCAGATGGATAGGAGCTACCACCTGCGGGTGTTGTTGGGTAACCTGAACCAGTTGATGAGCCTGGTCTAGAGCTGGATCCTGGGTAGGTTCCACTGCTTCCTGGAGCCGTGGATCCTGGTTTTGAACTGCTGCCTGGAGAGGCTCCTGGGCCAGTGGGTCTAGAACTAGATCCGGGGTAGTTTGAGCCTGAAGTAGAGCCGGGGGAGCCAGATCCAGGATAAGTTGTGCCGGCAGAGGGAGTAGTACCTGAGCCAGGTCTGCTAGAAGATCCAGGTGCGTTAGGGTTGGGATAAGTGTAACCTCCTGAAGGTTTAGAAGATCCAGGTGTTCCAGGAGAAGAACCCGCTGGTGTGCTGCCAGATGGATAACCAGATCCAGTAGGTGAGCTTGGTCTGGAACTTGAACCAGGGTAGGTACCGCTTGATGATCCAGGACCAGAACTTGAACCAGGGTAGGTACCGCTTGATGACCCAGGACCAGAACTTGAACCTGGGTATGTGGAAGGTCCAGATGAAGATCCAGGACGAGAACCAGGGTAAGTTGAGCCAGAGCTGGAACCAGGATAAGTGGAGCCAGTTCCTGCAGCTGGTGTCGTACCTCCTACAGGTCTCCCAGATGATGGGGCATTTGGATTAGGGTACACGTATCCTTCAGATGGTTTGCTAGAGGATCCAGGGGAAGAAGAGCCTGGTGTGCTTCCAGACGGGCCAGTGCTACCTGGGTAGGTTGAACCAGAGCTACCTGGTCGAGAAGAGCCTCCAGTTGTTGATCCTGGATAGCTAGAACCTGGGTATGTTCCGGCAGATGGTGTAGATCCAGTACCTGGGGATCCAGGTCTTGAAGACCCAGTAGGTGATCCACCGGAAGGTGTAGATCCATAGCTCCCGGTTGATCCTGGTCTGCTAGAAGAACCCGGTCTTTGAGATGAACCTGGGTAAGTGCCGCTGCCAGCAGATGGAGTTGTTCCAGCCGCCCCAGTAGGCCTTCCTGAAGGTTTGGGATAGGTATATCCTTCCGTAGGGGTAGATCCAGTTGGGTATTTAGTGCCATAAGCTCCGCTAGTTGTACCTGGTCCTTCTCCTGCAGATTTAAACCAATAGTGTTACATTCCGTTCAATCCTGATAATAAGATTCGTAGTGACGCGTGTAAGTAGTTATCCGTACAACAGTTATACTATTCCATACACTTTATTCAAATAGAAAAGTTCGAAAGATTTTACGACACCTTCTTCCTCTCCAGGGAGATCATAACGATAATTTTTTTCCGGAGCACCTATTGACAACAAGTCTGGTCAGTAATAATACTTAATAACTCATTTGATTTATGGGTCTGCCGTTTGGTAACTTTTGTGAAGCTGCTTGTGAAAACATCGAACGATAGGTTACCGGTGCAGAGACATAAAATCTGCATATCGTAACCGAAAGCTATACAAATAGATATTGCCAACTAATATACATATAATTACGCATCTTTTGTATGTATGATGCTAGCACGCTGTGACTGAACCAGTGTTGTTGCTAATTCTAGGAAGACGTAGGAGTCTTTTTTGTCGCAAAAAGCATAAGCAATTGAAATCTTTATCAATCTTGCCCCGCTGTGAACATTTCGCAGGTTATTTGCCGCGTAGATGCATAAAAAAGCTTTCGCCTTACCAGTAGTAGATCCACTTGATCCTTGGCTTCCTGGTCTGTTTCCTGTGATATTTACATAAAATAGTATTATATAAGTACATGGTGATATGAATTCTTACCCACAACTTATTACAATTAGAACATGATTACAGAAACAGTGCAAGCACGATCGATTGAACTATTCGTAAGATTTATTGTGATACTAAAAGTTTATATACCTGCTGTTCCAGGGAATGTTGCAGGTCTGCTGCTACTTCCTGGTCCGCTTGGTGCGGAGGGTGTAAAACCACCGCCAGGACCGTAAGAGCTAGAACCACCAGTTGTACCAGGTCGACCACCTGGCCCACTTCCGGGTCTACCACCAGGTCCGCTCCCAGTTCCAGGGCCTTGTGGGCCAACTCCTGGACGTCCACCTGGGCCTCCGGGTCCTTGTGGTCCACCTGGACCTCCAGGTCCTTGTGGTCCGCCTGGACCTCCGGGTCCGCTTCCAATACCTCCTGGTCCACCGGGTCCTTGTGGTCCTCCAGGTCCACCTGGACCTCCGGGTCCTTGTGGACCGCCTGGTCCTCCGGGTCCGCTTCCGATACCTCCTGGGCCACCGGGTCCCCCTGGTCCGTGTGGACCACCTGGTCCTCCTGGTCCTTGTGGACCGCCTGGTCCTCCAGGTCCTTGTGGACCGCCTGGTCCTCCAGGTCCTTGTGGGCCACCTGGCCCTCCAGGTCCTTGGGGGCCACCTGGCCCTCCTTGTGGTCTGCCTCCTGGGCCACCGGGTCCATATGGACCTCCTGGACCGCCAGGTCCTTGTGGTCCTCCGGGTCCGCCTGGTCCTTGTGGACCGCCTGGACCTCCTGGTCCTTGTGGGCCACCGGGTCCTCCTGGTCCTTGTGGGCCTCCGGGTCCTCCTGGTCCTTGTGGGCCACCTGGACCTCCAGGTCTTCCTCCTGGTCCACTTGGGCCTCCGGGTCCTCCTGGTCTACCTCCTGGTCCACTTGGACCTCCGGGTCCTCCTGGTCTACCTCCTGGTCCACTTGGACCCCCGGGTCCTCCTGGTCCGCCTCCAACTCCACCTGGACCACCAGGCGCACGTCCACCCGTGGGTCCTTGTCCTGGTCTGTAAGATCCGGAACTTCCTGGGGAACCAGATGATCCTGGGCGATTAGCAGCTATTTGAGTGATGGCAGCGGCTTCGGAACCACACTTTTCAGGGAAGGCAATGTCATTCCAGTTCACAATAGTTCCATGATGTTCGTGAGTTTCATGAATATGCGGGTTGTCTTTGGGAAAGAAGATCTCAACAGGCTGACCGTTTGGAACAGGTCGGAATCCCCAAGCGTCAGATATGTAGTATGTAATTACAGCTTTGTTATTAGGGTCGATGTAACCGTAACATCCGAAAACTACATCTTCGGGGGATTTGCTTTCATGATGGAACTGGCCACGTGGATGCTCATTAGGCTCGACGTCATATCCAAAATTGTAGAGACCTATAAAGTTCAAAGTAATATAATCTGCGTATTGACAGTTATGATTTAAATGGACTGATGCATACCTGCTTGGACATTTTGGTTCAAGTACTGAGTTTTGTTTTCGTCTTGAATATCTAAAACGGGGACGTTTCCGTTGCTTGTATCACCAAAGCTACTCACAACTTGGGTATGCTGAGCAACTACCAAGGTGGAGAGGAAAGTGACCAACACCCATGTCTGTAACAAAAAACGATACAGTTAATTACATGATTCGCTATGTTAACACTATTAACTGTTTGATGAGCGTCTGCGTATGTAACATAGCTAATATTTTTATCTTCAGGTTGGGATTAAAGAGAAACCTATTTACCCGAAAATTATTTATAACATTAGTGTTAAAGGGTCATATGCATTCAACACTTCGTCTTATCAGTCTCAACGATCAATATATTAGCAGTCTTTCGTCATCTCATAATCAGCTATCAGCTATCATCGACTTAGGAATTAAGACAAATGGTGGATATTTTGGATGGAGGCATCGTCTCCAATGAATGAAATAACAATTAATCTATATCCCCTCCTCCCTAAAATAATGGTCAATTTTCAGTGCACATATTAATCCAGGGTACAAACGGATTCTCGCCTCTATTTGAATAAGGTGTATTAAATATCTAGGAGCATACCATTCATAATATCAGATGAAAGACAAGAATGGAATAATGCTTGTACACAGCAAGGCAGCACTCAAATAAAGTGAGGACAGAAATAAAGAAGAACAATGCTCGAAACTATTGACGCCCATTCGCCCTATGCTATGCAATTGGCGCTCTACCCACACCATGTCGACGAACATTCTCGCCTTCGTTTGTAACAAAATTAGTGTATTTGTGTCCAAACTCTATTGATATGAGCTGGAAAGGAAATCGTAGCAGATATAGAAATCCAGCATAGCAGGTCGAGGAATAAGTTGCAGATTGTACAGCCGAATTTTGCAGTGTGTTCATTTACGATCAAATAGGTAAGCTAATTTTTTAACTGGGCAATTTGGATTGTAAGGGATATTAATGAGTATGTACATATCCATTAACTACAATAGCATATTGCATCATCTTAGGATTGAAAGGTTATAACAGAATGTTTGAAATTAAGAAAAACAAAATTGATGCAATCCAACTTATACGTACATTGATACAGTTTCGTTTTTGACACATTCGGTGGTCATTGTAATTGGGAGTAGGTAAAATTTCCTCATAAGGTAGCAATTTAAATATGATGCGTTTGTAACTAGAAATAGAAATTCCGCTGATAATTTCCGGATCACTCAACTAAGTAAGTATGTACAACCCTGTGAATAAGATATTACTTGTGCTATGTGTGTGGTTTAAGGCGACGGGACGGTATGCATCTTCTACAGGAACAACATTCCTGAGTGTATATGTTTTTACACCTGTGAGTGAAACTCAATAAGTTGGTGTCAATCGTTGATAAAATATGATGGGCAACCTGGTGTGAATTGTAATGCAGTACCGACTCGACTGCAGTAAACACACTTCTCTCTCTCTCTCAATCTTAATAGCATACCTGTAAGTTCATCTTCACTTCATCTCATTGCGACTGTACTATGCATGTCTTAAATCTGATTATAGATGTGGAATGAATGCAAAGTAGTATACTCGTTGATACAGTTCCTAGAATTAGCTGTCGATAAACGAGTTACACTTATACTGTGTGTATCTATGTTCAGAAAATTGCTACACACGTTGCGTTTTACATTGCATTTTTTGAGATCAGAGCAGAAAGTTTACAATGACGTACAATTGACGTTGAAGATGACAGATGTATGAAAAACTAAATTCAATATGCTGTAAGTCACATAGGTTCATTACTTTTAAATCCTACACCTCATCACCCTTGGGAAAAGGAGAAGTTGATCGTATTTACGTGGTTTTGTACAGCTTACACCTTTCTCAAGGGAGAGTGATACATGAATGCATGTAATTGTATGTAGACACATAGGATTTTCAGTACATATCTGTTTTCCATCGTAACCCTCGTCATCTTCTTATATATATACATACATCAAGTAAGACCAAGTATAGAATCGAAATAAATTGCGAATAATGATTGAACTGCATTCAGTCCTCAATATAATTATTCATCATGAATTGCTTCATTCCTTCACCAGCCATTTTGGATGGTGTCAAAAGTCTCGCTAATGAAGAGTCAAATGGTCATGAAAGTTTTTTTCTTTGAGTCTAAAATGTGAGTTCATATGAGAAGGTAAAAAAAGCTTTAAGCTTTTTTTAACTTCTCATAAGTAACTTCTCATTAAGTAATACTTCAACTGTACAAATGCGTACTACAAAGGAACGTGTTTGTAATACCTGTACTTTTAGATGCAAATACTTGGAAATTAGTTAAAGCTAAATTAACTTTACGTATTTATTAATGGGTTTTCTCTTTGTAAATAGTGTCTAGGACTCAAACGGGAAAAATAAAAATATGTCTTCTTTGGAAATAAGCGCTGGTTTTTATCACGAATGAATATTTATCTCTTTCCCCATAACTGTTGCATATGTACGGGAGTAACAGCAAACATGAAAATCTATATAGGTGTGGCTGTAATCAACGGAGTTCACCCTCACCTCGAACCATTGCAAAGATATTTCATTGATTATGCCACGGTCTCAAATTCTACTACTCACCCCAATATTATGCATGCACATTTTGTTTGTGGTTAAACAATACTCAAGTGTACAACGGAATATTATTATCCTTAAGTTCATGTTTCCAGAAGTTTCACTAAAATTGTTACACCACCTTAGGTGTTTATTGCTGCACCGTTCTGCATGTTCATTTGCTTATATACATCCAAAGAAAGCTGAATTTTCATTTAATGTTAATCCTATTGAATGTTAATTATCATTGGATTAATCTACTCGTTGCAAAATAACCTTACATAATGTTCGCTTGAAATCTTACAAATAAAACAAGATTAAAGCGTCTGTATTGACAATGATGTCATTAAAAATAATACTGGACTTCAAAGAGTGCGTGGAGAATCGAAGATTATCTAAGCATTAAACAATTTATTAAATATCGCACAAATGGTTTAAAACAGTGAAAATTGTTAAATGCAAGGTTCATTCAAACCGACGAGCCCCTTCAATAGTCAAACGAGTACCTAAACGACAACTAGACAAACACTTAATGGTTTGGTTCTTCTATTGCTGTAGTGATCAACATCATTAAGAAATTTGATTGGCTATTTAAGAGTGAATAACTTCCTTTGATAAAGTACATATAGCACAAAAATACCTTTCTTTTACGGTGCCGTACTACATGACCAGGTTGTTAATTATCACTGTGCATGTTTATACACCTTGCTAACAAGTCTCACCATGTAACCCCAGACATAAAATCTCATTCCTTTCCTCGATATTCTAACTAATTAGCAATGACCAGTGTACTTGTGATGTATGTTTATACTGGAAGAGCAACTCCCAAAAAGAATATTATACATACATGGCTGATAATATGAAGATAATAAAAGAATTTCATACTAATATGATTTATGCGAATGTGTGTAAGAGCATCTTCATCACTATACGACAGCTTGTCGAGACGGAGGATTTTCCAATATTCTCTTGTATAAACAGGTACAATAGAGAGCAGCTCGTAGCTAAAAACCATGCTGAGTGAATGCTACTTACTTAGCGATGTCGTAACCGTAAATCCTTATAATCTATTTTCCTTCTCATTATCCAATTTGACATGTGCGATGAATAGGTTTTTATGAATAAGTCAGATAAAGACCTTGAGGTAGGTCGCGAATTAATTACCTCAGGTTATGCATGGGATGTTTGACATACGACTTCGCTCTCTTGCAGCGAAAAAAATTATTGTACAACTCTTGTTATCAAACACTCGTAAGTTTGGTCAGTACAACAAGCTTGGCCACGGTATTATTTGTCTACCATGTGTCTATACCACAGACTTTCATGTTCCCTCCCACCACCTGCCGTTTCCAAAAACAAGTTCCTTCGCGTTACTATAATAGCAAAAACAGTACAGAATGATGTTCAAAACTATAAAATCTGAATTATGAACTCCACGCTTCTTTTATATATCACTCCATGACTTGTCCTGTACCTTCCCATCCTCAAAATAATGGCGAAGCAAGAATAAACTAACCGCCTACTGCAGCATATACCTATGACATATGTAGCAGTGAAATAATTATTATTGTTTCTGACTGAAAAGAAAGTGGTCTAGAAGAGTCGCATGTAAACAAATAGACTGTTGAAGGTAAGCTCTTTCTGATTCATCGAAGGATGACCTGAATCGGAATCATCATGCATTCGAAAGTGTAAGGGAAGCGTTTATTCCAAAAGAGGTGTTACAATTATTTTTGCTCAAATGCTTTTCCAGCTTAATTTTCTGACTGGTAAATTTAAATATCTTCGTATAGCAACGCTTTATCAAATTTTAATAGGGAACTGTACAAGCTAATTTAAAAAACGAAGCCATTCATTTTTAATAAGGGATGATAACGCTGTGGTTGTAATTCTTTCGAAGTTTGATTCAAAAATGGGAGATCACGTAATGTAGAATGTAGCCTATATACTCTTTTAATACTCCCTCATATTCCAGGCAGAACAGGTAGACAGGTATAATAATAACGTAGAAGCTGCTACATTTTATCGCTGGTTAGAATACCTAAACAGTAAATATTTATATAATTTATAGTATTTGCTTGGTGCACAGAAAATTTTTTAAAGTCTCCTGTAGGATGACATACCTGCAGTTACGAGTTAAAAGTTACAATTGAGCTTTTATTACTTAAGCAAAACAATAGTTAGATTTTGTCGATGATTCCTACAAGGTAGCCATTATAAAACGCTTTGTTCAAACCAATATATGTCTTCATTTATTTAGATGACGCTGACTAACATTCAGATAAAAAATTTAAACTTCAAACTTGACAACATATAGAGGTAGGTATATAGATAACCCTTTGATGGTGGCATTTGAAGGTGTGCGTAACTAACGCATATATGTATCTACATTGTGGTCATTTATGAACTCAAATGATTATGGCAATAATTTCTAACTCATGACCTTTCAAGTCCTTTCCTTGCCTAAAAATGCATACACAGCGAGTATTAACCATAAATGTGAACATACCTATATAGGTATGTAAAGGAAGAACATCGTGGGTATCTTTAACACAGAGTAACTAATCGTACCTAATTGAATCATATACATAAATTCATCAAAAGACATATATGAGTGTGGAAAATTCTCAGAAATCACTAAAATTCCTCTTCATTACAATTAGATACTATGTCACGCTGAAACTGTATATGTATATAAGCCTTACTAAAATTTGTTGAGGTGATTCATTACTGTCCTGCATAGTCGGAGATCAATGTTCATATAGTGATTCAATGAATCAAACAAGTGCTGCATTTCCTAGGCTACTCGTCCAAACACTTGTACAAAGGATACTTCTAGATACTATAACCATAAAAATGGTCATGATTTTGGCTCGATGTCCCTCATAAAACAGTACCGATCTCTTCAGATAATATAAACAAAAATAAGATGCAAACTGACGTATTTACCTTGGCATATGCTTCATTAAACCATGACATATCTTGTGCGCTCAAGCTATACGTGATACACCCTGGTCATTGAGAGCGTGCTTATTGTTAACCTCACAGTGCACAGTCCACCGAGGAAACACATGCACACAAATGTAAGTGAGCATTATGGAGACTCTCTGATTTTTGCCACAACTTCTGGTGATAATAATAGTAATCGCTGTAATCACTCTGGTGCGCATCATCAATCGAAATATTGTATGTTGTTATTATTTTCATTATCGACTCTGGGGCATCAATTTCGCAATTCGTATTTCACAACAACCATGTGCTGCTCCCTCAAGCAACATTGGCAGTTATGAAGCCGAAAATTAGAGGTATTCTCATTGCAATACCAACAATTTTCAAGATTATGTGTGCATCAAGTCCTATTTTGATTCCTTCCGTCTATTTTTTGCTTGTTTTATTCTTGATTAAACATCGTGAATCCAAGTCATATGCATGTTTAACTGCTGAAGCTTGTTTTATTAAGTCCAACCTTTGTACAGGCTATCCTCTAGATTTTACTAATTCAATATTACACATGAATGTATGATTATCCTCACGACTCACGATTCTTATTTTGATTTACATTCTGAGTGTGTATACATATATCATGAACAGCTCGTCAAATTTAGCACTGACCAGTCGAAAGCAAAAATCACTTTACAAAATATTAAATATTTTCAACAGACACTAATAGCGTGTACATAGGGATGACCTTGCGATCCAAGCTTCAATTTTAAATTAGTGAGTATCCTGTCATGTTGAAGTTACATACATAGCTTCAAAATCATCGTATCGTAATTATCTGGAAGGTGCAAGGCAATGATTTGTTTTGGGATCGCAATTGCACGTTGGGTGATAACTATCATGATACTGATGCCTTAAAAAGATTCATGACATGAACATAAAATATTATGTTATGCACGCTCAGCGTTAAATGGACAGATCTGTGGATGATACTTTTAATAAGAAAAACACACAAATACCTGTTAATTATCTAAACATGTAACTACAGATATTTCTTGTATGAACATAGACAGCATGCAATTTTGATACATATGCAATTACATACGTCAAAATTATTACTACTTAAAAAAGAACATAGACACAAAATACCGTTCAAAACTGTCGGACGATAATTGTTTTTGAAGTCACTTTACAGACATGGTAGTTATTGCTACGCCCCTGTCTGTAAAACACTGGAACTGAAAGGAACAGGCCAACAAGGACTCTTGTTACAATCAACAAATCCATGTTGCATCTTCTACTCAGTGTGTCATATGCCATCGTTATAAATTATACATACCAATTTATTCCTGACTCCATGTAGCTATTTGTAAATAGTCTGACACATCTTCAACACGCACACCAAGAGTAACGAATGACTTGAAATTACTTTCGCTGAATTTCTCAACAGTAATAAACAACAAGTAATGATAATGAATGTTCTTTCGCGATAATCGCACTGGATTAATTATACGGACGCATGCATAATTTAATGATTACATTAAAAACGCAAAATGGGGAAAACGAATTGCAGCAAGGGAAACGAATACATACAAAGCAATAAGAGAGGAATCATCATATGGTAAATTGTTTAAATTTAATTATGCATAAAGTGTTAGATAGTTACTTGTTTATTCATTACGCCGATAATAGCACAAAGAAAATTATTAGCTATGTCACAAAGAGCTGGGAAAGTGCATACATAGACACACGTACAAGTAATTAATGAAGATTCTGTCATGAGTAGCTACGCAAGCGGTACCGTTACGCTCATCATTTGAAAGGTGTTACACGATCCACAGAGTATTCTCCCAAGAATCTTATTATCATACTTAATTTAAATTGTAGTGTAAAAATGAGGGACGAGAATGAGCTCGTAAATAAAATTATTCTTATAGATACTTTTGCTATGCGTTTGTCGCCTGTGTACAATTCAGTTGCATACCACGCAATGACATCTTAAAGTTTGGGTGCAACGTTTACATCCTATATAGTCTTCCATACTAAGGAAAAAACTTCCTACATGAAGAAAAAATTGAAGACCTACCTACCTGTGCGTACACGTGTGCCCTATCCTAAAGTGTTTACGGTGTGCGAAGTGTGAAAGTTGCTGCTGGGCTGTAGCCCGGACTTGTGTAATTAACAATACAAGATCATAAGGGCTAATGGGAATAATTATTGTCAAACAATACTTTGCAATGAATGGCAGTTTCAATTTCATGGATACCTGTATATGAGTATACACCAACAATTACATCTAATTTCCATGCAACCTTCTTGCTATACTATTTATTTCACAACTTTTGATCTATTTCAATATGACCACTAAAAGTATTTTTACATTCAAATTTCTGATTAATGCGATTCTGAACTATGCTGAGCCTAATTTGAAGACGTTTCTTCATGTCTGGTGAAGCAAGACGAAGAACAAGGGTTGAAATAATTTTTACAGTACTAATTACAGCTAAAGTGAATGATCGAATATTTAAGTATCCCAGACTTTACACATACAAGACTTTACAGTACCCCTTTACTTTTGACCGACAAGCTTTTATTATGAACTTGAAAAAGTAAATTACTTAATAAATTACTATGCTATAATAATGAGTGGCAATAAATCCTACACTAAAAAGGTGCATCTTCAATTTCGTTGGTTTATGTAGAAAAAAGGGTGCAGTATTGGATGCATGGGACGCAGGACTTGTAAAGCTACCTGGGCTAGAATATTTAGTAGCATTAACACCACCGCATACTTTCATAATACTGTTGATTATTCATATGAAGTAATAATGAATTTTTATTTCTGACAATAATGCGTATTGTGAAAAGTACTACTCAGAAGTCTTTTGGTTCCTGTGTATTTGACAGCTTCAGAGATTGTTTAAAATGCAAGGGATGATCTCGGAGTCACTGAGCTTTGGTTGATGAGAGGGTGATACATGAGATAAAGACATTGAATAATGCGAAATAGTCATTGATTCAAAACATCTTACTGGATATAATTCGCATGAATACACCTTACTGCATAACATAATATGTTGCGTTGATGAGATTTACAAATGTCTTAATAAATGCATGACTTACGTTTGCGTCAAGCAATTTTTAAATATAATATAAGGGTGAGGGCATAAAGTTTATATAAATGCTAGAATAACTTTATGAATGCCTCTTGCTTCTACTCTGACTACATATTCGTATTGTATTTAATAAAAATATATAGGTATTTAGATGTACCCAAGCTCAGGGCAGACTGAGCGGAGTCGCAGATACCAAAAATATGTCACGCTGCACTAATAAAGCTATGAGATAATCAATCTGTAGGACATCGAGCTAGTCAGCAATCTATCAATGAACTGATGAATGAGAGTTGTTTCTTCATTGTTAGTACACATAATTATTTAGGGCAATGTGAAGGCGAAAAGTGTGGTGCATTATTTTCAACCAGCGTGTGGCATACTCATAGGAATGCAACTAAACGGCTCACAGCATGAACTGCCTCCTTTTGTCGTGTATAACGTTTGGTCTAATGGAATACATATTTTTAAACGCTCAAAGGAAAATGTGTAGTCTGCGGATATAGGCTTAAACAGCCGACGCCGAGATTGGTCTTATATTTTTCAATCCGTATGCATAAACAAATCACATGTATGGTTAACCCTCAGTAGTCATAAATGTGTCTTTGTAGAGGCAAATTATCTTGAACTCACCTCTTCACTCAACATCACGACTCCCAAGTATATTCCTATATAATAGTGTATACGAGACTACGTAAAGGAAAGGTAAAACAGCAAGTAATCTCAGTATTACAGGGGCTATAATATATAATTCATTACGATGCTTCTGCTGATACAAGAAACAGACAAGATCTTATGCTCAATCACTGCCGTGCATAGTTGTTATAACAGTCGTTTACTATATAACTTCTGGTTTGGTTCAATCCGCTACCAACAATGAGTTCATTGAAAACACATTAATGCTTGTCCTCCTATTATGATGACGCTTTCTGTTGTGTAACAAACAATCACCCGCATTCTTTCTTTCCTTGGCTAAATAAGGTTGAACCTTTTCCTGACTAATTATCCTAACCTTGTTCAATCCACCTTTTGACCTAACTCCTGTCACTGTCACTGCGGGGACACCTTTTTCACTCAAATTTCTCTGATTATCCGACTTATTAATGCATCGCTAATTAATTACACGCTACTTGATGACATCACAATGTCATTTTTCAGAGCTGTCGTTGTTCCCTAAGTATAGCACTGTAGCCTTGTCTCCTCAAGTCTATTATTTACTTTGAATTTTTTAAAACCAACTGCTTCTGCAGGGCCTACCATTATTTTCCAAATCATAACCTTTCAGATGATGGTAATAAATCCATTTCAATCAATCCATTATGATGATTCTGACCACGGTCACATATGAACTTCATGTGAGAAAAGGGGGGCTTAAAGTCCTTAAGGAAGTTACAAACTGGGAAGTTTTAGTCTGTATATACTTTATGTGATCAAAAGAATCAGTGCCGGCAGTCCACTACCGGAATGACCCTATAATTGTATATCCTACTGTGGAATAGTTTGCAATTGCACAATGCGTACTTCTGTAATATGGAAATTGAAAAACTGCACTTATTGTTAGTTGAGAACAGCTAATCGCTTGGAAATAGAATCATATGTTGTAATCGACAAGAAAACTAACAGAGGAAATTATTCTTGCATTAAAAAACAATATCACAATCCTGCTCAAGTTATTATGGATATTTCTAACCGTAAGTGTATGTAAATTAAAGTTATGCTCATCTCAGCGCAATAAATCGAACACGAATAACCATTATAACAAAGGACGTGTGATTAAATTTAAGCTTGTAGATACTGAACGAGAATGTGATCGAGAGTTATTACGTTGCGAGCTTATTAAAGGTAGAGTGTATTATGAGGAGAGCATATATTATGCAGAAACGAATATTATTCCAAGTATGGCACCCCATTCTATTTCCTTTGTAAGTGAAAGGAGTCACTCATCTGGTCGTATATAATAGAGCACTACGCCTTTATGTACAACATAAACAGTTCCGAGATTCTCTTGACCGATACGATTTCAATAACTACCTTACCACTGCATTTCAACAAGATAGGGACCGTTTTCGCCAACTACATACAGCTATACGTAAATTACTCAGACACGTTCCAATAAGTTCAGATCTCCTATACATACTCATTCTATCTAACATTATGTTTGAAGGATGGGACATTACCTTGCGTATCTATAAATACCTAAGATATGGATGATATGTAAAACAACGCGAGTTGTCGTAACTGTTACTGAAGAGTGCTATAAAAACTTGTGAGTACGAGGTGATTAATTATAGGAAGACTTCAGCCTTTTCGTACTTCGCTCAGACCGTGGCCGCATACAAGGTGCCTGTTGCACAATGTACATATAATTTGTCCGATGTGAGATCCATCCTGTCATATCCAAACTAAGCCGAATATCAATAATCAGGATCAAGATTATTCAAGTCTTTCAGTGATAAATTTATGCATAGGTAAGTGCTTTAGGAGGCCAGTGTGTAAACTATGACGTTCAAAGCATCCTTTGTAATCTGAGAACAACATAGCTACAGACTTGTTGACTATTAAGACTTGTTGAGTGGAGAGTGAGAACGTTTAAGGGACAGGGCGCTCACTTTCATGCAATTTCCATTGTAAACGCAGTTCTTTCAATGGCTTTTTGTCAAGTCATTGCTCTAAAACATGGAAAATACCAATAATCCCTAAGTTGATTATCCAGCTTACTTGAAACTACGAGTTTATCAACACTATCTTTGCCTGTTGTATTTGTATTAACTCAATATTTACATTTCCCGTTGTTCGTGTGGTATATTTCTTTCACCCTGTCGTCAGCATGTAGCATAGAGTGAGCTGCACCAAGCAGAAAGAAAGGAATGGTGTATAATAAGCTTGTAAAATAAAGCACACCATTGCATTGAACGCTTAAACTATTAACACAAGATTAATCCTACACCATTTGGGCTACACAGTCTTTATCCATCGCTCTATTTTCAATGCAATCAGAAATCCGATCAACTTATAATACGCATATTTCACAGTACTCCTGCATTCCAATCAAACACAGGTTGCTCCTTGTATCATGATCTTAGCCATTGATAACGTAAGTACTAGACATAAAGCTATCAGTTGTTTTAGGCTGACAAGACAATATTTATTCTTAGATATACAACTATACTATACTTCAATATAACTACACCTTGATATATAGCGGTGTTGATGTATGTACATTTACACGCAATGTGGAGTAAATATATAGTATGAACCATTAACCTGATGACGGTGCTGACTCAAAACCTCTTTTGGGAGTCCTGATATTACATACACTGCTGCAAATTGTCATATCTAAACCTTTCTTCACCCTTCAGCTAATACAGACGCCCTGATCGTAAAACTTGCGTCTGTTTTAAATGGATAGCAAGCTTGATACACATTTTATCAACCTTTGAAAATACATGGGGCAATGTTTTCACTCAATGTGTGAAATTTCGTTTTATGAGAAACCATTAATTACATTGAATGTCATAAAAATATAATAATAAGATTCTATATCCGTGTGTGCTTGATTCCTGCTGCTAAAACTACCCTAAAAAATCTTCCCTATGGTCTCACTTGATAAAATAGACTATTTAAGTCTTCCGTCATTCTTTAATTCTTTTGTCTATTCACACACCTTGTCTGGTGTCCACGCCATTATATGAGAAATGGAGGAGTACAAAAGGACCGAAAAAGAAAATGGTTTTTACATTTTGTACCACTAAAATATTAGAAGTTGAAAGTTTATAAATGTGTGGAAATTAGATGGGCGCAAAAGGGATTCTTGCTAATTTAGCTCTAGTTTTTAACGATTGTGGTTATTTTATGTACAGAAAAATATTTCATATTGTTATTTGCACATGGTGACGAGTCCTGTGCAATTCAAATACTATTTGCACTCCATATTTAAATGTAACGCTTCTTCAAGAGAAAGCCCGTAAAGTGCAACATAGCTATAGGTTGAGAATGAAAAGTGAAGCCGAGGTCACACGAGATTCGCTCTGCTCGCAATAATAATAAATTTCGTTGCAACTTTCTTGATTACTAATTTAATATCCTGAATGCACACGCTTCGGCGAATACATTTACCTAAGTACTGGAATGTCCATAAGCTCTGCATAATTTCAAATGCAACTGCAGATTTCTGTTTAAGGAAATTACAGTAACGTAAGCTTTTACTTTTGAACTGCAAACATTACCTCAAAAGCTTCCTCTCCACACCTACAAGTCTGGGTTTTTTGTGTGTGAATTTAACAACTACCTCGTGAGTCATCAGCACTGAGTTTATTAATTATATAAATACAAGGCATAGTAGGTGGGAAGGAAGATATAATGTGAGTCACTAATTGGTACGTGGGTTAGCTCGATTACTTAACGGCACTGTCAGAAGTGTTGCAAATGTGTACTCGGTGAAATTCATAAAATTGGAACATATTTATATACAAAATCTTTGATAAGTTTAAAACTTTCGCTCAAGCTTAATTAACACTTTAATAAAGCAGTAATTGGGAGTAAGAAGATTCTGTAAAAAAACTAAAGCGTTTTTATTATACGTTATAATCATGCCCTAGTGATTTAAAGAAATTTTAAAATATAGGGATTTCTTATTTTTAAATGGGCAAGTAAATGGGATAAATGACGAAAAATCGTTTAATAATTTATCAAAATATGAATAAGAATGTCTCCTGTAGTTATATTGATATATTGAATTAAAGTCTGATTTGCTCATAAATGATAAATGCTTAAGACAAGAAGTGATTTATAAAAATGTCATTTGCATTGCTAAAGATTGGGAAAACGGAGATAAGAGAATGTTGGATTAAAACAAAAGGACTAGCTCAAAGGTAGAAACTACAAAAGTAGACGGTAAAAATGCTTTTTGTAACAAGCGAATATCCCCACTCATTTAAAGCTATTCTGATAAAAACAGTAAAAAAATTGGAGTATAATACTGACTGTAAATACCAAAGAACAGTTAATTAACCAACCTATAGATCACAAGCAACCGCTCGGTTGTAAAAAAAACGACTTTACAATTACACACCTATCACTGACAAAACAAACATTGATGAAAACAATAGTACATCTTGTATGAAAAGGGAAAGGAGTAAAGAAATTGGGTGCCAAAAAGAAAGAATACTCAAAGTGCTTCATTTTTTACCCTCCAATTATTGATGTTCTTATTACATGTGCGGTTCCGCTTACATCTTTTAGCTCACTTTGCATATAAGACTAGTCTATCTGTATGGTTTAACATGTAAATATATGATAAAACTTTCGCCTTCACTTCATTTTTTTTCTATTGAAAATCATTCATCAAATTCCACCTATACAGATGAAATTAAAATCTCTGGGCTGAATCTGTCCACATGATAGCTTGCACATGAAACGTTAATAAACGTAGTATGTACAACGTTAATCTACAGTTAGAAGGGTGATGGAAGATATAGATATAATCATTGAGAACTGATTGATTTAAGCTAAATTAGCTTTTTTATACTTGCCTTCCAACCTAATCAGAATTATTATTTTAGAGATGAACCCATATACACGAGAGCACTGTGTGATAAATTTGTGGCCCTGTGATGTCTTAAAGAAGAAAATTTCTATCAAATGTTTTATTACTAGGAGCTAATGCGTTTCGGTTGTAGCCGAAGAAACGTTTTAAAAATGTCTTTGTTCTTGCAAGCTCGTCGTTGCATCAGATTACACATGAATCACAATACAAATAAGAACGCTAGTATAGACGAAGAGCTGCTGAATGATACCTATTTCATTCAATGCCTTTTCTTTTGAGAAATTGTGAAGAAATATGAAATTTTTGGAATGTGATTAGAATTACCTTAAGTAACATGGTGATCCTTTGTAAAATTGTGTGGCGGCACCCAAATTGGGAAAAAACACTTCACCACTGAATTGTGTACGGATGACTCCGAAAAATGACTCCAAGTATCTATAAACTGACTGACTGGGTATAAATAAGGACAAAGGTGGAAAACAGAGAATAAACAACGAGTTGGAAGTTTGTTTGTGAACGGCTTGAGTAACTAGATTGATCACTGGTAAAGACAGACAGATGCTGAAGAAGATGGAACGCTCCTGTGATGTTCCTCCACGGAGTAAATTGAATATAGTTCCTTCAGGTGGACATTCACTTCTTTATATAGATGAGGGGGCCTCCATCACCCCATTCAATACACAACGTTTTTTTTATTAGCATCTCTCTGCATAGTAATCACTAACCAGTGTATTCGCAAGAGCACTATGAGAATTTAAAATGATTTTTAACTACTCTCGTATTTATGATAAGTATACTATACAAGTACTCACAGTATGAATACTTTCTTCCAATTCAATGTCTGACGGAAATTATATGAAGTTCAAACCGATGTTGTGTCATTGTACATACATATACAAATATCTACTAAATGTAGCTATATTGTCATTATGTACGCCCTCCGAGCCGATGTGAGAATATATAGTAGCTTACCTAATCCCTGGTAAGTAGCATCTTTACGGCTGCTTTTACAATGACTCCATATATAATATGTAAACGCATACAGTTTTTGCATTATGCAGTTGGATTTCATAACTCACTCTTCAGAAACCGGATGAGCGCATGGACATCACGATGGTTGGTAGAAATTAAAAGTCTTGCTCATGTCTAATTTACATAAAACGAAAATTTACTTATAAATCCCATGTTAAGGCTAGTCTTTATTTAATATTAAAATGCGAACATAACTGTACTAGGCTCCACTGTACTTTTATTTCTATATACCTAATATGTATACATTTATATTTATAAGTATGTGCTTATAAAGTCCTAATGAAGTTTTTATACTAAAAAAAGAATGAGTGAAGTATCTATACAATATGTAAATTCGTATATGCAGTCGTGTTGTGAACAATATAAAACACTCAAATCCCATGCCAAAAACGACACAAATACTGTACGTTAGATACTTTATGTCCCATAATTCCTATCTACATTTGTGTACAAATCAATTAAATTTTACAGAAAATTGTGTGTAATGTACATACAAAATGTACAGGTATTATGTATTGAAGGAATAACGATTATGTGTAAAAAGAAATGAAGATTATACTCATTAGCATATTTTAATACACTACCTGCACGTAACTCATTACCCTCTCGTCATGGCTATATACAACTGTGCCTACATCATTTTTTTCATTTCCAATCTTTTTGTAAAAACATTATATTCGTGCAAGATTGTTGTCTTGATTCAATTTTCTTGACAATAAACCAAAAATATAATATGAAGCTTCCTTCCCAAAATAATGCATATTTAAACAAATGGCGGAAGATCTGAGCACGATTTAAAGATGTGTGACGTACCACCAAAACTCATCACCTCGTTGAAAAAAACACAATGCCAGCGACTATAATAACTGCATTAAAGTTAAAACTATCACATCTAAAATCCAGTAATTAACCCTGTACAATCGATTTCATACGTTTTCCATAGTTTGCTCATAGCCCGTTATTACGGAATATATTGTAGGAACACCCCGTTATTAAACTCGAGTAAAGTAACACCCCCGTTATTAGAACGTTCAGAAGTTACAACCCCGTTATTATAATTTAGTAACGAATTAATTATATCTATTATTACAGCAATAAAAAATCAATAACAATTGAATCATTTCCACGTGTACGTGATGATTTTTTGCGATTGTGGAAGGTTACGTACCTCCATGTGGAAAAATATAAAGGTAGCATGCATAGTGTAAAATCATGTATGCTTCACTGTGGTGTGTTGAAGTGTAAACTCTAATAATTATATTTAGACCACTGTTAACATGTTAATCTATTTTGATGGCGTTGGAAAATAATAGTGTAAATAAATTCTAAAAAGTGAAAAACCATTGGTCTACCCAGATTTAACGCTATTTTCCTTGCATAATAGTAGTCAAAATATGAGTGCAAAATAAAAGTATTAATTTTACCTTGCATCTAGCTACCGTAATTACTCGCTATATATCGACAACCTTTTAAAGTTTACTCCGTGACATGATTTCTTGCCAAACGGTTATAATTTTTGTAAATATTGTATTTTAAAGTAAAATATCAGGTCTTAAAGTTAAAATACTGCTGAATGAAAGGGTGTATTCACATTGGAGACATGTAGGATCGATTATACGAATACATTCAAACTATGCATTGAGGTCTGGATAATCTTCAGCATACAAAGATGTTCAAGTGCAAAATACATAAATTCGTCAAGTGCAATAATATAGAGATGCATTGATCCCACACACAGCTCTACGGATCGAAGATATTGTGATAGAACGCGTGAATTACATCATCGAATTTGTTGGAAATTATACATCACTACATTGGTGAGATCTACAATTCCCAGTGAAGCACATTAATTTTGATGGAAAACTGGCAATTACTTGGCACATTTATTTGTGTTTGCAATCCAACAACGGGCCACGTCTCTCTCGTGAAAGGTAAAACACAAATTATTTTAAAGATGATGATATCATTGACTAAATTAGTTGACATGAGTGGATATCAATTTGTATTTGAGTGCGTATCAATACATGTTTGAGTGTATATCAGTATGCGTTAGTGTAAAGAGAGTCCCTGCATGACATATTGAGTATGTGCTCTTTAAATATTTTTCAAGTTTTGATCTCTCACAAAATTCCAAAAACCCTGGATTTCAACATGTTTACAGAATGTTAGGAGCTATTATATTAGAGCAGCGGGGTGAATTACATTCGAAATTCTATTATCCCTTTTTCACTCAATATTTGTATGTGTGTGTGCTTATAACAATTTAGGTATAAGTATACAGACATGTACGAGAGCATGTACTTGTAAAGCAAATTAAAAAAATGCATAATACAGCAATAAATCCATATGATAGCATGGAACAAATGAATTTTCAAAAATGATGTTGTAGATATTATGCATTTGTTAATTATTATACCACTACGTTATCGTAAAGGTTATAGGGAAAATAAATGGCCAAACTGGTAAATAATAGTAATTAAACTTTCGTAAATTCATCATCGATGTGGGTAATCTTCTTCATGTTGCCCTACGCGAACTTGCTGACTGCATTGAGGAGAGCTCGTTTTTGATGTTCAAAACACTATTATAAGATAGTAAATAACAGTAATATGTGTAACGTGTGCACGTCAAACTAACGTATTATGAGTGTGTATGCACAAGTATATTACCTATATACATATATACATACACTTAATAAGTGCGGAGAGAGGAAAATAATCCAATGACCTTTAAAACTCAAATAATGTGCATGCTTTCAATCTAACTCAAGTACTTTGCAATGAATGATTTAATTTAAACAAATTTGTTCTCCCATATTGTCTCAATTAAAGGACACCCTTATTTACGTTTTCATATTACACTCGAACATCATCAGGTCGTGACGATAGAGGAATCTTTCTGTTTCAATAATCCCATTCTGAAACTAATATAATATATCTAGAGGTTCAATAATGCCATGTACTCGCGTTATCAGAACTTCAGCCATTATTAAAAACGTGCTCAGTTCATTGATTTTATAGCAAATAAAAAATATTAGATGGTGGAAATAATTATTGCCACCCAGAATTTATTCGGCTAACGTTGAATTTAATATTATAACATTCTCCCTACTATTTTGCAATCTTGCACTCATTTCCCATCTCTACAAACGAAATATACTGTTAGATACTATTTGCACCTATTACTATTTTAGTGCAATATTAGAGAAAAGCGTGTGCTTGCACATCTTTATATTCCTTCAATTATTTAATTTTGAAAGTGTGATGATATGCTCCTCGTCTGTATGTCTTCCAAGAGGTATTGAAAACAGGAGTCAAATTTCGGATTGCTTTTGACTTACCTTACTTACATAAATACATACATAGATAAAATAACATACATGCTTAACCCATAGAGACTATAGTCATCTCATACTGATCGAGTTTACAAATGCATCACCTCATAGTTGTTATAAGTTACCAATAGTAAAGTTTTTTGGTACTACATATGTACATAGTGTATACTTTCAATTTAAGTCGCCTCGCATTGATCTTGGTTATGGTACATATACCAGTTGCAATTTAAGTCATCTCATATCATTTTATTCCTTACTTCATGGAGTGCCTGTTAAAAAAATTATTAGTTAGGGTTTTGATGAAGACATGCATAAAAAAGACACTTGCCTCAAATTATTGGTAGCATTTTTGTAGCAAATACGGATCCTTTGCATCAATTATGTCATATATATCTTTCAGTCACATAAAATATTTAGGGCTATAAGTTCAATTCACAACGGGGCCCTCATTAGATGGAGCGTACTTTATACATATTTGAAAGTGCCTGCTGATGACACTCCTTGGCCATATTTTTTTTACCTTGTGTCAATAAAGTCATGACTGTCGCTCATCAGGATATTACGATTTGAAAATAAATTCTTGTACAATTACATTACTGCCCAGGAAGTTTAATTTGGAAATCTCAACGTGGAACTTATTGAAGGCTGTGCTATGTGCAGGTACAGCCATATGACGCCAAAATATATGTAAACAAACTAATGTAAGGAAGACGTCCTATTTCAATACTTATGTTGGTGTTACTCCCTTGGGGGAAAAATGTGGCTTCTCTCAAAAACCTTTATTTTTTTGCAACAACTTTTAGCACGCTTTGATGTCATACCCTACTGAAATAATTGGCAACAGGCAATTAGCTCTGACTGTCACTATAACTTATTTGGAAAACTTTATCTAGAGATTATATTTATTAATTACAAAATTTAATTTGGCTCGTATAACTTGCCGACCTCTAAGGTATGATTTTTAATCTTTTACCTACACTTTTCGTTCTTTTATTGTAATTTTTCAATTGTGCTTTGCAAACTTAATTTAGTTCTTTTTACTTTATGAACACATTACATTAATTACCTTGTTTACTTTTTATTCAATTTATTCCTTCGCTTTATTGAACGTCTCCACACTCCTTGCTAACTGATTCAATGTACTAAAATGTAAAAATAATATTTATTGTGAAATGGATTGGCAGATTTTTGCACTTGGACAATGGAATATTTTTAACTACAACCTGGCACTAATAATGGACGAAGCTAGAGAAAACAATAAATTAAAATTTATCATTGAGCAAACTATTCTCATATATGATCTAGTAATAAGTAAAAAGTGAATAATGTCATTATGGCATTGTGTGCCTACGAGCATATATACGAAAAGGTGTGAATGAAAACGATTTATTTTATTACTTGCACATATACACGCGCATACATTCATGCATATACATACAGGTACCGTACGCACCCCAAGACGTAACGATAAATTACATAAGAAACTAGTCTTGCATGCTTAGGATATTTACAATTTAAATTCTTTTCCAGTTATATTGCTCCCATCATGCATATAATCTGTTGTACTTACAGATTGAGATTATGTACAACAACTAATTAAATACATATTTTGGATGTCGCATTTTTGAATGTTCTATTGTTAAGCATTTGTAAAGTCTGTTTATGCGACGACTTCTTTGTATACCAAGAAGCACGATGTATCACATTTTATTAACTTTTGAGTTCAGCGTAGGACTAGGCGTTCTTTGTACACGTGGAATTTATTTGACATTTTAATTGCAAAAGTACAAGAAAATTGTAATACAATGTCATTTTTCCATTCAAGATTCGATTACAACTACTATTTAACACGTCAGTTATTAATATTGTCCGTTTCCCAAACGCAAGACAAAATGTTGTTATGTCATACCATATAACTAGTAACACCGTATGCTAGAAACATTGTTGAGGTATGCTGATTTTAATTAAGCATGTAACCTCTGTATTATGAACCCAAAATTTAACATATTACTGCTCTAGGCAAATGCAATTCATGGAGACCAACTGCATTTAACTTTATTAGCAGTTAGGTCATTATCGCAGATCACAGCGTATATCTAATAAATACTAAAATAAAATTCAATGCTGGACTTTGCCTGGAGCTTGGTGTGAACGCTATCACATGATTTACGAGTTTGTATGCAATGATATCAATAATATCAATCCGATAATTTAATAATTATACAATTATTTTTGTGCTGAAAGCTCTATATTTATACTGGACGCAGTGTTTGTCTAGTAACAGCAGTGCGTGTAGCACTGTCTGCTTGTGATTATTTTGAAATGGTTTTAGCACGTCATTGTCCAAATTAGTTCTGTGGATTTCCATTTTCCCCATTATTTTTCCTTTTAAAGTTTTAATTGAAATTTGCACCAACATAGACGGTCATTACTTTAGGTAAGCTGTGAAAGGTCAGAAAAGGAATTACATGTCGTTCATCTTTAAGGTCGACGCCGATGGGAGTCTGGATTCGCCTCCAAAAAATTACACGGATACGCCCATCGATTCCAAAGTCATTCAAGGCTCGGTAGAAGCACTTATTGACTGCCGGGAAGGTGCAACAAAAGCAACCAAAAATGGCACCGCGAATGCACATAGGTTATGTTGGTATGTAGAATCGGTCGCCGGACAAACCCCAAGAAGGCAATTGTTTTATATTGTTTATTAAACTTATGTAACCATAGATTACCTTTGGTTATTAATACTTTGACAGTCAATTTTGACATTACCACAGTTGATTTTTGAAGCTTTTCCGACTTTTTCAACCATGTAATATGGCAATCAAATATGTTTTTGAACTAAATGAAACAATAAGATGTTCATTTTTAAATAATGACTATTTGTAAGCAATCAGAGAATTTAGGTGCTGAAATCAATGCTAATTATTAAGAGTATGAATACGCAGAGAGAATAGCACTTTCCATTGAAAATTCATCCTTCTGAGATAATTTTACTTTATTAAATAATGATTACAGGATAACAATGTGCAGCATTAAGATCGAAAACATTTATAAATGTGAATTTAGCACCATCTGAAGCTGTAAATACTAATACCAAATAATTACTCTAAAATTACTTTCCATGGAACAAGATTTATTTTGTACTAACGACATTTACACTATTTGGAATACAAGTAAATATTGGTATATCACGCCAATACATTAAATAACACATGCGAGCTGTTAATTATTGATGTCGTTAAGGTTTAAAAGCTTGAATCAACAAAGCTTTTAGCACTATTCAGTCGTGGTCATAATGTTTTCGAATATGCGCATAATATGTATGGGTGGGTATAGATGTAAATAGTTATACGGTGATATGTATATTCATGTTGGTTGTGTGGTGCATAGAAATAGTGCATATGAACGTGGTTGAGCCATAAAATAAATTCCCATACTTACTTGTTACTTATAAGCAATTTCTACAATTCAACAACGAACTTTTGTATGAAGATTCTTACAAGATTAACTAACAAATTCGTCGATTTGGGTTATAGTAGAATCACGCAGATTAAAGGTACTATACTAGTATATATGTGTGAGTCATATCCCGTTGCTTTCAAGACATGTCATATATATCATTTGATATCATCAAGATGCAAGTAAAAGTTGTGATAAACTGCTGGACTGCATGGTGGAGCCGCTGCATGATGATGGAATGTATTATGACATTCAGAATGAGCTTATATATGAGCATCATTGAGACTGATTAACCTCATCTGATGATCAACGCCATAATCAAGTATAAATACAATAGCATCTTAAGATTTGTAAATAGTATTCAGTACGAGGTTCCAATTTGGAAATGATCGAATATTTTCAACATTCTTTCCAAAATTTTCCTCAATCTTGTTCTGCACTATTAAAATTTTATTGTATATAACATAAATGAATTACCAATAACGTTTGCTTATTAAGGGTAAATGCTCAACCAAGATAGCTAATGAATTAAAAATGTTTCAAGATCCTTTTTGATGAATCTTCTCTACATTAATCTTCTAAATGGACAAATAGCCCGCGAATAAAAGCAAAATCCCATGAAGGTTTGCAAATAAATTAAGGACTCATCATTCGTCGCAATTTTTAATAAGAGCATATACATAAATATAACGACTGGGAATTTTTAAAATAAGTTATGGACTCCATTACATAACATTCACTACAGATCCTGTAGTGACTTGTGTTTGGATTATACGTAAAGTATGAAAGTATTTCAGTAAATATAGAAGAATGCTTTAATCTGAGTCATCATAACACCACGTCAAAATTCATGACTTCACTCCCTTCTGCTTTACAAAGTTACTTACACACGAAATCGCCATTATCGTAAATTTGCGAGTTGGCAAGTAGCTCCACAGCTACAATCTTTATACATAGATAAGTCGAAAATCATAGAATATCAAAAGGAAACTTGCGAATGTGCCGCTAATGCATATAAGTAGTATATAGAAAGATAACATTGAATAATATCAGGTTCAAGTTTGATACCCAAATTATAATTCCGTGGTAAAACAAACTTACTACGAGAAGGTTGGCGGATTTAACGGTTCATGATGACGGCATTGTTAAATGTAACAAGAATGGACTTGTGTAATGAGGGTTTGTTACAGGATCTTGAATACTTCCAAGTTTGGAATGAAATCAATCGTACCTATGGATAAATTGATACTTAAAATATTTACTAGTGGACGAAATACACGTGCAATACAAATCACATATATCTACAGATATACATAAGTACATATATCTATGCATACAGCAACAAAGTGTGCAGGAAAACCTACGCAATCAATGCTGGGCTACGTGTTTATATACAGATATATAGAAGAGACTAATTTTGCTTGCAGGAATATTGAGAAGATGGCAAGTAACAATCATTTAAAATAAAGGTGGTTGGAAATATAAATGAAGATTGAAGCCATGTTTATAATTCATAATATCCTGTCATTTGAGACACGGTCTGTACAAAACCAAAACCTAATGATTGTGAATACCGAGAAACTCCTGTTTTCATTGTCGTACATTGCTAAATCTTGCTAAAAGAGCACGCCTGACCTCCTGGAATGGACGTGCACAAATTGCAGCCACTACTATTCCAAAACCATTTGACGGTATATAGATTTGTACTTGTATAGATTTTAAATTTTACTCTCCTTTCATCTAGACGAAAGTACATGCAAATCTTTATGGATACATAAACTATCAGATACCATAAATATTAATTATATGCAGAGCGCTTTGTCCTAGCTTCGCCGTTATAAATGGAATAATTCATATAATTACTTATTGTAATTACAGCCAAAACACAGCAACTGCATACTTATTAGCCACATTTATAATTAAATATATTCGGTTTATGTAATTATAAGCATGCAAAGAAAAATACGTAATTTCCTGGTGTAAACAAAGAATGTGAATAATATTAATAGCAATTAAAATAATTACAAATTTTACAAAATCATCATTCCTCCCTGGCAGTAAAGATGAATTTCAGGGGTGCATCCGGCTTGTTTATGGTTTGCACGAGACTGTCTAACTTACAGGAACTATCCCATTTCACGTGAAATCTTCTGATGAGCTGGAAAAATTTCAAAAGCAAGGTCAGCCAAACTTTGATGAAAATATTAAAGAAATGACGGATATCAGTCATGCCGATCATGTATCTATATTTTTTTGCAAATTAATGAGAATAGTTTTTTCACAAAAATGCAAATATTTACGCTGATAATATCATCACCATCTCAATATCAACAGGAGATAATTACTATAAATACTTTATAAGTAGACACACATTCACAAAAAATTACTATTGTTGAACCCTCGGCATTAGGGAACTCGAGGATAAAATAACATGTAATATCTGTACACTACAACAGTAACTTTAACGAAATTATGAAAACATTATAAATGATCTTGCGAAAGCATGCCAAAACTTATTTTTTGCAGGTGAAGCCATGGATCATGTTTTCAGTGATGATTTATTGTGAGGACACTCTTTTCATCTACGATGATAATAAAAAATCTATTAAATGCATGTATTACTTTTATTAACAAAAATAAAATTGCCCAAACCCTCCGCTATTCTTATAATGTTAACACAAAACGGCGTTATTTCATGTGGGTTAATGGTTGCTTCTTGTGGAGTCGTCAAACAAGCTGTGTGACATTTCACTTAATATTTTGTAAACATGTAGACATTTGAATTACTACTACATCTGCTGTTTAACTGACAGTAAAAGCATGTTAACGATAATCAAATTGCACTTAAAAGCATTTTTACTTGTTGGGGGCAGCTAAGATGTTTCTGGCAAGGCATCAAGTTACCTGTTTATGACTACACCGATGAGCTGTTTAGGGACAGATTAAGTGCTCAACAAATTGATTTTTAATAATAATAATGCGTAAGGATTGCTTAAGATAAAATGTAAGTAAAAGCACATGCTTTCCGACACATTAATGCACAATCGGCTTTCAAAATATTGACCTTTCACACGGCCTAAATCAGTTATTCCCGCAACACGTTGTAAATGCAAAATCGGACGTACTTACATAAATGCTGTACACAATTCCACAACAGGCGCGTTTTAAAATTACTTTGTAAATTGGATAATTTATACAGACAGCATCTTTCTGGTGCGATACAATCGTGCAACCATAAAAAGTGTACATTCAACATGTTTGAGTCCTATGGATTACCATTTGAATGACTTTAGAGGGTATATGTATATTTGCCAGTTATGGAAGATTACAGAGTTTATAACGACTGTCCGAAAGGGTTAGATTGTTGGGATTGTGCCTGCAGGTATGTATATACCTACTTCAGTTTGTTGTCTCACCGGCAATGTTTACATCAGCATACAAAGAACGCGTTCCTGATGCTTTAAATCAACCCATGAGATGGGGCATTGTGGGATTATACATACCTACCTACCTTCCTACGTGTAAAAGCTACGTGCTAACTCCTACATACGTACTAAAATATGTATATCACTACTGCAAGTTGCATGGAGGTTTTACGAAAGCTTAACTTGAACAAGGTATGCATGATCTTTATAAATGTTTCTAGTATAATAGTGAGCTGTCTTACAACGACAAATCACTGAATTTAGAATTCTACCTATTTTTGCACGTGTAGAATATGTTTAAAGTGAGAAAGCTTTCTTGTAGCTATGCATGTAGTTAGTTGAAACTTGTCCTTACTTTGGCAACGACAATATACATGTTTTGTTCCGCAAGACGACGTCCTATACATGCTCGTGGACCAAAGCCGAAAGGGATTATAGCGTACGGATGAGGCCTCTTAGCTCTATTCACCGGATCCCAACGTTCTGGTAAAAATTCGTTTGGTTTCTCGAAATATTCCTCCAAACGGCACAATACTTGATTTTGGGTTACTATGACGGTCTGTTAAATGAAGTCATAAGAATATGCATACTGGTAGTTGACTGCAATAGCTTCCATTATTAAATTTAAATATTAACAGCAGATTCACGTAGCACACTTACTCCTTCTGGAATATGATAACCACCAATGACTCCATCCTCAGCAAGTTGTCGCCCCACACCGATTGAGATAGGATTCAGTCGGAGACTCTCTTTAATAACTCGTTTAAGGAAAACTGCATTAGATATGATTTCGGAAGTAACCGGCGTTTCCCTTTTAGGCATCAAGGTTTTAAGTTCTTCAAATAGTCTTTGCTGCTGATGACCATTTAGAGCCAAATGATACAGGATAAAGCTGGTTGTGAATGCGGTCTGGAATAATTGTAAGGAACATAAGAGTGATTATTCGAGGGGAGGGTCTAGTAATAAAGTGTATAGTTCTATACGCACACTGTGCATAAAGCAACTACTACGTTCCGTACGTTTACATCCTGAAAAATAATTTACTGACATGAGTTTCATTGACTTAATTACTAATTTTCGACACGAGAGGACTTAACCACATACATACATGTCTACATAGATATATAAGTTTGGAATTCATAATAATGAACACATATCTTTTACCATGGCCTTGTCACATCAACCGCATTAACAGGATTTTGAAGATGCATAAACCGTATATTACAACTGTTAACCTTACATTTTATTTGAAATTTTATGTTAACGTAGTTTTTAGTCAAATTTCCCCATTTACATGGATAATAATACCTTTACACAATCAAATGTTTCATATAACTCACTCAATGTTTCATGTGACTCACCGTATCGATACCAGCGAGAATCATGTCAGCACTCATGGTTACAATGTCACGCGTATCATTTGCAGCTCTTCCTTCCTTCAGCCACGTTGTTAGTAAGCACGAATCAGACGGATTCGTATCTAGACATTTCATTCGATCTTCGATAACATCTCGAGATATTCTGGTAATGAAATACATGGATTTTACATTACTATTAGCTTACAGTTTTTAATGCTATTATTCTTGCAGTAATTACCCTGCTATAAAACTGATCAATTCATTAAATTGATTTCATGGACGATTGGTATTGATTATATGGTATCTGAACCTCGTGGAAGTTAGTAAAAGTTGCTAGTATTTTAATACTTCCAATGTTTAATGTACATAGAACTGATCATTTACAAGTAATTATTTTTAGACACCATCAACTGCGTAACTGTATACATGAGTAGATGGAACCTGTATTTGATGTCTACGAGGACCTACATGTACCTATTCATTATACCTAAATGCCTCTGTGATAAGTATACAACAACGATAAGAAATTAGAATTTCCAATTTAAAAAAGCATTGGGACAAGCTCATCGGAGATCTAACTTGGAGAATTACATGCAGTTTTGAAGACCTTTTAATGTACATACAAATATATTACTACATTTGCCTAAAATTTTTTGAAAGATACATCCTCCTATAAAGCACCATAACTTACATCCATGTAACTGCTGCTGTATTATTACAAGTAATTAGGAATTTGTATGCAACTTGCATAAGTTTAAATAGAGCTAGTACTATCTGCAACATTTGTAAGGACGCTACCATGCATATTATGCTCCTCTGCTTACTTAGTAAGGAAAAATTACACAACCTACTTATTACTCCGTAAAGACCCAAGCTGTTGTAAATGATAATGCTAGTGGAATACCAAAAGATTTTATTTTTGAGTATGAATCGTCATCTTCTTTCATATATAAGTGTGTAGTTAACATCAACAGTTCAGCCCACGTAAACAAACATTATGCATATATAGACGCAAGAATAGAGATATTCGTAAGGCAGCAAGTGCTTCATCAGCAGTAATGATGCAAACTAAAACAGTTTTATTGTCCCGTTCACTATATTAGTATGAGGGAAACTTGTTTATTTCATGTTACTGTGTAGCCCAGCGACAAACATCGCTTACACGTGGGAAATACATCATTTATAGTACTGATAGACTGTACCAGACGATCCGACAGTTGATGTAAACACTAAACAATGTGTATTACATTTATGTCGCATTCTCTTCAAGATAGAGGAAAGCAAGTTGGTAAAGTAATTGTTACTGGTACCTCATCGTCAAGCATGTAATTTAACATAGTAGCGAATCGTTTTGCAGCTTTGTTAAAATACCTCAAAACTTTGAAGTCGAAACACTAAAAGGACTCATTGTTCAACCGGATATAAAAATTTCAAGGTTTATAGAACGTATATAAAGTTGATTATTGATTGGATTTTCCTGGAATAATTTCGTAAATATTCTTATACATGTTGATGTCTAACACCGGGTGGCATTTTATTTATTTAAGTAATGTCATCTATATTTCTTTATGTAGTATTCTTTTTGAAAAATTCTGGAGGAATAGAATGACTAACGTATACTTTTAGCTCCATTTAATTGGTAAAAGCAGATAAGAACGCCAAGGTTAATCTTTTTTATTGAACAAAATGCACATTTCTTGAAAAAACTTAATTATATGTGTTCGTCAACTTCTTCAACATTTGCTTTTAGATCAAGCTTACTTCTGTATCATATTATAGTATAAAGTAAAGAAAAATGTCAGTTTTATGCAAATATGGGCAATTCATTATACTCAGCTTGCATACAAATATGGCCAAAGATTGAAACAGTGTTCGAACTTTATGTTAATAGTATTCGTGACGTATGATGCGGAAAATGATCGAATCGATGGGAATTTGCATGCATTTAAAATAATTATTGTACTGTATTATTCAATAGTTCTCGTGAATACAGTAACAACAACGAGAACTACAGATAGCGGGATGGATTTTCTTGCACATCCATCTGAAGGTAAATGGTGTGATAAATTTTTATCCTGCATGGCTTAATACCTCAGAGGTGAAGAAGCCTTTCATCAGCTAATTAGCACATATTCTTCCTATGCTTAATTGATAAAATTGTCATTAAGACATTAATGATTCATTAAACTACGACCGTTTGCTCAAGAATAAGTACGAAAAACAATAAATTATTCCTTAGTTAGGTTCGAAGACGAGGAAAACATATGGTGGGGCAATACTTCAAAATGTTGTAAGTTTGTAAATATTATGCAGCTTTCAAAGCTGCATAAAGGAGACAATCTGTGTCACTTTACCATCCAGTAATTTGTTGGCAATCTGAAAATAAATAAGCTTTGATGCTATTGCTCATTATTTTAATTTAACGAAGAGTGTAATGTGCAGATGAGAATGTAATGTGGGAATGCTTGAGTACGCTGGGATTGTATATGATATACTCGCCACTTACTTTGAGTGTTAGTATATGAACGATGATGCTTGTAGTATCTTTTACTCATCTGAAGGCACACGATTTGTTGTCTCTCAGTGAGTGAAATTAGCATTTGAATGAAAAATGGAGGTATCGCAATTTGTGGAAGGAATCTTACTTTTCAAGAAATCCAATGCTGTTTTTCAGAGATCTGTACAATGGGGTGTCGATCCATTTCCACAGTCGAGGACCATTATCAGTTCGCATTGTAAGAGAATTCGCACGTTCTGCTGCTGCAATCAATTTCTGCCCTAATGTGTCTGGTTTTCCCACAGAAGTCAGAGCATCAAACCGGATATTGAATAAATTTGAACCGATCACTACAATAAATTAAAGACAATTGGTCATCCATAGCTGTACATGAATCATTACATCACGGAAACTTTGACTAAAAGCAGGACTTTATTTAATTTAAAGTCGATGACAAGTGCTTGATTTCATGCTAAATTATAAAAAGCCCTAATGTATCAAGTAATGATCTGCAAATGAAATAATAACTTCATTTGTGGGTAATAACTTCATAAATACAAACATAAGTACACACAAGAAAACACAGGTACATAATGACCTTTGTTATTTTGCACTTACACTCTAGGTACACGGACATGAGAAAAGGTAAAAAGTCCTTAGTCGCCAACGTTTGCACTAGCGGATCATTAACTTGCTGTAAGAATTCGGATACAATCTCATCCGTTTTAGGGATGAAACCTCGAATATTATCCCGGCTTAGAGATTGTTGGTATTGTACTCGCATAGATGCCCACTCCGGTCCGTTTCTATTAGCATAAATTTTAGTCAAATTAATGTCATATTATGCTTGTGCATTTATTGGCATAACAGTGCTGAGTGCTGACCCATGTGCACGCTTTTATTATTAGTTTCTAAAGAACCACACTTATTCATTATGTCACCAAATCTACTTTGAAATTAATGGGAGCGCTGGTAGCACGAGGATTTACAAGTCCTTGGGTTTTCATTTACGTAGACAATATGAAGATTCAGGGAACTGTTACTACTTTTAGCAACGAGACTGAATTGTAGCAGGAGCATAAATATGTATTATTATGTCAGAAACTTGATGTTGGGACACAGTATATGGATCGCTCGATATGAATGGTTCTTAGCTTATGGAATAGTATTTTGGCGTATTCCATTCCATGTATGATAATAATAATGGTTGACTTACTTCTTCTCCCTCCTAATTAACTCATAGGTTACATACAAGTAGAAATGAGTTAGAACTGACACGATTTTGAATGTCGCCGAATCATGGAAATTATTAAGATAAAAATTAAAAGGTATATAGAAGTTAAGTAATGAAGGTATCTGTTGTAATTTTACCCATACACAGGACCGAATTATCATTTCAATAGCTCAATTATCCCTAGTCCAAGTGTTCATATTTTTAGGACGTCTGCTTTAGTTTAGACAATTTAGAAAAGATATTCTATTATGCAAATATCACACAACTTTGGCAGGTGATGCTAGATTCATGAATAGGAACTCACTTAGCCCCCGCATCTGTATAATCACAATAATTCTATGACTAATTATGTACGAGAGGTAATTGCCAATAATATTATCAGAGCTTCAAACGTGGTTGAAATCTAGACTTATTGTTTAACCTTTAATTATTTCTATTTTCAAATATTTAATTAGTCGGAATTAAAGTGTATAGATAAAAGTTTAACCTATCATATATATACATATAATTATATACAATCTATCTATGGGTGTATCATCTGGAGTTTTTTCCTCAAGACTTCAGTAACCTGCCTACGTAAGTGCCAAGTATGCTAAAATAAGAATTGAATACATAAACCCTTAGCGTCTTGCAAGAAATACTAACAAAGGAAATATTATTACACTATAATTTCCCATGGACATAGACGCCAAAAGATATGGCTGCATCGAGTGAGTCAATTCTGACAGGTATGTCGTTAATAACAATAAGTGAACTAACTCAAATTACATAAAAGATTTTTTTGCTTCGATTATTGTTATGCTTCATTTTGTCTTCTGCTCATCTTCCCTTGCAATTTTCTTGCATCATGCATCCGCAATGCTTGGAAAATCCTTGAAAATCGACATCAATTACTTTATATGCTTGCCTCCTGACCACAGTTCCGTATTCGTTAAATATAGTAATATACCAAAAGAGCGTGCTTGCAAATATCTTTTTAACTTGAATCGAAGCCTTCAACCTCCATCACCACTATTTCTAACAACTGATGCCAGGGATTAATGGAAGCAAGGTTAAACGAATAATGACGAAGACTATGGCAAAGCATTAGTCCACGTTGTCACTGAGCAGATATATTTGTTTTACGTTTTTCTACATTTTAACGCTATACTAAAATCTGGTCAGAGGAAATGAGAAAGTATATGCATACAACGTTATATACGTTACGTAAACCGTAGATACAAATGCAGACAAAATTAATACAAAATTAAGATGAGAATCCTTGTGGAACTTCTATTTGAGTAGCACGTGAACTTCGTTTTCACTGGTTTGTGCAAAACAATAGGAATAAATTGGAAGGTATCCGACTTTACAAGTACAACATTGATTTACTCCAAAGTCTTGTCTATGTACTCAGCTTATCTTTAAGCTGTGAAATTGAAATAATTGCTTCCCTTGAAGAACTGCAAGCCCTCAGTTTAAACACTTAACTGTATTAGTATTACTGCTTATGCAGCGATTAAGAAATTATACGACCAGGTAGTTGTGACTAACGGTTAATTCAATCTCCACTCAATATATTCTACCTATAGCTCTTTTAATTACTATTTTGCAAGATGAACTAGTGGTGCATATATGTATACTTCATGGTTAGACAATAAAATATTATAGTATATGGCATGTGTACATAAATGACGTAGATACTTGTATAAAGGAAGTATAGATTTAAACAACTTTTACGTACATGGATGAGTTTTTGATCTAATAAGCTTACAAAATTCAATTTCAAGAAGCACTCAGTCCAGTGGTCACATTACCTTTACCTTTACCAGAATAGACAGACCCATAAAGGTACTTATGCCAAGGTGAAAGTGTATCTATAGGTACTACTACTATCACTACGAGACACATGTCTTACTCCGTGTGTTAGGTCCCTATATAGCTGCTAACGTGTATATTCAAGGAGCATGTAGTAGCTGCATTAATTTGCACGAACGCCTTCGACTACAAAAAAGAATAAGCTGGCAATTCATTAACGCGATACTTGAGAGAGTTTTTTGTAAAATCGTACTAAAACAATCAGTAAAGCAGTAATAAGCCCCTAATCGCCAATAAAGAATACAGGTGAATGGTGGGAGCACATATCAACCTTAAGGAATATTGCCGTATTAGCATTTATATTTAGTGCCATTTACTTGTTAAATTTGAATTAACATTCTTGCAATGGATTCACGAACTCGGGCAGTTGCAACTGTGTTCAGAGAATACTAGTATATAAATGTCTGTATATGATTATGACTCTATTACTCCATAATAAAATTGCACCCTCTCCCTTATACTCTGAAGCTTGGTCGTCTTATATTCATATAAGTGTTATACAATATCTACGTGCGCAAGCTGTACTTAACATTATGTCATTGCGGTAGGTATTCAACTCCAATCTACGGGGAATTTTTCGTTTCGTAGTGTTGGCGAATGCGAATGGCTCCATTTCGAGTAGAACCTCTAAATTTAAATTCTTACTAACATTTTTAACCGGCCTCAAAAGAAACGTTTTAGAAAGTAGTTCGTTCGGGTTTTTAAAACTGTTCTGTTGAAACAATTTTCTAGAAAGTACAAAGATGCAATATTGCTATCACTGAGCAGAAACTTACGTAGGAAGAAGTCCTCCTGACTTATGCAAATGAGGAGTGTCGATTCGGTATTTTTCTAGAGCGGTATGACTTCGTCGGCATGGAAACCGTCCTTCGATACGAAACATGGTTTCAATATCGATGGGGTCAAACAGAAAAAGTAAATTAACTCCAGGTATGATTTCTTCTTTCACGATTTTCCCGTAACGTCTGTACTTGAGCATTCCATTGTGATGCAATCTTTCTATATCGAACTCCCCTATAAGTTTAAAATATATTTGACATTACACATCACATTAAAATGCTACAAGTGAATCTTCTCATTAGATAGTAAATCAGAACCTCCTTAAGAGGTTTGCTACATCCAAGACAGCCCAGCACATTTACATACATATAAGGTTATATTTCTGTAATAAATTATTGTGTAGGTATGTTATAATAACGCTGCATGGTGGCTTTATTCGTTAACTGCTTAATTGTACGTTTCTAAACCTACTGTCATTAGCTCTTCTGTTTGTATTATCGACTTTAAAATGGTTTATGCAGCTTAGCTCCTGAATTCCAATTGATGTGCACGTAAAAGAAGTAAATTCTTGTGAAAATAAGCTGCACATGCATATAACGCTAATGATACTTTAAAATGACATGTATTTATACTCCGTTCCCTACCTCAAATTAGTAAAACTTGGTAAATTTTTATTGCCTATGCTTATTACCATGAAAAAGAACTTTGCCTTGATAGTAGATGGTTTAAAATAAACGCGCAACTTAGGCTTCTACACATAGCAGTAGGACAATTTAATGCAATCATCCCCATTTTTATGCAACTTAATGGGACGAAGATGTTCATGAGAAAGACGTAAGTCGGAAGAAGGTGACAATGATTATGAATAATGCGGTAATTATTTAAAGTTAAGTGCTATGATTCTGTGTCGGAAATCTTCATGGAAAATGAAAAACAAGAAAGCGCCTTTGTTTATTTCACTTCTTCACGTTATTGTTAGTTTAGGTACAAATCGTCTACAAACAAAGCTATAAAACTCTCATGTAATTTATGAAACACCCCATAAAACTCTAAAAGTAACTTAACCCTACTCCATAAGCATGCTAATTGAATTATGTGTTTTTTTAGGAACCAAATGTTCGTGGCATTAAGATCGCTTATAATTCTGTTGTTTAAGCAGACTATAATTATTATTATTACAACTGCCACTACTCATTTGTTCTCCACGTCCGCCAAGAATAAATTTAAATATTAACTTTGAAAGATATATACCAATTCATTGGATAAAAACATCTTCACAAAAATGCGTTACAGCAACCTTGGCTAAAAACAAATTTTAGTTTAAGTGTCCGGCGGCGTTTTTTACTCTATTTGTATTAATTACTAAGATTTAAATAGTTAATATTGGTCTCCAGTCACGGACAAAAATAACTGCTACTATATCCAGTACCACACGTTATTTCGGTTCTCAAGGTATAACTTAGAATTGTGTATACATATGTATGTATAGAACTCGAGTCTTCATAATTCATAACATGCCCCTGGTTAATGCTGTTGGTGTCTGTCTCCACTACTCTTCGTGTATAGGATCGTCAGTACTTGAGAGAAAATCTGTATCTTAACTACGGTATGTGTGAATATTCACGTGTTAGCTCCTGCTGCCTCTTGCACAAATATGATTTCGATCAAATGATAGATTTAAGTTAGAGATTACGCTGATCGAATCATAGGTTGTATTGAATTGAAAATTTATTGCTCATATAGCAGGTTCAGCAAGATATGGGCGGGTGAGTACTCCGTATTTTGACAATTGGTCATTTGTAATTAGGCCAATTGCTTAAAGCAAGGTTAACTAATAAAATGTCCACAGTTGAACCTTTTCGATTTTAGGTTTGGGTTCTCAACAGCTGTTCTTAATGTCATAATTGAGCTGCTGCCTTCAAAGTCACCCCCAAAGACAAACTAACAATTGGAACATTCCAAGCATTATCTTCGTATTGGTATTCAATTTGCTATTATTATGCATAATTATTTAAAGATTTGTTAAGGCATGCTTGCCCACGTTGATCGTATTGCTTGCACTCCAAGCGACAATATATTTTATGTCTCCTGTTTCAATGTCCTATCTTACGTGCCACGATAGCAAGCAATCAGTGTTTACACCTTCCTGTGGTACATGATTAAGTAGGAAAAAAAATGGAAGTGGTTTTTATTTGAGAACTACTACACCTAAACGTATATCGGATAGATAAAGGATTTCAAGAGTGGCGTACATATGCTTACCTCCCTATTAATCAATGCATATTGCAAAGCTGTCAAAATGACAACCTGACCTAGGTTATCCTTTTGGTTATGATTTATAATTTTGCAGCACCACATAAACCAGCATCATTGACTTTTGATCTTGACTTTTGAGCCTAAGGTTTTCAGGTAAAAATAATAATAAATCAATCACTTACCAATAAAGGGTAAATACGTATGCATTGTACCAATCAATGGTAAAGATTTTGGTCCTGGAATGTCTTCAAATTTCTTTATGGCTGCACGCTTCAATACTTGTGTTACAGCGGACATCTAAAATAATTATTGAGATTCAATTTACTTATTAAAGTATTAAAGCAATTTTAATAAAGCACCAAGTAGAAGTAATCGTATAAACAATTATCAATTGAAATATACCCAAGCTTATACATACATTTACCGAGGTTGTAAATTACATACTTGACATCTACCGTTTTGATTTGCTCGTAGTCCATCTCTGTTAATTTAATTGTAGTCATTACCTACGTCTAATATGATTTTTAATTTTCTATATATTTCTTTTAGGCCGTATCACTACCTTTCATTTAATTAGGTATACATACTTACTCGCAACAACAGTCAGGAGATAATTTACCTGAGCTATATAATTATACACAGGTAAGATTATAGTGTGTTAAAGTCTAGATGCGCTTTTAGAAGATAGACGCGGCATGGAAGTATTTTTCAGCACGAAACCATGAGATGCTAATATTGTAACGATACCTATTTTCGTGTCCAAGCTTAACTGGTTATATAACTTAACGTTTCAACATACATATTGGTCGCTTCAGGCATCGTACACTATTTTCAAGTGTAATGTTATGCGAATAGTAATTAAGGTTTAAGATAAATTAAAGCTGTGATCACACAGTAAAGCACTGCAAGGACTCATCGTAAATGACTTTCTAAAATTAAAAGTTGGGATGGATGTGGCGTGTATACGTGGCTGATATTTGGTTCTGAACCATAAATAAACTTTTTTTGAACTTTCATTTTTACATATAAAGATTATCCAAGAAATCTCAACAAAACATTCAATTTAGTGGAAGCGTATAGGTCAAACAGCATGAAGACACCCACGTACAGATGCATGTAGCATATTGTACATTTGCCTGTTTACTATATAACAGTTTAAATAAAAGCTCTAACACAGCATCCGTACCGTAAGGAGTATAATCGCAGTTAAAAGGGTTACCCATAATTACCAATGCGTATACTGAATTCAGAACAGTGGGCTGGAATGCCTTCTTGAAGACGTAACATAATTAAATAGCACAGTGGGTGAAGTATTTTGAAGAAAATGTGTTTAAAATAGCAAGTGTAGGTATGAGAATACTTAATGAATCATCATCGACATTTTGTAATTGTGTTAAGTGATGGCTCACTTCGTACGTTATGACCGTAGGCCGAAGTTGCAGTATGATGTAACAACTAACAACCGGTAATATCTCAACTTTGTTTATATGACTTGCAATATTTTTTAAGCATTCTTGCATAGTAAATGCATTCAGATATAATTACATTGTGATGGGCTTACGTATGGATGTAAATTAAAATACAATATGTGCAAAAGTAGTTCGACGGAAGATTAGCTAAACGAGAATTTCATGCGGAAGTATCTTCTTATTACATAATTAATACATATTTAAGCACCACTAACACACCAAGGAATGTTAAAATCCTATTCTTAAGAACTTTAAAATAAATACTACAACTGCTACAAAATAAACACTTTTATGCAGTAGTTATGTAGTAAAAGGCATGTATAACTGCCAAGCTCGAAATCTTTTTATCATTTCCCTTTTTACCTGTGTTTAATTATAGCTCCTCATTATGATGTCACTACCGTTATACATAAATATTATTATACACAAGCAACTCCATGAAATTGAAGACACTATAGAAATATCTTGGATGGTTGACAACGATATAAGATTTTAAACACCTGTAGGACTTGCATCAGTTTTGAAAGATGATATTAGTTGCACATGAACTATAATGAATTTCAGCACATTAATTATCTCCACATCAATCACCATATTATGCGGTACCTAATTTGTTGCATGCTTTTCAGATTACATTCATGATGCGGAAGTATTATTCATTGTACTATGGTATATATACTAACTATACTTTTAACGATTCCGTCAGTTTCCACATGTGGAGATGGATGTAAAACGTATTCGTAAGAATTTTTAGCTTAATTTGTGCCCTGTGCTAATCTAATATCACCTGTTGATATGCGCTGTACTACTGTTTTTGAACACTTATAGCAGTGTGGTCTGGTCCTTTATGTTGTATGTATATGTTAGCATGTAGCATTACATATTCTTGATGGTATCACTGCAAGAAAACTATTACTTACTAGCTTACTTGTACGAACCGCAGTGTGGAAATAAATAAAAACAAGAGACGTCACAAACGAAAGGATTATAGTTCATGAAAGATGTAACATTTATATATTATATATATATATAAAGGTTAGGAACGAATTCAAATTGGAAGCTAATTACATATTATCTGTACATATAACATTGCATCAATTTAAATGTAATGAAGCATATGTACTTTACCAATGCAACTCCTGAATAAACTAAGGATTTGACGAAATATTAGCAAGGAAATAACGGCACGACTTGTATATATTAGCATATCCCTTTTAATAGTGGAAACCTGTCTGCGGACGTCAAACAATGTAATGCACGCTGCAAAATAATATTTTATTCACAGATTATATGTAGGCGGTTAAAGTAGTACCATAAACTACTGAAGATATCTCATTAAGAGCATTCACTCTGCAGTAGACAAAAATAATGAATAATTCATTTTCGTTAGTGGTTGAAAGATGAGAGAGAAACATGATACTAGATAATTTTATGTGCCATTCAGCCAGACCTACGAAATCATCCAACTAATTGGAGAGGGCCTTAAAAAGAGACTACTGGCACGGAAAACTATACGAATTTCTTAATTATAATGAATCCCATCGATCCCTTTGGAATGAGTCTTACGTAATAGTTTAGAATTTGATTGTTTTTTATAATATTCTATACCTCCACGTCAGTATGTTTATTAAAAACTTTTAAATGAAATTAAGTTGGGAGATTAGATATATTTTCGTTAATTTATTTGAAGATATTAAAGATTACAGTGGTATGGTTTACGTACTTCATACTTGAACTTCGATTGTAAGAATGATAACATGAGCATGTTTTTCATTATTTTCATCGAAATGAGCAAGATCGATTCTTTATTGTTCCCTCTAGCACCTTGCTATATACATTTTCATTGGGCAATTAGATGAAAGATGAGGCAAATAATGCGTTTGATTACTATATTTATTCCATGTTGTTAATGCATACATCCGTTGAAGTTAATTACCTTCGCTAATCTTTTACACAACCACTTTAAGCAATGTATGTATATTCATTCACACTGTTTTGAAATTCACATGTCAAGTTGACTATGTAATATCCTGTTATACTTGTACATAAGTCACGCTTAAACGTGATTCCAATTTTTTTTACATGAGTACTGATTTTTAAGTGTTATAAATATTTATAGCTTTGAGAGCTGGTTATTTGCGAGTTTCATTGTAAGACCCGAAGCTTTCATTTACATACAAAAATTTGTGGTATAATATATTAAAGTCAATAATATTCATGATAAAAATTTTGAGACCGACACCGTCACCCGTCAGAGGGTAATAATAATTTAGAAAATTCTTGGATAGTTGTTATACCAGGAAAGACCAGTTCAGAGTGGGTGTCAAGATTGGAAATGAGTTTTCATGTTTATCCAGTGAGAACTCCTAGTGGCAGATCAAAGTGACTCCTTATGCCACCAAGATGATTGCAACAAGGAAAAAACTCTAATAACCCATGAAAAATCAATGCCGATCATATCTGAAAACAGGAAGTTTTTGCGTTGCCGAAGAATATTCTAGTCGCTAAATTTGAAAAAAAAAGAAACGATTTTGTAATATGTAGACCCGACCGTACAATTTGAACTAACAGGGATCAGCAAATTGAGGTAGACAGGGAAAAGAAAAGAATGTGCTAACTCTGTATCCTTTATCTATAGTATTGATATAATCTTTGGAATAATTGGATTTTTATCCATTATTTTAGAATTTAGAAGACTTTTTTTGTATTGACGGGGAAAGTTTATCAAATATTGGCTTCAGTTTTAATATGTATCCTAATGTTATAGCTGGTAATAATCTTTATGGATAATTTAGAAATTATATATAATTTAATGTCAGTTTTTGCAATATTAATGATTTATGTACTGTGGCAAATATCATAACGGTAGCAGTGAAATAAAGTTTCTTTCTTCCAAAATAAATGCACATTTATTTAACTTTTACGTTTAACGTTTTCAGATTTTGTTTTGTAAATTCTAATTTAACAAAAATGTAAAACAATGTGACCTTCCCTTTAACCCTCAAATTGAAAATCCGGTACATGTAAGGACGTCACCATCATCCTTCCATTAGAATACTTTTTCACGCCTTTTTAGGGATTCAAATTAACGGCCTCCGTCAGTAAAGTACCATAAATGTTGTTCGTTCCATCTCAGGTACGAAATGGAGAATCTTCTCCATAATTTATTGTTGCGGTGTTTCATTAAACTCAATGTTATTCATCCTTTTTGTGCATATTGCAAATCTTACCATTTGGTTTCTGCCTCACTAGGAATTATGTTGTGAAAATTATATTAGCACAACATTTTCAGATGAATTGTAAAAATTTTCATCCTTAAATAGCTTGTCTGTCTGTACAACATGCAATTAGATTTCATGTGTACGGCTAATTATTCCTGCCACACGTGTCTTTGAAAAACGAGAAGGAAATACATAAAGAACATTCTTGTTCTTAAAAGTAATAATAAAAGACATGTTAAATTTTTGGGCGTCGTTTTCACTTTGAATTATTATGTCTTCTAACCAAATAAAAATATTAGCAAAACTTTGAAAGACCAACTTTACCAAGGCTAATATAGTTATCCCAATTATACGAAGCTTCCAGTGGATTGTCCTGAAATGCAGAGCAAGTGAGCAAGTAAGGTGCTATACAATTGATACACCTGAAGAAAGTAGTTCAAAGTTTGGGATCAAACTACAAATTTACATCTATCTCTACAATTTTTACATCTCAATTGTTGCACTATACATTAGCCTATTGTCTTTTGGGATTGTTCTACATGACTTATGATTTCTTCGTCCGAGAACATTGTTGTTTATCAAAACTATTCTGTTGCACATAATTAATCTTCAGAGCTAAATCCGCAGATAATCGAGAACTTGTAAAACAAGTCAAATGATCAGATCGGAAAGTGCTGTTGTGAAAATAGCATAGCGGGCAAGAGGTATTTCATAACATGACCGAACACGCCCTTATCTGTACAACGTAGAATTTTGCAAGTAAAAATGTTTACATCAATGATTGGTATTGGTTTTGGTTATGAACGGCAGCACATTATAATCGGTACAAAGTTTTGTTAGAGCTTGTAATTTCAATAATAGCAACAACAACAACCAAAAATGGCTTCGTCAAGTGATACCTCCTCATAATATTAATATTGACAGTTGGTACACTTGTAACATATTCCATACATATTATACTTGAAATTACAACTCCCGTAGTTTCCATCCTCGACTTCTCAGTTCATGCAAAATGCTATATAGAGTTCATATGCAAATAATTGTTTAATCGTGAATCAATCTTGTTCACAACCTTTTACCTATGCGAACTAGTGGTAAGTAATATCATTTTACACAAACATTACAAACTGTAGCGTTCGAATTGTTTTTCTTGTTTCTATGTAGGATTTCTAGCTTCACACAATTAATAAAACTTGACATTGGTGTTGTAACAACAATGTATCCCGTTATATTTTTACGCCTATTTTACGCCTTTCCATTTTTCATAACACCGTTACCGTTTCCACCCCAGCTTGCAGTGTCACACTCCAGCCCACTCGATGTCAACTTGGCGTTTCCAAAAGGTAACCTTTGATCTTCATTCTTCCTTATTAATATTTCCGAGTTTTCCTAATCTATCTGGATTATCAAAATGCATGCTAATCTAACAATCTAATTTATTCTCGACGTCCGATACTGTACAAAATACCTCAACATACACTCCGAACCAAATCATTTGCTACCAAATAAGTCATGCTACGTGTATGTACGTTGCATTGTACAACAATGAACAGAAAGAGCTGTTTCTTCTTCAGAAACTCTAAACGAAAATATAAATGGTTAAAATTTGCTACACTTTCTGTATGTATAACAGGAATAATAAATAAAGTAAAAACATAAAAAGAATAATAAACTGGACCTAAAGAGGGACAAACACCCGAAACGTTGTTCTACATAAACCATAGTATTCTTTTAAGTGATTGTTCTTTCTTAGAAATAGAAAAATTTCTTAGAAATTTCTTAGAATAGGTATTAGTGAATATGGAACCAAAATCTACATTTGTATGCCTTAGTGCATAGGCACTTTTCCTTTTGTAAAAATAAATTTAGGGGAAAATACACTTATTGTGAGATAGTGATAGTGACAGTTACTAAATATTTTGCCAGTTTTTCTATATTCATTATTGCTATTATTTTCATTATCTTATTACTATATATAAAGGCATTGGGCATTATACATTAGCAACTATTTTACATGAGGCTAGCCATATTGAGTGCTTGAGTACGGAAACATTGAGTTTAAGTGTAAGTTAAGATTCGCAGTATACGATACTACACTCAAAACATCCTCACTCACCTATACCTTCACTAATCACCCGAATGACTTTGAATCTGTTGTGTTTTGTATACTGATTCTTACAATTCAACCTTAAATGCGCCACAGTTGACATAACTATATATAGATAATACGAGCGGAAGAAAAACAGTCATAAAATAGAGACAGTAATAATAATGACAAGACACCGGTTCAAGTAATAAATTGTGGCTAATATAGATATGTAAAAAAATGTTAGGTGGCCTTATAGAGACCGTTTATAGAAACAACAATAGTCATTTACCAGATCACAGTGATGATATTACGTGTGTGCAGTTGATAAAAATAAATGACACGACCTACTTTCATTGTATCATATCGACACCTTCCCTCTTGTACTGATGCCAATCGTAGCCCTGTTTAAAGTTGTTAATTGCTTGTAGTCAAGTGTACAATGTCAATGTTTCTTTGTGATTTCATACCTTGCGAAATGGTGAGCTGTAAATCTCGCGATGAATATGCACTTTGCAGGGTTATTAGAATCTTCTGACGAGTTTAGCGCAGTTTTCCAGCTTACTTAAAGACGAACTCTGTCAATATTGGTTTTAGTATATATGTAAACAACTTAAATTGTAACGAAACTGGAGATGTGCTTGTACTCTACTAATGGTTTTACCATAAGGTTGCGCGGTTTGTCCTTGGTGCATATATCAGAGGACGCACAAGCAGAACTATATGTCGTTTACACTTATATACAAACTAGCTTTACTTTTACTTAGCGTATGTTTTTATCAAAACTCAAACATTCTTAAGCCTCTGTTAATCCTTGTGACATTTCTGGTCAAAAGCTTGGCTGGAACTGAGGGGAGAAGGGAACATTCAACCACTCTGGGCAATATGTAATCTCGTTTCCGTTGGATTGTTAGCATGTACACATTAAAAGACATTTACAGTCCCAGAACAAATTAAATCTCATCAAATCCCCGTAAACCTGGATGTAGAATATTCAAATTCTAATTTCTATATTCGTTCATGCTTTTTTGTCAAAAAGCCGGTGAATGCATAATTTTCATGATCTTTCACAATCTTTGAATTTAAGGGAAAAAACAATTTTTTTTATAGGAGACTCTCTACCCAATTGGTTTAGAGAATATATAAAAAAGCATTTTATTTTTTGGTTAAAGAAAGATACATATTGATCGTGAATGAACATTGATTTGAAAGATATTTGAAAACACCGACACAGATGGAAAGTAACGATGGATTAAATAGGCAGGTTTTACACACTTAAATCTTCAAGTCAATTTTATACGAGATACTAAGAATTTTAGTTTGCGTAGTGTATTATCTGCATAAAAAGTTTTCAATGACACCTATCCAATCATTTTAAACAGATGTAGTTATGCACTGCAGACTGCAGATAACTCGGGTATTTCATAGCGATTTCTCAAGAAAATTGTAATGCTTAAATGTTACATGCATTTTGTCCAATCAATCACTTTTTCATCGCACAAGCAATAAGACTCTTTTACTCCTAATCTAAAACACTTGTAGCAACAATCACATTAAGGTCAATGTAAATGTATAAAGAGATTTAGATACATGTACATACTACTACTTGTACATGTATCCAAACCTATAGTTTTGGTAAAAGGATTGAAGTATAAATTCATTAACTGGCGATTTTGCTCAATTTGTATATGTACTCACATTCCGTTGGACAGAGTATGCATGCTTCATGCTTAACTGGCTATCAAAGTTTTAATTAATGACTTCGATTATACATTCACAGGGAATTCCAATTCAATCTGATTACTTTTCAAAGCATTTCCTAACATGGTATGTTCATGTGAAAATCGATTTTAAACTAATGACCACATCATCAATATATTTCAATTTGACGCTAAAGTAAAGCGCTATAGTTATATCATTCATTCAGTTGAGGTAATGACTATTAATTTAATGAACCGGAGAATATGAAAAGTAGCTTTTGCATCTCCGTAGATGCAATTCTGCAGCTGTCAGTACTCAATGTCTATTTTCAGTTCCCAGAATGTATGTGCTTATATATAAGTAAGAATGTAAACTGCGTGGTAAACTTATCACTAACATTAATTCCACTTCTGATGTATGTATGTACATGGTATGTATGGTTAGGAAGGAATTCAGAACAGCTTCCAATCACTTTTCCGGTGGCAACAACTTCTCAAAGACGAAAGCAGGAGTACGACAGATGTTTTACCTCTGATGGAAGAACTGGTATCTGTCGGCTAAGGCATCAATGTCAACTGTACACTAAATATTCATCAGGTTTTGCAGAAACAATTACAACATGTCTTGGAGACCAGCCATTGATTTGTTGTCCAGGCAAGAATCTAAAATATGATTGTACCTAATGTACATATATGTACAGCGTTATACTAGTGCAAAAAGGTTTTTTTCTTATACTTAAAAATTGGTACTATGGAGCGTTTTCCTTTCCAGAAGGAACAATATCAATACTGACAACATTAGATGATCGACTAAATGTTTTTAATTCCTTTTATTTATATATTTCCTTTATTTATTCACTTCATACTTTTTGAAAGGCCAAGTTGTGTCTTAATTATTCGGTAATAAGTGAATGAAAAATATTTTAGGTCAACGACAGTCGTGGTTTGGACACCAACCAAATCGGTTTTCCACGCCCAGTACAGCTGTACCAGTAGGAAGTAAGGCTAATCCAACGTTCTCAGAAAATGTACAAGGACTAAATTGGCGACAAGTCTATAAAGGGAACAAAGTCAACGCAAGCAACAATTTCCGGAATATTTCAAGCGGTAGCAAAATTTCTCCCGTAAGCAATAGTGCTAATCTCAACGTACCGTCAAAAGATGTGAGTACACCTTTGAAAAGAGTTAACACAACATTTAGCAGTCCCGATGACGTGAATGTAACTCCTGCGAGTGCTAAAATAGGTAACACAAACATATATGTATATTTATAAAATCGTGCCTGCTATCATTCTTTGATTATGCTGAAGACATTTAAACAAATTATGTACCAATGTACACAGCCTTTAATTTACGTGTCATTATTGACATTTTGTGCATCATGAATAAATCACATTACATGCCTTTTCCTGGTATCATTTAAAATCAACGGTAAACTTAAACGTACCTAACAAGGTCGAAAGAAGTACTTGGAACATTACTCTAAATTGTGGTACAGGCTAAAGTGCAAAAAGATTAAATAATTTTGTATTTGTAAAAATATTCATTGATATAGACCTGTAATTATCGAAAGAAATTCTAGAAAATCACAGATGAATTTTTGTCGTGACTGCAATTTTCAAAATGCCTTAATGCATAATCGTGTGGTAAACGTTTGTTATGAATCTTTTTGTCTTCACCTATAAGATATCAGTAACGAAAGTGAGAAAATGATCTATAGATGTTTACAAAGTTATATAATGATATGTCTTAATCCTTTGTGTTATGAACTGTTATGCAAATCAAAATCGCCCGACAATGATTCTATTACATGTATTCAATTCATGGCTTGCAGATTGCGGACGTTTCGATCCCAAGTATCAAAAATCTTGGCCGTGGGTGGTAAGTCATTGCTGTATCCTTGCATTGATCGCTCTCATCTTCTGTAACATTTAATATAATTATCACTCTCGCTATTATTGCGCGTTTGCTATGCATGTGTTTCACTCTCCAGAGTACTCTGTTACTATTTGCAAGTTCTTGAAAATTGAACATTAATCAATGCAATTAGTCGGATGTGTATGAATAAACCAGATGTATGTACATGCTCGCCATAAATTACAGATATTAGACGCTGAATAAATTAAATAATGAACGTCAAAAATTCTTCTTAGATTTGAAGGCAGGAAAATAATGAAAATAACTGTGGATTATATTGTACATATATTGTATACCGTCTCAGAAATTGTATAAATTAGTGGAAATTGTAGATACAGTGATGGAGCTGAATGTTAAATCGATGCTTTTAGGTTTCAATTATATCAGCGTGTCCCTCAGATTCACGAGACCGATAATTAAATTGTTGTATGTAGGAATACTCAAGGTACACATGTAAGTAAGTAAGTTGACAACATTCTCGTTGCCGGTACTATATAGTATATACATACAATAAAAAACACAGGATGATATCACATAAGGCAGTGAAGGATCCTAAAGTACCAACTTCTGAGTTAAAGGGATAGAGATTAGTTCTTTAAGATCCTTCCCCGACTACAAGCTCTTTTTTATTACTTAACTTTTAAACTGTACCATCAACAAACGCGTTTCCGTTACTACTTTTTGATGAGTGATATAAAGTTTATGCACACGAAGGATCGGAAGGATTATTGCAACTAAAGATATTATTTGTATCCAGGGTCCTTGCATTTCATCGAGATTAAATTAGTGTGATAATGACCTGCTACAGTCATAACTTCTGACCATGGAAATGGAAAGCTTTACTTACACAGATAGGAATAATAAACTGTTCTTTCATCAAGTCCCAGAAATATGAACGAAAAATAAGTAAACGCTAAAGGCTTAACCTGTGGTACACCTAATGTTCAACTGTTAACGTGTACAGATGCTCTTGCATATATTCGGAGATACGACATTCCTGAATATAAAGGGCCAACCTACAGTGTCAAGTTTGTGTACTTTTTGGAAACCCAATTTGCTGCAGCCTTAAGGCATAATTTGCAAAAATTATGTGTGACAGATAGATGAAACATATAGCATCAATATTGTCTCTACATGAAGTTTTTTTTATTGGCATGTTTGTACATAATTGGTGAATACGTGCACTTGTATATAATAAGATCAGACTTGCAAATAGTAGATACCTATACAATTACCCCAAAATTACACGCACGTATAGGCATTTGTGTACTTACAGTCGGCAGTATTTCAAAGCCTACCTGCAAATAAGTTTGGTACACTTTTATTTTAAGAAAGGGAGCTGCAGCAACGATTTGCGATAAATCGTTATGTTATTTCAAAACATGTAACCATGTGATGAGATAACTGCAGATGGAATTATATTATACAATAATAGATTATTGTTTAGCTTTACGTGTTTGACTTTTTCAAGTCATGCCTTCAAAACTTTGCTTTATGACTCAAATGCTCTGATTTTGTATAAAAAACGCCAATGCTATTTTATTCTTTCACTATTATGCTCAATAATTTCTTTAATGTTATCACGTTGTTGAGTTGTATATAGTAGTTTATATACGCTACTTAAGACGCATTCGTAAATGCTAAAAGTTTGTGTGATGAACAACAGCAATAATAAATTCATTGACAGAACCAATAATTTTATTTTCACTTGGAGTGATTGTGTATTTCTTTTATATACAGGTTTCGATCGGACGTAAGTATAGCAACAACACAATAGAATGGTACTGCCTTGGATCTCTTATCACGACGGAGCACATCCTCACCACGGCGCATTGTCTTCAGAGGTAAGTAATTATGAATGGATGACTCTTTCCAAAGTAGATAAATATCAACAATAACAGCTTCCCAATACATGCATAATACCAAGTTACTGCTTAAATATGTACAACGCTGTATAGATACATATATAGGGTTTTAATATGTATGTTCAGATTGTGACATGTTCATATTGAATTTAGCAATTGCTGTATTAACTCCAGCAGGAGTTTTCCGACTCTAAGGTAATTAACGATACTGCCACATGAGTCCATGATTTTGCTGTTCTTTCAACATCTACTACAGATAAAATGAAGTTCGGAGAAAAGCAGAGAGTAATTAGTATTGTAATTTAATATTATTTTGCATGTGTGAAATACACAAAGTTGCATATTGCATGTACATATGGCCTCCGCAGTTCACCTCCAATTGCTGGGAGCAGTTAACGTATATATACCTGGCCTACCCTTTATTATCGCATAGGGAGTACAATGTGCATAATATGTTTATTGTATACTTTCCCCACCGATAAATTCTACCTCACTTGACAGTATATATTTATGAAATGCAATTCGTATAAATATGCATTAAATAATTCTTTGGTTTGATAACAATGCTGATCATTGTCATGCCGCCTCCAGCATATATTTTGGGCTCGTGTCGAGTTGGCTCTGGCGCATGCACATGTAATTAATCAATTAAAGTTTATGACACTGTAATGTTTTTAGTAGATGCTTGCATTTCAGTGTATACGTAATACCCTTTAAGGTAACAAGTATAATTAAATATATCTCATATTTAATTTGTAAAGTTGCGTATATACCCATGCAACTTTACGTCCGTCCGTACAGTTGGTTATCTCTACAATTTAATTAACCAAATGCTTGTTTTGTAAATTTTTCAATTCAGTGAATTTATTTATTGGTTGAAAGTTACTGAAATTAGTGGCACCCCATTGTATTGTATGCGATATATGGACTCCGCACACTCCTTTGCATATATTTACCTGCGATAATGAAGACAATTATGTTTATATTAAAGGGATGTTAAAGTAAAGTGTGTGTAGATTAACGATCTGCCGGAACTCTGTTGCGTCAACATGTTTGCGATCATGCTAATAGATAGTATGGAATGTATAGAATAATAAAAGAGGAAGCTTAATTTAGTAGACATTTTTCAGAAAGCTTTTCGGTTGCTCGGAAATTATAATTCATTTAATTTTAGTTTTTAATTTATATTAATTTAATTTAATTATCAGATGCTTATTCAATTTGACTTATGAGCGAGTGCTAATTGATTAAATAAATATATAATCTATCTGTGACACTATGGAGAGCTTGATGAAGGTACTATAGAACTTTAAAAAAAATGTAAACTGTATTTTTTAGCTTTATTGAGTATGCATTATTACTGTATTTTCTACAGTCTATAACTTTGCGATCTTCATCTTTACTGCAGGAATCCGGATATTGTTACAGTCGGCGGACCAATTCAAGGAAATACATTAGGTCAGGATTGGGAAAAAACATTAAATTATTCCATTGCCGACCTCTTGCAGCAACAAAAATACACACATCCCTTCAGATATGGCAATATTGGACTGGTAATTATAAATACTCATTGATTCATTATTATTATTATTACTTTCATCTGAATTATTGCTATATGCAAAATATTGTTAAATAGACAGCAAAATTACTATAGTACCTAAATGGGTATACTTATTATATGTATACGTTCCATTTTCACAAAATGTATATGATCTTGAAGGTTAAATGGGGTAAGATGAAATGACGTACTTACCCGACTTCCTGATAATAAAAATGACTCCATGATAGTAAACTGATTTTTTACAAGGGATAAAAAGACTTGGCAGTATATATAATCAAATCTCAAGGATACCTATAAGGCTGTAACATGATAATTAAAGGGAATAATAATTATGATATCGACTTATTAAGCTTTTCAATAAGGCGGCTCATCGAACGGGTATCCATTGCATGTGAACTAATGTGAAAATAATTATTAATGAATGAATTAATTACAGATTCGATTGACTCATAGGGTGAATGTGTCGTCCACAGTTTCTCCCATTTGTTTTCCGTTCCTTGCGGGGGTATTGGACATACTTGAATTCGCAGGATTACAGACTGAATCTTTGGGCTTGCGACGACAGGCAGGTACAGAAGCGTAATAATGTACTACTAGCTTTACTGTTAATTAGTACATACATTGCTATATAGTCTAGCCGTATGACGGAACTTATTCGTGAAGATGATTTAATCCATGATTTCCCTTAACACTCGGATACACAATATGCAATTAGCATTAGTATGTGTCATGTATGCCTTAATTGTAGTTTTTAGTACCTGCCAATGATAGCCTATTTGGACGTGATAATGATGCTACATACCAATAATAACTTTTTATTGTACAGAAATATAATGGTTAATAGACTTTGTAGAGGGTTGAGCATCACCTAAATAAATTATTATTCTGTCCCCCTCTTTTTATCCACTGCCGCAATGCTGCTGTTCAACAGTCAAAACTAACAATACACTCCACAACTATTATTCTCTCTCATCTTCATTAATTATTTTGTTTGCAGGTAAAATATCGGGATGGATACAATCTTATGAAAGGATAGTGCACACGGTTATTAATAATACCATGTGTGCGAGGTCTGCTCGCAGTGATTTTGGTTGTCTCAAAGAAAATTTTCCGAAGGGCATTAAACATGACTCCATGTGTGTTGCTACTAGAGATGCAGGAACCCCAGTAAGTAGCATGGTGTAATCTAGTAATTTAATAGAAAGCTGTTTCTCAGGATAATTCGGATAAGAATAATGGGTTCATTTTTCTATGTCCGCATTGATGTTATCCAGCCTGAAGGATCACCTCTAGTATTTTCTGACCCTGCAAGTCGATCGTTTGTCGTAATTGGAGTATCCATGGGAATATCATCTTGTGATCACAGCATAGAAAACTTCAGCATCTTTACCCGTGTCAATTCATTCAGCTCTTGGGTTAGAGATCAAGTTGGAGAACTGCCAACTCCGGAACTCTGTTATATATGATTTAATTAACAATGGACCTAATTCCCCCACATTACAAGTATTATGTCACAGTTAAAGTTTGACCAGCACTCTAATGTTTTAACCTAGGTGTAGTTCTCCTTTATGATTAATGAATCCACAATATTATTGGATCCGTATTCCACAATTTGACTATTTGTACTGATTTTATTACAACTTTGGAATCTCTTTACTTTGAATACATTGGAATAAAACTGATATATATGTACACTAACGTCATGAAAATACAGTAAATTTAAGATCTATATATGTATTATTACGCATAAAATTGAGGTTCTTATTTAAAGTGAACGGGTACAGAATGTACAGATACAAGGGCATTACAGAGGAAAGTCATTATTCATAAGATGATCCGATCAGCCTTGAAAGAAAAGTTTTTACGCAAACTTAAAAAAGAAATAAATTTAAATCAGTACAATACAGGAAACGTCCAGAAAACATCTTTCAACCATAATTAATTTTAAAATCCAACCATGAGCAACTTTACAATAACTAAAACAGTAAATTCTTACATTCCCAACATTTTTCTTAATTTAAAATTGTTTAAGTTCATTAGAATATGGTACATCCGGTATTGTTCTGTTTATAAAATCAATATACCATAACCCTGGGACTTCATGTATGAGATTATTATCAATGGTTCTTTGAAAGTTCGTCGATTTCTTGATCAATGATTGTATCACGATCTTTTGGCCCTTCGAGCAAAGCCCTTATTTCCGTACCCTGAAAAATGGCAAAAAAATGTCCATACAAAACATTATAAAATCTTTGTTTTTAGATGCAACTATGGAAAAATTCGCATTACTCACATATTTCAAGTAGGCGAAGGCCACAGCTACTGCCAATACAGCAACAACTAGCATGACTGGCAAAATTCCGGACCGTGCGTTGTTCCCAGAAGCCTCAACAGTCCTCTCTTGTGATTCCTGACGCCTAAGATACGAGTCTCCATGACGTGCTTTCCTTTGCTCACTTTCTGCGACAAACTCCTCAAATGTACGTGAGGGTCTATTGGGTGTCTCAAACAAAGATGTGTTCTCGCGTTTCTTCTCTACAAACAGAAATGACATCAATAATAATTAAATCTCTTCGAACTAGCGACTAAAATGTTAGCACAGCTAATAATGTAACGAGTACACACGTTGTCAAAATTATTTACATATGTATAAATACTATCACAAGTGACATTTCTGATCTTGTTAATGTGTAGCCAATACAGACAAAGATTACATATTTAACTTCAACTTACCCTCACTTGCTCGAACAACGGGAGGCCGATCATCATTTGAAACCTTCGTCGGCGTTGGAGCGACTGATTTTCGCTTGGGTAGGCTACTGCCCCGGCTAGAACGGCTTGCCCTTGAAGAAGTCTCAAAACTGGCACTAGCAGAACAATTAATAACAACAATAAATACCACAATCAAGACTCCATTATATATAGAGAAAGTAATTATCCATTGAAACTCTAAACATGTTTCTACAATGCAATGCAATGCAACTGCACTCACTCGTCCGAATCAGATACATCCCCGTTCTGTTCCTCTGCATTTCCATTTGCCGTAGCCGTACTCATTCTGACGGTACTCCCATTGGGTGAAGTAAGAATTGTGGCCAACTGCTTCTGGTAAAGGCGACGAGTGGTCGCTAAGAGTTAAATAAACAAATTCCCAGTAATTTATTTAATCAGAATTGTTTACAAGCAATTGCCGACTATACAACCAACGAATAAACAGGCACATACTACATAGTATATGCATAGATATGATATAACCACGTCCAACCATATTTTAGCTTCATCATTGACAATCTCTACACTTACCAACAATCGGTCCGATTTCTTTTCCAGATTGTTTGAGCTTGTCAAACAATTCTTCATCACTAAGGGCTTCCACTTCACGAAGAGAGCTCTCGAAATCTTCGCCATTCACGATGCTTTCATTCTAATAAAACAAAACACCACCACTTTAATTATCATTCAAATCACCAAATACAATAATCATTCTAATGAAACATACAACCCCCAATTTATTTTACCATTCTAATGAAACAACACTTCCAATTTAATTATCATTCTAATAAAAAAACACCTCCAATTTAATTATCATTCTAATAAAAAAAACATCTCCATTTTAATTATCATTCTAATAAAAACAACACCTCCAATTTAATTATCATTCAAATGCAACCTCACCCATCAATACAATTACCATTCAAACTAAACAAATCACCATCAATATCATTATTATTCAAATCAAACAAACTACAACTAATTTAATTTCCATTCTAATCCCCAAAATAACATCTAGCCACCACAATCCGCACAACCCCCAAATATTTGCAAATGCTCTTATTATATAACAACATCCAACGTTACATCAAACAACTCCGAGTTTAGAATTCCAAACCCGAGCCATTCATCCAGCCCCACTACATTCACGGAAGTTCAAACACAGACCCAATAACTACATAATAATATGATTACCATCTCCTATACTATTACAATAACAATCATAATTATATTCATGCATAATAACACCAATTAACTCCTGCCCGCTCCAAATTAAAAACAAATGAAATAATTATTTTACCACCAAATGCATTTGTTATATTATAACCACTGTCGGTAAACCTGACAAAAGTGATGACGACAATGAAACGCTTTTGATCCTAATATTTACACACACAACGTTAAAAGAAACAAAACATCCCCTCAAGCAATTTCAGTAACGTTTGTCAATTAACTTCCTATACTCCTTAACTTTAACATATACTCCTTAACCATGACTAATAAGCAAAAAATAGAATTATTCTCTACTTACGGTAGCCATGGCTGAATACGCACTTCAACTTTATATGTTAAAAGATTCCAATAACAACAAGAGAAGAGAGGTTATAGCAGGATAACCCGGATGACCGACCCTCTTAAACTATTGTCCAGCTCTTTGATTTGATGATTTCCGGGTTTCTATAGATCTATATATATATAGAGGAGGAAAAAATTCAGAGACCGGAACAACAACAACAACAAGTATATTATACAAGAGATGAATAGAAGAAATGTATGCGGTTTACAGGTAAAAATATGACGGACGCGGCAACTCTTCGCTCCCACTTCCCACCACAGTCTATTGAAAGTCTCAAATGGAAATAGACGAAAGGCAGCGCTGGCGAATTGTCTTTCTTCTGTGTACTTCAATCCGAGAGAATACGTTGTCGTCGTTTTAGATGAGTTTTTCCTTTAAAAAATAAAGGTTAACGTTGTTGTTAAATCTTTGACACACGTTTTTACACTGAGGAAACTGTACTAATGGAATTGGTATATCCTTAAAAACCTCAAATAATACGACACCCGCACGATTGACGACAAGAAGAAAAAGATGATGATGATGAATCTTTTATATAGTTCGAGAGATGACAAGACGGCTTTTGACTTTTTTGTTTTGGATTTTTGTTGTTGTCGTTTCTCCAGACGAGAGAAGAGCGAGAGCCTCCAGAGTCCTTTCTGTTTACAAGAAGTGCGAATTTCACTTCCTCAGCACCATCTAAACACTTGAGCACAACTTGGAACGCACGAGGATTTTTCCGCGCCATCCCAATTCAAACTCCGTGCATGCTTTCAATTTCAAATGTTTTTCTTCAGAATCTTCTGAACGCATTGCCAGGATTTAATTGCATCCTCTGCACTTTGCCGTGAATCTCCTGCACCGCTTTCAGTTAATTTCTATATTAAATTCAAGTCCACATGGATGAGTTTTTCAGTATTTTGGAAGTAATTGTGTGGAATAAAAATAAATTGTATTATTAATTTCCACTGTATATTATATATTGCATTTATTTCGGAAATATTATTTAATTTCCTGAAAAATCAAGTGCTGGGACTTCATCACCGGATTGGTACGTGTTATTGGTGGGATTGTTACTATTTTAATTTTTAAATAATTATTTCATTTTATTATTTACTATTTTAATTTGTAAAGAATAAATTTAGTTTAATGTTTACGAATGTGTGTAATTTTTATATTATGTAAGGATTGTATGTTCTTCCGCAATAATTTTGATACAGTTTATTTAATAATATTTACAGCAAAGGAAAGATGACAAATCAAACTATTTCACATTCGGAGAGCCGGATATTTGAAGGCTTCCGAGCCCTGGGTCATGTCAGCAATGACATTCCATGTCTGACGAGATATATTCATAGACGACGGGAGAATTTCATTATTTCATGCATTGGGAAGTCATTCAACACCTATGCGGTAAGCCTTGATGAACGACGAATAAATAGAATTTAAATGGAATTGGAAATTTTTGTGGCTAAATAAAAATATGTGTGATCCTCTACTACTATGTTTATGGTTAATTAATAGTAATAATCGTGAGTAAAGATACATGCGGTTGTTAGCAGTATTACATATGGATTTTTAACTCTTTTCCAAGTAAAAGTCATCTGATGGTGCTAACGTATTTATTTATTGTTTCTTCGGCGGTTGGAATTTGGAAAGAATTACAAAGGAAGAGAATGGATTTTTAAATTATTTAAAAAGAGATTATATTATTTTCTACTCACAGTTTTGAAGTTTGATTGATGGCAGAATAGTAATTGTTGTGTACATTGTTTTAATTTGCAGTCCCAACAGCTGAAGTTGCTTAGCGTGAGTGGCACACATGAGCATGACATAACTTGCATGGCGGCGGACTCCTACCATGTTTATACTGGAGCTGGGGGTAAAATATTTGCTTGGAGAAGAGGAACGGAGGTTGGTTTATTCAGTTTTATGAAATAATTTTTATGTATAGTTCATTTTTATGTGACTTTCGTAAATGTTGTATTGGTGGTTTTTATTGACTGTCTGTACTTGTATGTTTGTAGCTCAAGCATACTTACGACCACGGGCGTGAAGACATCATTTCAATCTTGCCTTTTGGGACGAATTTATTGGCTTTGAACAGAGTAGGATTGCTGCGTGTGTTTAATGTAGTTACGGAAGGTAGGTGGAATTAAATTAGGTGTGTGTTTTTAAAAATAGCGAGAGCTAGTTTGATGGTTGAATGCAATTCTGATTATTAGAACTACAGCTGGAACTCAAATTCCAAGGAAAACCAACTGTAATGATGCATCCAGCAACATATCTGAACAAGGTTTTGATTGGATTTAAGAATGGAACGATGCAATTATGGAATGTACACACAATCGATTTAATTCATACTTTCAGTGGATACACGTCAAGTATTAAAACAATAGTTCAGGTAAGTTAATGTGCTTGTATTCTATAATCTAAAATGATTTATTTTTGAACAGCTGGTCTCATTATGATTTTGTGTACAGGCTCCAGCAGTGGATGTAGTTGCCTTAGCGTTACCTGATATTGAATCAATTGCCCTTCACAATTTGAAATTGGATGTTACTTTATTCATTCTTAAGTGTGATGAGCGGATTAGCTCCATTGCTTTCAGAACCGACAATGTTCCGGTACTTGTTGCTGGCAGCGAAAATGGATCGCTTTTAATGTGGGACCTGGAAAGTAGGTTTAATTAATTTTGTTTTCTCTTGCAACATCGAATGTGATGTGTGTATACTTACTGGCATTTTTGTTCAGAACAAGAAATTGTTAGCCATGTCGACGGTGCTCACCAAGCAGCTGTAGCAAGTATTCAGACCTTTCCTCAGGAACCAATGTTTGTTACCTCCTCTGCAGATAATAGCATCAAGGTTATTTTGTTTTCCTTTTGTTGTGATATAATTTCAAGGTTATAATACACCCAGTTTGATCACAATGTTTTGTTTGTAGGTATGGATATTTGACATGCCCGATGGTAGTTTTCGATTGTACAACTGCAGAGAAGGTCACAGTAAATCGCCTAGTAGAATACGTTTTCATGGAACGAAAGGATATAATATCTTGAGCGCTGGTCTAGATTCAAAATTCCTTATATTTCATATTTATAACGAAACGTACAACAGAACTTTGGGGAAAACAAAGATGTCATTTCACAAGTCAAAAATGCAGAAAGACTTTTCAAGCAGTGACAGTACCAGTATGCCTAAGATCATTGATTTTACTACAGGTATTGAATCTCTAAGGAATATGCGATACGGTTGTATGAAAACAGCTTGAATATAATCATTGGTTATGCCGTTTTGTAGAATGTGTGGCGAATCCAAAACATCATGAGGATATTGCTGCTTGCCATGAAGGACAAGTTGCGTTGTCCACGTGGTCGTTTAATAATACAAAACGAGGTGATAAAGTTCTGATCTTACCCAAGTACAAAAAACTTGCTAAAGTGGGAGTGTCTGCTACGGTAATGATATATGTTTTCTATATACTAGAAATTTCAACACGAAATATGTGTATTCCATGTTTGTGACGTGTATTTTATGTACGTATTTTACGGTTTGATTGCAGACATTATGTTTGACTTCTTGTGGCCAATTCGTTGTATCTGGTTACGACAATGGAAGTGTAGAACGTTTCAATATACAATCTGGCTTCCATAGGAAGACGTATGGTTCTCCGGCGCACAAGTAAATGGATATTATAGATACAACTGAAACTACTCATTAGAGAACATACCTGGAATTTTTCTAAAATTTTTCTGTTTTTAGGGGAACCGTAAGAGGAGTGGCTGTAGATAAAGTTAATTCTATTGTAATGAGTGGTGGTGCTGATGGTAAAGTCCACTTCTGGGATTTCACTAGTGGAGAATTGTCAACTACGCTGAATTTCCCCGCCGGAATTTCATTCTTTTTTTCTCATCGGTCGTCGTAAGTCTTACAAGTAGTAGTAAATCTCGATCAATGTGAAGATTGAACGAGGAAATCTTATTCTTCTGATTTTTTTGCAGGGGTCTAATTGGAGCTGCATTGGACAATTATTCTATAGTAATTATCAACGCAATGGTTCCCACTGTTTTTAGAAGATTCACTGAAGTATACAGCTCTGTTTTAGATGCTTGCTTTTCCCCCGATTGTAAATTTGTAACGGCTTCGACTTCTGACTGTCTTATTCGGACATGGGATCTACCGACGTCCAAGTAAGTTGGCTTTATCATTTGATATCTGATCTGTGGTAGGATGTAATTTTTAAAGCATTCAAAACTTTTATTTTTAACAGTTTAGTTGACGTATTTCGGCTGGAGTCCATTGCAAAATCAATAGATTATTCGCCAAATGGCGAATTTCTAGTTACTTCGCTCCATAACAGCGTGGGTATTCTATTGTGGATGAACAAAACAGTGTTTGCTCATGTGTCCCTGATGCCGATTCCAGCTGATTTTGAACCTCCATTGGTAGCCTCCCCGCAGGCCAAGGAAGGTAAATTAAAAATTCTCATATCAAGTTTGTAAAATATTTATATATTAACTTCACTTCGTTTTTGTTTTCCATGCTTCCAGAAAATGACCAGGAAGAAATGAAATTGGAGGAATACGTGTCACCCGATCAGTTAGATGAAAAATTAGTCACGTTGAGCTTGTTACCTGAATCCAGATGGAAGAATTTATTAAATTTGGATATAATCAAGGTCCGTTTCGGAACATACGTTGCATCCCTAAATAAAATATGAATTCCTTAACTAAATCTGTTTGATTTTTTTTTCCAGTTGAGAAACAAACCGAAGCAACCCCCAAAAAATTATGAAGCTCCCTTTTTTCTTTCCGGTTTGACCGCCAACACTGAAGCTAGCGAAGAGAAACCAGATGTTCAATTAATGACAGACGACAAATCTAGCATTGCAACCAACCTACACATGATACCACAGTCCAAATTTGTCATAAAACTGCTTGATACCAACAAAACTTCCAGCGATTGTGAGTCTCGTACTGTATGTAATCGTATGCTTACATTTAGTTACATCAGGCATAACTCTCATTCATTTGTTTCAGATGAAAATCTATGTCAAATGCTGGGAAATATGCCCCCCTCTCAATTAGAGGACGAAATGAGGTCATTAGCTCCAGTTGGTGACCAATCAATAAGCAGTATGAAGGAGTTTTTAATTTTCTTGAAGGAAATATTCTCAACAAACCGTTATTATGAAGCAAGTCAAGCCTATCTGGCTTTCTTTCTAAAGGTAATAATAAGATACATACAACTGCAAACACAGCGTTTAGTTTCATTTGTATCGTTGTAGTAATATATGCTATTTGTTATTTGAATGTTTAGATACACGGCGATGTGATCAGACAAAATGAAGAGTTGAAACAACTGTTACAGGACTTTTCCAAAACATTAGAAAGTAGAGATAGTCAACTTGTGGAACAAATTAATTCCATTTTAGCTTTCTCCAGTTTTTTAAAATCTACTTTATTTTAATATGTGACAGAAGGATGTTTTCTATTACTTATTTTGGCTGATCAAAACTTGTTGAAATATAAAGAAATTATTTTAATAGCGACGTAAAATTTGGAATTTATTCACAATATAGTTTATTATTTTTTACATTCCTCTTTTATTCTAGTAATTTTCATCCCAATTTATGATTCTTCGTCACAATCTTGTTACAAATGAGAAATTATTTCTAATGTGATGCACACATCGTTTACATTGTAATAGCATACAGACATATACTATACTAAAACATTTTTTTACTATTTGGCTTCAAAATACTCTTTTAGGTGATATTTCTAACTCTTACTCTATGGTATTTTATGTGACCTTAACTTATCAACAAAAAAGTATCTTAACAATTTTACTGTTCAATCATCTATTCTATATCCCAAAAATGTGTCAGATATAGTTCCAATAGTTTCTACGTAATATGAAATAATACAGATATAACCCTATCCACATATGTTCTGTACTTACGCCTGTTGGATTACGTATAAGAGTAAGTGGATAGTTTTTTCATCGTATTGACGTCACTCGAGTTTAACTTTAATGAAACTCAATCTTGTGCGTTAACGGCAAGTTAATTAATTTGACGTTTTACCAGATTCTAACAAGGCAATAATGCCATGGTTCCATAAAAATCAATTTCCATTGAGACATATGACAGATTTTAATGGTTAATGTCCTTAACTTAGGTAACTGATTGAAACCAATATACGCATTCCGGAGTCAAGTGTGACAGCCTGAAAAGCAGTTTTTCCTCAATACATTTTTCTCTTCAACAAAGCAGTTATGCTAGAGTTGTACACAAAAAAATCTAAAATAATTTTATTAATTATTATTAATAATCACGAACGAAAGCTTGTGAGCAATGTTATCTTTTCCCTAATTTTACACATTCTTGTTTTAATCAGTGCTAAACTGAATGTTGAAAATTTTTAAACCTAAAATTTGTTACCGAAGCACAAGAGCAGCAGTTGTGAACACGTAACAAAAAAGGGAAGGTTTAGTTTTGTGTATGACGGAATGCATATGGTAAAAATCGTCAGTGGCATTCTCATAATAAATAATTTGGAGGGTTCAATCTAGTGTAGACTACCCGGAAAGAAGATTTAATAGTAAATTATAAGATGGTCAGATCTTTCGTTTAAAAAACCGCGTGTTAATGATTTTGTTCATGCAAAAATAGTTACTACTATACATGACATGCTACGACGCCTCAAAATGGTTCAGAACCTCTGATTCTTTGGTTAACATGATTCACATTTTGGCTTGAATGACTATGACACTATGAGGAAGGCCAACCTTGAGAATTACGCCTCGTTGCATTATGATCAATAATGCTTGCACGGTTCTATTTCGATTGTTTTACTTCAACGAAGTTGTAGACATTAAAACATAATAAACCAGTTGTTTAAATGCAAACTAAATTACATTTATATAGATAATGTAATATTATGTTTTTATTTTCTACGCCGTTGAAATTCAATGATACGTCTATTACGACTGTTTCTGCAGTCCGTAAATTATTCACTTATTTATCCCATACTTTTTCTCCCACGCCAATATGAAGTACACACATACTTATAAGTACATTATTACAATGAGTAAGCGCTGCTGGAGAAAGTCCTTTGAATTAAATTATACACTACTATTTTAGCACATTAACGTAGAGACTATTACAATTTTTATGCACATATAAACTTTGGTTTCCTAGCTTTCTTTGAGGTAAGGAAGATTTCTCGCCCTGTACGCTTAACCTGTTATTGATTTTTTTTAACTTATAGTTTACAAAAGGTCCTTACAAGCGATTTACGGTAGTCGCATTTTTAATAAAATGTTGTCGTTGACTCCGATACACATACAATATTTTTAGTATTAAAAGTGCTGTACAAGCGAGTTCAAGTGAAAAGGGGCTCTCAAAGTGAAATATGTTGTTTTTCTTCTATGTATTTCTTACATATTATTATTACATAATTACCTGCAGAAGACATTACAATGTACATCAGTCATATAGTTATTTCCATACTGATATGTACGCACCACGTTTTAAGCAGAAGACGAAACAAACTGAGATCTCTAAATTTACATATAAAATGGAAATTTCAATATAATGAACGCTTCACAGAAACTGTCAAATAATATCCCTGCATAATTAACCTTTCATACACTAAATCTAGAAAAGACTAATGGAGTATACTCTATACATTCAGAATACAAACTCTGTTTAGATGTAAATTATTACCGCATGTTAACATTATATACTATTTCTACAATACCACTCGTTTTCATCACTATATGTTCATTTCGAATCTACATCTATAATAAGAGTGGATAAGATTCTTAGTCTGTATTAATAATAATTTTACCCCAAATTATCGACTGAAATTTATTAAATTCATACGAAAATTATTGGTCAGCAGCTATATTCTCATCCTCATGCAGGATTTTTGACTCTTGACATCTACCTCATTAAATCAAAGAAGTAGATACCCATGCAATAGATCAAAGAGCAGTTGGCGGAGACCAGTCGTAATGGAGCGGTGCTGAACTGTCATGCAGCATTTGCATGTGATGAGGTCTGGGAGTTAAGTGCTGTGGGTGTTGATGAAGATGTTGAGGAGGTTGGTGAGGTGGTGGAGGACACAAAGAGGCTCTCATAATATCATCTGCAGTTGTGCATGGCGGCCGCGGTCCAGGCTCGGGTGTGTACTTAAATTTAAGCCCTGTGGCATAGATGATGCCATCATTACGTACCAATGATACTGGCACTTGTGTTGGTTGACGAACCCAAAGCCACTCATTTCGAAAAGCTGAAATGTCTGGAACTACACAGAGCATACTTTCCAAACATCGAAACATAGTTTCCGCTTCCACGTCCCCAAACCAAACACGGAGATTTGGAGAGAAATTTTCCCCCGTCAGTTCGATCATGGCCACGTCACCACCACCATTCAGCTGTAATAACAAAAACGACATCATCAAACTCCTGAAAACACTTATTCCAATAAAATCGTTTTTACAGTATGAAACTTTTACAAGCTTTTTTATTGATTTAACAGCATTTTTTCTTCCCTTTATATAAGGTACGTATGTACATGGATACCTTTCCAAACTACCGCGGAGGAGAAAGTACAAACTCCATCGTATTATTTAATATTGAATACAGCAGATTAATATATGGATAAATACTTTTGCAAATCACAAGTAGTTTCGTAAACAGCATTTACCTCAATGCTTTCCTAACAAAAAGCGTAAAAATATCGATGTGTACACTTAGTAGTATATGTGCACATGGTATGGGTATGATAATAAAATATTTCTACTCATTTCTTATTTTCAGGTGTGAAAGCATAGGCCGCGTTGCAAAGACATCAGCCAAATGAAATCATAAATGAGGTTTGGAAAATTGTGAATCCAAACGTTCAAATTTATAAAGTTAATCTGTTTAAGTTAAATAAGTTAAGAACTTATAGGACGGAGGATTTGTAACCACATGTTTGTCCATTTAGGGTACATTCGCTCCAACCCTTTTCAGATTTGTTAACATGGAAAGTACACTGTGCAATCGTATATATTATTAGCTTGCGGAGACAACAAAAGTTCAGTTGGACGTGGGTGTCCAATAAAGCAGAAATGAATTAGGTCATCCATATAAACAAAACTATACGACCGTTTAGAGCTGACTCTTACTTGGCATATTCAAAAAGCAAGGGTGAGAAAAGAACTACAAGAGTCGATCATGCGGATTTTTCTCTAGAGAAAATACTGTATAGTGTCCAGCTGAAGCTTCCCAGTGAGTCGACGGGATGCTACGCACCCACTGGCCATAGAAATGCTTTCTTTTAGACTCAAGAACAAAAGGTTTTTTGTTTAACCATTTGTGTTCTATTTACTCGAGACTGTTAGATGTGTCTATATGTTCTACACCACGGTTGATGTAAGTTCTCTGCTATACTAAAAAGTATACAGGAATTCCGTAAACCTTTTAACCTGCTTGTTGATGTAACAAATGAATTTTCCCGTGCATAGAGCATAGTGCCCCGTGTATACCTGGAGCTATGTTAAGGCCTCCAGTAACGCTAACAACAATAACAAAGGGAGTGTACTTACATGCAAGTTGTGTACGACAGGGACCGGTGTGATTGGACTTGTTACAGGACCCATTCCTTCATAAAATTGATATTCCGCCTTATCAGTACTGATGATCGTCCAGGAGGCTCCGTCATTTATCATTTCCTTGTTTGGCTCTTTTGGACACGGAGTGGCCTACATTTTTTAAAAATAATATACAATTTAGCACAAAGGATATGAAAATATTATGCCCACAACAATTCATACTTGCATACTATATTTAAATTAGTATTTAAATTATATAAATGATACTTTTTTATGCCGGAAATTCTCTGTAGTTCAAGAGTTCAAGAGTGTTTTACTTTGATGACTTGATCAATTCCTGGGAGCTATTTAGAAATTGTCTACCAGTGTATATAGGATACTCTACTTTTTGATGTCAAACTGGTCTTATAACTCCACATACGAACAACATTTCCTTGAACATGAAATAACCTAGTACATTAAATCTACGTTAAGAGAAGAGTGTAAAAATGGTGGTGTATAAAACTACCAAATCTTTAATGACTTAAGGTACATCGTAGGATACATTCTGGGAAATGAATTCATTCATATTTTTAATTACCAGATTTCAAAATAACAACTTCAACAGCCATTACAACAACGTGCATCTCCATATTTATATATATATAATACATGAGAGTACCGGAGAGTTATCAATGAAAATATACTCAAAGCAAGTACGAAGGCTACAACAAATAATATTGAATGAATGAAACGGAAGTGTATATTTGAAAACTTAGGTTGACTTTAGATTGGGAATTTGAAGCTAAACAGCAGCAAATTAAGCACGCCGTGATCGCATGCAGTACTCTTATATGTTATCAAAAGACTCTAGTATAGGGACGTCAAGAATATCAGTGGAATTTGCTGGCCAGAGGTGATAAAACCGAACGGATGTGCAAGAATAAGAAGAGGTGAATGTGCCAGCCAAAAAAGTCATGAAAATCCTTTCATGACATGAGTGCAAAGGACTTTAAAACTTTTTAGCGTGGATCTGCGGCTCTTTCTTAAGTATAATGTGCAATGAGTCATGAACACAAAACCACTTAAGAAGTTTTTTTCAAGATCCAAGACTATAAAAAGAAATAGACTATGAGCGCAAGTTTAGGAATCATTCTCTATTTGTCTAATTTATAACTACCGTTTCGCTTCGCTTTGATCTGACTACTTTGTCTAGTGACGTGATTCGTGAAAGTATTATGTGGACGCAACCTTGCTTAGAAAAGAGCTGAGGAGCAATATCTTAGGAATAAAAGATTTCCTCAACTATAGTCATGAGTTCACATTAGCTACTTGAATAATCAGTTTACAACCATACAAGTTGTATTAACTACTTTTAGTGTACATACATACATGCTTAAGAATGTACAGGTTGGCAAAATGAGCTTCACCTTTTTTGTTGTTAATATACGAAATAACCATGCAAAAGAGCAAAAAGTGTGATTATATATTAGGGAAACGGCGGGTCGCTGGAGAATGATCTGTATTATATAGCTTTAGTACATTATTGCATAGAATCACACTATTGTGTTATCCTTGATGAAATAAGCACGTTAGTTGGTTAACTTTTTTGTTTCTGAGATATTTTACTACCACATACTAAGTATACACAGTATAAGTACTTGCAACTACTGTATACAAGAAATGCACATGTATAGCGTGAGTGTAAAGTTTGGTAAAACTTTCAATAGAGCAGACAAGATATTATATTCTTGTGCATAATGTAATGCGCTGTCTCCTCCTTTTATGTTTAATAAAGCTAGTTGAGTTCAACCGTTCATGGTTCTAACTCAGAAGACGCCAGTCGACGGCCAAACGTATCCCTATAGTAGTTACTTTAGCTAAACCCGTTCTTATAGTATTTGTATAAGCTAGCAACTTCATATTTTCAATTCGCTTTTGTTAGTGGTTTTCCGTGCTGTGCTATGCATGACAAACAAATCAACCTAGCACATGTTCGTGTCAGTAGCAGAAAAGCTACTACCTAGGTATACTACGTTTCAAAAAATCATGTCTGTCATTCCTGGTTTTTGGCATTATATTCATCAAGTCCACCGTCCTCTTATTGGTTAAATCCAGAATTTTATAGTAACTAGAGTACTTCAGGATACATTGGTGTACTCTGAATGCAACGTTTCGTTATGCAGAGAAAGCCTTGTTTATAATCAGGAATATATCACGATAAAAGAACTGGCAACAAGATTAGCGTTCCGGAATCATAGAGTGCAACTGAAACGTAAGACAACGCGATTGCCCATAGGGCCGAAATGATATTAGACTGAGAGTTGTATACTTACAAGTGTATACTCACGTAATTAAATAGCCATGTTGAAATTGTGAAAATATTCAAATCACAATACCCATACTAGTGTACATGTCCTCACGAACAATCATTTCGTGATTTAGTAGCCGTCAGGCAATAAGCAATTCAATTACCCACCTCTTCGTTAGTTACACAATAGATTATTCGTGCTAATATTTTAGTACTGTGGGAATTTCCACGTCAACTTGCTTTATTCGCTGAAATTGGAATGAGATTTTTGACCGCAATGGCAGAAACCTGTATCTAAACTGAGAGGACCATGTGTCTCCAAATTTAAATGCAATATTGATTTTCCAATGATAAAAATGTCAATGGAGGGCCACTTTATTCCCCACTTTATAACATTTACTACAATGGTAACAAGAAATATGGAAAGTATATAGATAATCATGAATGATAATGAGGTGATATTCAACTGAGGAAGTGAATCAACTTAATAATCCAAGTAGCAAAAGTAAATGGTTCTATTAATAAAAACGTTTATAAAGCTGCTGACCGTTCTCGGTGTATGCAAGCCTATAAGAAATAATTGGGAATGAATTAGTGGACGTTGCGTTCGATAAATATTTGGTATGGGAGATAATCATAGCATGAGTGACAATCACAAATATTTGATGAACTGGTCGGGAATTGCTCCCACCCGCGATTGAGACAATGTGCCATTCATGATTCATTCAGACAGTGATTTTTTCATGTTATGTCATCCGGGTAAATCACAACCAACGGAACAACATGCTACATTAATGATTCATAGGATGTGAAATGAGGAACCACAAGCCTTCCCAAACTTTGACATGTCATGCCATACATCAACGAAGATGTCACCTTTTCAACCACAATCACCACGTATTATTTGGTACCATACCAAATCGACTGATGAGACATTACACATATAATGTGCACACGGGTTCAGTAATTTACCTCTCGCTATACACACATTTGTAGTTTGTATAGCGCCAAAGTTACTTTTTGTACGAGGCATGAGGATATCATTAAAAATGCAAGAAGCTTTCCGCAATAGAATAAAGAGTCAAATTATTTCACTAATTGTTAGCTCTCTGCAACCTTTACGTTCGTTTACTTTTCATGCACGTATATAGGAAGGATACCATAAGGGCCATCACGGGGGATTTCACCCTCATGTGCTACTACATGTAATAGAGCACCTGCATGCAAGCGCATGGAAATGTGAACCACTGTCCGTCTTAAATTCAACAAAGATTTCGAACTAAAGCAAAACTAACAAGGTACGGTCGTACTGCCAAGATCAAGAGAAACTTAAGTGTAGGTATTGTGGAAAAATGTCCATTCTTACCTGAAATTGAATGATGCGCTCTTGGGACAGACAAAGATACATCCGCTCGGTATCTTTCATGTAAAAAGCACATTTATGGAGTTGGGAGACTGGATCGTCGGCGTCTAATAACGCCATTTGCTTATCCACCTGTGTTTTAAATTATCGTATTAAATACAAGTACACACGAACATGAATTAACTGAATTCGGACTAAACTTTTACCTTTCGAATAATAAGACGGGGCAGTGCCATATCGGTGTTACTGCAAACTAGTTTAACCGTGCTGCCATAGTGAATGTAGCCATCCCTCACTGTAAACTCTTCCGAGTCCGGTTCGTTGTCATCCACTGTGAAAAATTTTATAAGCTCAGTTATTGCGAATCGTACAGCATTACCTGGTTTTAGATGTCATTTTAGGCATTCAAACTGGCGAGAAGTTTCGAGCAAAGACATATTTTATACACTCACCCAAATGAATCGTGAAAGCACCCCACTGTGTTGAAGATGCGTGGAAGTTTCCATTCTCCACATGAAGGTAACGTGTACTCACTGTCTGGGATCGAAGACGATTGAACAAGGCAACTTTTGTCCCACTGGCTATGCACACTAAATAGGAGTTTTAATACAAACCATTGTTTAATAAAAAGAACGGCTATAAATGCTGTATTTGTATGATACTGTGGAAACGTGGTACTTACGATCTGCATTTTTGAGCGATTGCTTCTTTTTTGATGGTTTTGATATCACTTTGATTCGTTTACTAAGAAATTGTCCTATGTCTTGTCCGTTTCCGTAAAACATTTTAACAGAAAGCATGAAATGCTTCCTCTTGTCTGAGTCTGATATGTATAGTGTCTTAGCAGCGCAGTATTGCTATGATAAATAAAAAATAAGGCCATATGAATTTGTTTCGTCCTACCATCGTAACAAAGGGGAAATAATTTTTGTCAATAATTGACTCACCTTTCCATTTAAATCTAACTGCTGGTTATCCTGATCATTGTTACCGATACCGATGAAGGCACAGAGTTGAGAGCCCTGCTCGCTTTCTCCATCCTTCAAAAGCTGTTCACGTTTCCGCCGCCATCCATCTCCATATAAATAGATACATGGAGGCGGACAGAAGAATCGCTTTTCGTTTCCATAAGATTTCTGAGCAACTTTGGCATGCTGAATCACAAGCATCATATCACCTCCGCGGTCACGTAAGTATCTCGTCATTGCTTCTCTTGTTAACCTTTGCTCCTTGCCCCGATAAATTGAAGAGCTGTTTGTAATTAAAGATACCTTAGTTGAATTTATTATATTTTCATGTTAACCCTACTGGCATAAAACTTGGGAGGTTAATTACTCCTATACTACAATGGATACCCTTCTAAACAGTATGCTATTATTAATCGCTTCCACACCTGAATCGTTCAAACGGAACAGGAGGTGAAGGTGTTGGAAGAGGCGATGGTGGTGTGTGGACGGGATGAGGCATTAGTCCTCCGTGGGTCAAGCCAAAATGGGGTGGCAATGACGGTGGAGAGCTCTTCATATGAGTCAAATGATGTGGATGACCATGTAGTAAACTTGGATCGCCTCCATTCATCTTCTCTGGTGGAGTTAATGATCCCGGGACGTAGTTACTACTGTGTGGGTGATCTGCAAGAATTAATGACAGTTTCTTTGGTCAGTGACTAAGCAAGTTACTTATCTTACTGTACGTTGAAATTTATTGCTACACCTCCAATGATGAATTGCAAATTAGTTCAATCGTAAGAAATACCTTCGCGCTCTTGTTTCCTTATGTATGCACATCTTTGTCATCATTTGTCATTATATCGTAAATACAGGTGCTAGTATGCTTTTGCTATATCCATAAAAAATAAATCGCCGATATAGACGTTGTTCACCCTATATTTGACTCTTAAGACGTAATGTTGCTCTAATGTTATCAACAAAGTATCATCCAAGTTTATAAATCTCCCTTTTGCAAGACAAGCGCGAAGAAAACGGGAAAATTAAGAATTTACAAAAGACCTCTGAAGCGTTAGATTTAGTTAGGCAATTCTCACGGCATAGTGACAACGTCCCTTTATGAATGACTCTAAGCTGAAATTGAAATCTCCTTTCGGTGATTAACTGCGCGCATTCATCCATGTAAGGTTTTTATGTAATGACAGAAACTCCGAACGACAGACTTATCAAATTTATTTTTGGATAATTCATGCGTTTTAAAGGGCTGCTGATTATTTTAGTCCGTGTATTTTCTCTAAATAATAGAACATAATGACCTTACATATTAAAATAATTTATCATCGCAACATTCTCGTCTATATTAGTTGATATAAAAAATATATACATACTTCCATGGCTTAAGCTCTGTACGGTTACAATTTAAAAATCTTTTCTCACACCCAACTGTCTGGGACCGTTGCAGCAACTTCATGGATTATTCTATTGAAATTGGGTTCGTTGTACAAGTAAAAACAAGGGAAAAGGCGTCTATTTTTATCAGGCCTAGTTCAGACAGCCACTAAATATCGGTGTATTTCCCCAGTTTCAGAAAGATGTTTTCATAAGAATTTGAAATTTGTTTGTGAAGAAGTAGTAGGTTTGCATTTTTAGTGTATGTCGATTCAGAAAAACTTGCAGACGTTGAGGATATAACCGTAATAAAAAGTCTTTTTCTGTGATATACCAAAACGTAGGACAAAAATGATGATAAAAGCTGTGTTATTACTACATTTCACATGGTCATACATACGATATTGGCTTGTGAGTCTATAGTATACTCAGAGCTTAACTGATGGAAACTCGGGGAAACTATGTTGAATGAAGAGGGTATGCATGAATTTCAGGCAACAGTCTAGAAAACTAGGAAGCCCGGAACGAAGCACCTGGGAAATTCCCACGGTACCCCGAAAATTCATCACATGCCTCCCCAACCCATCCGACATTATGAACTGATACTATTCACTTTCTTACGAATGCTCAAAGTACATCTATCTGCCTGTTTTTCCAATCGTTCGTCCCAGAACGTTAATGTACCTCTCTGTAAAGCTTTATAACTTTACAGGATGAACATAGCATCTTACTCACTCATATATACAATTAAATTCTGAGTCACGAGGTTTTTCAGTTATATGCCTATATAAGACATGTTCCCAACATAACTTATCGCTGAAGTTGAGTTTTCCGCCTTGGATTGTTACACTTGCTGTAGTAATAATCTCATAATGAAGCAAATGATTAAAAGAGTTTCACGTTTCGATCCAAAATACGAATTGGTGAACAAAAACATGCTTGTAAGTGAATAAATATACATACTTTATGTTATAGCTGTATAGTAAAAATGTAGCAAAATCTGTTGCCAATACCCGGTTGCCAATAGTTGCATTATCATTTGAACAATACATTTACTTGCGTACGGGGCAAAGAGAATGCTGTCATTTCTATGAGATTTTATTCCGGATAGTATAAACTTTTAAACATGGAAAATGCATCGACGGTACGTGAAAGTATTTCGAAAGTGCAATAAAAAATGAATTAAAATATTTTAATCATCTACACATTCATCTGCTTAACTTTTAGACCTGAATGTTTTCAATCCGGGAGTTGGGATTACACCTTTACATTATGCTTTATGTTATTGCTTGAGTGTGTATGAGCAAATTTAAGCTTCACTAAAAACAGGTCGTTTTCCGGAAACCGTTACCTTGTACTCCAATGTGCATAATATTCACTTTAGGAACGATTGTCACTCGTTTGTCGTTTCTCACAAAAACTATTTGAGAGCAAACAAGTTGTCTATGCATAAGTATACTGAAAATTTCCAAATTTTAACGCGTTTGCAGTAAACTGTCACGAAAATTCATGCCCAATTTTACTTACGAAGTAAAATGGGGCATGGGTTAGGGAATAAAAATGAGCAAGGCTTATGAGTTAATGAGTTAGTTGAATGTTTTTAATGCTCGAAATAATTCAAACGCATTTGGTATAATCAGTGAAGAACAAAACCTGTACAGGCAAGTCAAATACAGATACTACAGATACCTCAATGAGTAAATATATTAGTATATTTTTAAGATTTGATTTTTGCAATGTTCAAAAAAGAAATGACAACAACCCAAAAGGTAGGCCCACAACAGTAAACTTGTACAAGACAAGTAAAGCTACATAAATGCAGTTCGCATTACAGATGATCGTCATATGCTTACAAATTGTTATACCATAAATGCACTATCACCTTTTTAATATTATTACTTCTCATTATTATCCCCATTATTATAGCCGCATTGAAACTATGAAATATTACAAAATTATGTGGAAACTGCATTCATAATAACTGAATTATGTAAGTGCATTTACTTAAACCTAAATATGCATTCCCTACAGCCTTCAGAAATAGCACTGTGAGCATGCATTAAGCACTTAATAATGTATCACACAAAAATGCATTCCTTGTATATACTAAATCATACAAATATGTATGCCCCAGTTTGCATCCTTATGGATTATTAGAGATAAGCGTACTTGAACAACCATAATGCTAGAATGATCCATAACCTCGTTATTGGCTAACAATTGTAATTAAGTAGTTAAAGAAGCCTGAATAAAAAATCTAAGTTCACATGCACAAGGCAGTTGTAATTATTATTAACAAGAGGTAAATAAAATTCTAGTATTGGCAAAGTTGTACACAACTTGTTTGTTTCATCAAATCGTCATTCCTGTATCAGTGCAAAACAGACTGGTTTACTTAAAAATAAGTTCTCACAGTCTATTTTTGGTGTCACTTATAATTTATATATGAAGCACCATGATGTAATGTGGCTGTCTGATTAAGAGTAGATTTATTACAATGCGATATTTATTTCCACTGGTTCATTATAACACAGCAGGTTAATCAGTTCTCACCAAACTACGCATTGTATACCATGTCTGTAAACGAAGGACGTCAGGCTTAACTGAAAAGAACTGACAGAAGAAGTGTAACCGAGGAAGCTACAGTATGGTTGGTTGTTCACTCACATTAAAAGTTGTACGCATATTCCAACAGTAGTAAACTGGAAGATACAATACAAGCCGAAAAGCCAACGGAATGCGAGAACTTTTCCTCTTTACAAATACGGCTGCAGAACCAGCTTAAGGAGGAGGGGATAGACTTTTTGCTCCAACTCAGGATACAAATAGGATGAAGACGTATACTAACAACTTGCGGACGGCTAACGTTCCTATGCAGCATCTTATACATTGCCTTGAGGAGGATCGTGTTAACTATGAAGGATATTGAAAAAGTTTATATATTTATTTTTAATTTATGGCAAACTACTGTCTAAATATTTTTTTTGAATTTAATATACATTTTTTAGCTAAAATCTCCCACTAATTCGGATTTTTTAATACATAAATTTATATATTCACCAATTTTGGTGATATCTTACATTACATTGCTATTAGGTATGTTTCATATTCTTTAAAGGATAACACACTTGCCATATGAAGATACAAATCACCCTGTGATCCTAAAACGCTTTTACGACACAAAAAGATGTATGGATAATGAGCATATTAAAAATTTGAAGAAATCAAGCCATTATATAGAAAAGAAATAAAGTATAGAAATATTGCATATATTTACATACATATTATGTTATAAAATTTCAAATCCATATTTTACTTTCACATGAAATTATGGGATTACAAATTATTAATGCGAATACATTATTAGTACAAATTATATACTGTACAATATACTATGTTTCGCAATTAATTTTCATTAATTTTAACGTTTCTTATTTTAAAAATCGTTATAGTTGATAAAAAAATATAAACTGCATCTACAAGTTATTAAAGCAATGAGGTCATTTTTTACAAGAAACCCGTATCTATAAGTTCAGCCATGTGACAGGATGTAGGAAGAAAACAAATATAAATACGATATAATATTCATTTTACATACAATAAAGGTGTAGAGAAATCGTGAACTCAATTTCCCCACGTTCTTTGATGGTATATGGAGCTGACTGTGCGTTTGCATAAGAATGTAGAGATGTGTCAATACAGCTACTTGCAAAAGATCGCCACTCATAACGAAAGAGCTCGTTGTTAAGTCGTTAAAGGGAAAGAGGTTATCAAGTATTCAATTACATAGTGATTAGTATGACAGTAAAGAATATTATTTGCCTTTGAGCGTTTGATTTCTTTTTCAGATTGGACACTGCCTGGGAACGAGGAAGTTAGCTCTAAATCTATCATTTATCTTTACTGGAGTACATTAACTTAGATTTCCCGATAAAAGCATCCTTTTTATTATAAGTAGTATAGACATTTAAACGCATTTGTTAGATTTCTGTATCACAATCGGCTCAACGAGGTCAAGCTGAACAAAATGGGATACAAAAAAAGTTTTCTGGTTCCAATTTTCTATTTAATGGATTGTTGTACTAACTGTCAAGTATTGCTTGTCGGACTAGCAATGTTAATGTTTAATGAGGATGGATGAACAGTATGCAATTACGCACTATTACATGCGCTACATACATGAAGTTTCATAAGTTGTATGTAATAAACAAGTTATTTCAAATAGCTGTAGTAATGTTATAGTTTGTTCGATTTGTTTGAACCACCTTGAATTGTAATATTTGGTATGTAACAATAAACATTCAATGCACTGCACATGTAAAGAAATAGTACTTCTTATCTAAGATGGTATCAAAAAAGGGATACAATTTTAAGACAAGATTTGCGAGGCAAATGTGCAGTGAAACTAATGGAGAATTCAGACGTCCATTAATTTAAAATTGTGAGTGCCAAAGATAAATTTTAAATGTTTACATGAGGCTCAAGTTTCGATTTCCAAGCTATATATTGTGCAAGTGAATTATGTCAGTTGGGAATTGGGAAGTGATAGATGGTGTGAACCGTAATGGTTATATTCAGTTTGACAATAAGTAAGAAACTGTGTAGACTGTTGACACACGTGAAGAAGGGTATCTATATAAATGTTAAACGCATATTTTTGTTACTAAAGGTTGGTGACTCAAGTCTCTCTTTTCGCTCGGAGCACATATACAGAATGAGAGTGAGAGAGAGAGAGAACACGAAGCATCTGGCTACTAGTGTGAGTATGAATAAGTCAGAACCCGAGACGACATTATTACATTACACGAGATGATATTTTTCGAATGTGTTCATTCTACCAAGTGGTGGATGACGATGGGAAAAAACGAAGATGGAATTTTTTTCCACCAGGACGAGGGTTCTTTGCCGAGAAGTGAAAGTGAAGATGGATTTTCTAATGGGTGTTTTTCCAGCTAGAGTTTATCGGATCGAGGTGTATCTGTAAAGTAAGAAAGTATGTACTTCCCTTTCACAAGCCCGTTCCCAGAAGTATAACTAAGGACACATACTATCTTAGCTCCGGCCTACGGAGCCAGACGTCTGTAATAGTAGTACCGCTACACGTTAAAGTAAAAGTCGTTGTAATTCTTTCTCTTTCGTACAGTTGCTGGGAGTACAGAATGGAACATTCGTGGGTAGTTTGGAGGTTAAATGAGGAGGATCCTGCGCGAATCATAGGAAAATGAAACTCAGCTAAAGTGCAATACCACCACGATGTACTATATTGCATGGACTTATACATGTGTAGAAGTAACGGCGATGACAGCTTTGTAGAGAAAGGAACGAAAGGAAGAGAAGATGGATGAGGAGGGTAAAGGAGCAGTAGATCTTGAAGGTATGCGTGTTCCAATGTAAGCGATGGTTGCTTAGGTGATGGTCGTCAGCTGGTTCATTCCCAGAACCAAAATACCGACTTTCAGCATTTCTCAAATACTTTTAACTTAACTCTCCACCAATACATTTCCAAGTCACTCACGTCTGGAGAATGTGCAGATTACCACGTTCTATATTGTTAGTATAGGCCCGTAATTCACGTTTTTTATACCCGAGAAAATAAATAGGTATTATTACACGTTGCACTTTTTACAATCAACAAGAAGTGAGACTAAAATGTCTACCATGTACTCCTACGAGAGAAAGCCGATGGCAAAAGATGTTTTTAGAAGTTTTTCAAACAGTTTCCCCTCATGTACCCACTGTTTGATTGCAGTGAAGACCAAAATGTATTCAAATTATATTTAGCAAGCATTTTATTTTCTAAACCTTCTGAAAATTCCTGCTTTCTCTAGTTACACTCTTTAGCTATCACATCAGATAAAGGGTTAAAGTTTTGAGTATCTTCAAGAGTTCTACTACCTGGCGGCATGCATGTGCATGCAGGTACCAAACCAAAATCTATGTATAGCCTTATGTGTTTTTTACCCTTCACTACCGCAAGGTTTCAATGCACACAAGACGTTTGAGAAAATAGTTGGAACGGGAATTGTATCTCAACAAAATGATTTACGGATTCTACTAACGACCTACGGCTTGTCTGCAGGTATTTTCAGCGTTGGAGGTTTTAAAACTGCTTTCCATAACACGTGCACAAACAACTGGGCAACGGGCAACGTACTAGCGGATAATGGTTTAAATGTAATAATTCGCTATACCTTGTTTCTTGCTGAATGAAGAAGAAACGGAGAGCGGGTGATGGTAATGATGGTGGGAAATGAACGCAGAGGGAAAATGATGTATTGAAGACGTCTCCAGAAAGGCGGGAACAGGAAGATTGTCGAAACTGATATCCGAATGTCGTGCTAAGGTGGAGCGCCCACGTATGGGACTACCATGACCAGTGTTACTACTGCCTGCAGACAATGAGAAAGCTCCATGGTGAAGGTGTGAGGGTGGGGGAGGGTGATGATAACTTTCAGTGAGATGACCATGGCTTGAACCCAATGACATATAGTTCATAGTGAGGAGTCAATGACACGGCGTTCCACAATATTATTTTGGAGCGCTTAAACTTCTCATGAACAAGTTTAGGATACAAACTCCTACAATACATCACAGCACTTCACACACTCGAAGACAATATCTAATAATTTAATGGACCTACACTGAGTCTTGTCATTTAGCCTTATCTGCATGACACTCTATAATCATTCACACTAATTTATATCCGCTCTAGTACATAGTTTTCCAGAAAAAAATCCTTGGAGGGTGCATTTCTCACAATGGGTTTAACTAGCTAACTAATTAGTTTGATATAGATCAATTAAAAGCTTTATAGATTCGATATCAACATATAGGGTCGTATCTTATTTTTAGAATTCAAATGAAGCTTTAATTATTTTTATTTAAATCCATAAAGCGGCTATATTTCAATTAATTCAGAAAAATTGCTTCACAAAATTATTTTAGCTTACAAACTTCCTCAATTTTTGAAATACTTTGCAATAATGACCTCATTTTTGACTTCTTCCTGCAAGATTTCGACTGCAAGATTTTGACTACAGGACCGTTAGGATGCCCTCGTCAAATAACATTGAAACCTAAATGTGCCGGTGGCTTGTATTTTGGACGTAATGACATGATAAACCAACATTTACTATTCTTAGAAACAGTGTATATGTTGTCAATTGTTTTGTCAACATCGTGACACACTGCTAGTACAAAATCTTGCTTAAATAGTATTAAACTATAATTGTTTGTTTTTACAAATAATCTGTACAACTTAGTATATTTTTCAGTGGAACTTGAAATATAACTGATGTTTCAGAAGAACTCTTAAAACAATGAGATTTCTTGTTGAAAAGTTTCGTTTTTGCCGTTGTTATATACTTAACTAAACTAATTAATTGCACCCCCACTGCAAGCAAAAATACTTATTGGACAAAATGTTATTCGTGGAGAATGAAGAACGTTGGCTGAACAGTTGTTTCAAAGACACAATAAATCTAGTTTGTATAAAAGTCATGACTCCGAATTTGCGAAAATTAGTAGCTAGTCTATTGGGGATGTCAGTATTGGAACGAGAAAATTTTAGCTACTGTCCAGGATGAAAGTTGTGTACTTACTGTTGCTCCCAGAGCAGGTGAATCAAACAGTAGTGGGAGTCTATAAATGGACTGGCAGTGGCAGGCGGGCAATGCGTCATGTGCTTTCTGTTCAGATTCAAGTAGTGTGAACGTATGGGTACTTTCACATACTTTGCTTGCCACAGTATGTTCCAGCATTCAGGGGGTAAGCGCTCTTACTACCACTTACCATATATGCACCCAACTCTTCACTGACTGTTTCGGTTCAAGTCTCCGAATCCCAATTTCTCATGTGCTGCCACAACACATACTTTGTAAATACTTAAGTGTTCACACTTAAGTGTATAGGATCACTTTAATATTTCAATAATTATGTATACATGATCCAAGAAATCATGCGATGGGAAACTTTCTTAGCTTTAACAGTTTAACTTTCAAAGGTTCATATTCAAGTTTCCATACTACTATCACTTCATATATCTCAGTCTGAAGTTGCTTTCACCAGTAACACATTGCAAGATTGCGGGTTATTGTTATTACTTGAATAAATTATACTATGACTATCATAAATGAATATTAAAGGACGGATACGCAAAATTTTTTAATTCATTTCCCATTTTGTTGTGGGATACTATTACAGTATTAACACTTTGCTGTTCCGGAATGTAAAAACAAAGTCAACGAAAAGGATTTTGCTTTGATAGTAGATGACAACGAAATGAATGAACTGACATTATCAACGATCTCAAGAGTTTGAAATGGGAGGGGAATGTTAACAACTAACCCTCATGTGCTACAATCGGCACTGTTAATAATAATCACTACCGTTGCATAGACCATGTGTGAAGATTCACAATTGATAATTAATTTTTGAGAATGAAGTTTGGTCGTGATAATGCAGGACAACAGGTGTTGATTGTGCTAAAAACTTCCAAACGAATGAGAGTTGTCTCACAATTGACTTTTTGATGTTGTCAAAACCTTCAGTTGAATGCTCCATATGTATGTAAGTATGTGCCCAAAAGCTGTACATGAATTTCCATGTTAAATATTGTCAATAAGTTTGTTAAAATAAAAGTTGTCAAGAAACTGTGACTGTGAGTCAAAATATTTAAAATGACAGTAAAGAATTTATCCGTACATTCATGTTGCAATGCATGAGAGAACAGAATTATCCATTTGAGCCCTTCATAATATAAAAAGTTGATGCTTGAATGTTTGTGAGTTATGTATTTATGCAGTTATTGTGTGCACATAGCACAGAATAAGACTTACGGGCTTGTGCTTTCGATTCCATTCTTTTAAACTACGGCTAAGGTAATAGTTTGTATAGTAAGTATGTACATGTGCATGAATATATACATATCCATACACGTTTGAATGCATAGAATAAAGTTAATGTTGAGTCCTCTTTATCCGGCTTTTTTACGAAGGCCATGAAGAGAACTAGTCTATCATTCTCTGTTTACAGTGCTCTTAATTATCGGCAACACCTGCACTACACGGGTATTTTCCCACACTTCTATCTCTTCCCCTCTCTAAACAAGGGATCTGACCGAAATGGGATTCATTGTCATCGTCTGACTATTCAGGAAACTAGACATGGTCGCAAAACTATCAACGTACTTTCAGCATGTAGTATAACAGAAACCTTTACCATGTTCTCTACATGTATTGCACCACCTCTCACATTTTAAAAGCATAGAACTGGAGGGATAGAGAGAAGTGCACACTGTAGGGAAGCAATGTGGAAATTGCTTGCGTCAAAGTATAGGAAAAGTTACTGTTTATATGTAAGTACATGCACACATGCTTCCAAAAATGCATATGAAGTATGAAATCCCTAATGACGACAAACTCGAAGACAATTCCATATAATGAGAGTTCCTGTGTACAAAGTGGCAATTTTACTCATCGTGAAGACCAAGTGTAACCATCTACTCGTATGTTTTTTCTATGCACATGCATATAAACTTTTTTGTATGCACTTATATCTAAATCAGGAATCAATTTGTTTGAAGATGGATGAAGCTGAGCTGATGAGTCTGTTTTCGTCTATTTTTCAGTCTAGCTTTATTACTATTGCTGTGATATGCAGCATATTTTTTCGCGTCTTATAAAAAGCGCAACTTGCGAGAAGATGTAAGAAAATGATTATAAATAAATAAAAAGGTAACAAATAATACGTGATAATTGGTAAACCATTGCGCCACTTCGGACTGGTCATTTATAATGCTAGAAATTATGGTCCACTACAACAAAGTTACACGTAGTATTTGCACTATAGTAGTAGTACATGTCATGGCCAGTGGGTGTGAAACAAGTGTTGAGTTAATACAGGAGTTGAAAGTGAGATAAAATCAACGGCAGGCATGATAGCATGAATCTTGTACGACAAGGCGCTCTAAAGTTATAATGCATGACCGCTATAATTTTCCTCATCAACAGCCACCGCCAAAGCTATTTACATTTGATTGCAGTTCCGTCACGCATATTATGGAGATATTATATACCTAAGTATTATACGTTTTGCACCTTGAACACCTTATTTAATTTGTTTATAGCCTGTTGATTTGACAACTACATAAATGCCAGGGCTAACTTGCTAAAAGTATTTTCTTACCGAGATTATGTAGAATGGTTCCAATTGGCTGTAAAGTATGTTTATACTCATGACGGCGGTCGTCTAGAGGATGTCTGGGATTGGATAAGTCCACGGGATTATTTGGAACCAACCCACTAACAAGTCCTACGGCTGAGACGGGAACTGGCAGGGCAGCTTGACCATAGTCTACTTGTCCATTGAGATTCAAAGGCGGTGGAGGTGGAAGACTCTGTGGAGTCGGGCTCATCTCGGAGTGTCCCTCCGTTTTTATGCAGAAATCATTCTGTCAAAAACACATGGAAAAATTGTAGTATCAAAACAAGTATATACTCGCTCCGATTATTCAATGACTCAAGTATATTCGTGTGTGCTGGATTCAATGTAGCATCATAGAACCGTTGATGCAATTATCCTTTTACATCACTCACACATGTTTGATGTGGTGCAGTGGAACATCCAGCCTTGGAGTCTACTGAATGTCCTATTGTAGTAGGCATATAGGTACAATTTTCTCACTATACATATGGTGTTCTGTCATAATGCAATACAAGTATTTTCGTAGCACGTGTGATTTTCTTTGGATCAAAAATTTAGTCACGCTGTAATAGTCACCAAACATTGAGCTGTTGGATTATGGGGGCTGTTGGGGTCAATTTTATACTGTTATTATGCACATTCGAATAGAATACTGCATTCATCTACGCTAGGTAGGAGACCGTATCATCTAGATTATGAATAATTGCTCTACAATTTAATAGTCTCGGGTCTAAATGTTCTTTTGATGCTTCTGAACATTAAAATATATTGAATATAACATTATTCCGTGTCCCAATGAATTTTCTACCACATGAATGCTGTTTATGATCCTCATATAATACACCTATAATTTCCTCCGATCATTATACTTCCCTCTTACATTATTTATGTAAAACATTATGTTGATTCAACAATTTATTTCATGAAGCGAAATGATCACGAAAAATTAGCGCCGTACAGTAAGCTGTTGTTTATATACAAGTATGCACGTTACATCTAGTTAAAATATATAAGTACGGCATCTATAAAAACATAATTATATGTGCGCATATATAAAAACTGAATAATGTAAACAACAGTTCCTACTATTTGATTTCATGATTTTCTCTGTAAACTCCTACGCAAATGATATATTGATACTACCAATAAAGTGTAACATTTGTACACACAAATAACAACATGAAACAAAGTCCATAACAAAACGATTATGTCAAGACTAGAATATTCCAATGCTTACCAACAGCTTTAGAAGCATTCCTTATATTAACTTACCTAGTTTCAGTTAAACTGACAGTGAATGCACACAAGAAAATAATGGTCTTCAAGTATAATTTATTGTTCCCAAATGATTTCAGCACGATATGTAGTTAAAATTGGTAACAAAAACAAAAGAAATGCTTACTTGCGGTAAATAATATGAATTGACGGATGGAGCATTGTTGGGTGAGTCCGTGGCACTATTACTGTACTGAGCTAATTGATGATCTTGAAGTGGAGTGGTGTCCCAGCTGTGTGTAGGTGCTCCATTGTCTGGACCGGAAGGCTCTCCCCCTTCGTAGGAGCTTCCCAAACCAAAATGATACTGACCCTGTATTTGAACAACAAAAAACTTGTAAGTACACTATAAACTGTAAGTTTGAGCGCCAATGGTAATACATACATACATACAACTGTAGCATTCTTCAATCATTCATCCAATTACATCAGGTTCATTAGTTGATGCGGTAACACAAACCAAGATTTCATTCATACACTAAACTGCATTGTTGTAAGTTTTCATTCAAAGCTACAGTTTTAAACATGACGATGTTTAACAGGAGTGTGTAAAGTTGTGAAGAAGCGATTTTATGTTCGTATCTAATTAGTTAATTTGGCAGACAATAGGGGATAATGCGTTTATTTCTGTTTTAGAAGTTGAAATCGGACGCCACTGTGCATGAGAATGATATTTACTAGTCAATAGACTTTGCGGATGATTTGAGGTCACGCTCGTAAAAGTTACATGCCACAGGTCATCATATTGAAAGCACATAATTATCTAAAAGCTAATACTGTAAACAAACTTGGCTTTTTCTCAGTGAGGAAGCCCCATTATAAATTTAATGTAATAAAAATTGCATACAAAACAAGCAACTTTGATTTTTGTTATTATTTACTTATAAAGCTCAACATGCTACAATGGATGCAAATGGATTTTCAATATAGTGAAGTACAGAGCCGAGCCACAATTCTGGGGCATAAATGACAGTATAATCTTCCTTCTATAAGGGAAGACAGTGCAAAAACTAGTTTCACAAGCTGATGTTTCCTTTTTGTAATTGAATAATGTGTCCGTCTTCTCAGCAATTACCATTTCCTATCCCCCGGCTCTTATTTTCTATTTTATTTAACCACATTCAGTACTTAATCAGCCATGTAATCACAATTCCTACAGTTGCAAAGCACATGCATGTTATGAATGGTACAAACAGAATGAACGCCTGTGCGTGTCCATTAGACTCAATTCCGTAATCTCGAACATGTTAATCAAGTATCCCGGATATTCATGTAGTTTATAAATTTAAGGCAGAAAAAATATATACCAAAAAAATTCAAGTTTGTACTTACTAACTACGGATTGATTGCATTTTAAGAGGAGTATTTCACAATTACAAACTATTCTGTGGTAAGGTACATAAACAATAAGTATATTCTGTGGATTACATTGCTACAATGTGACTCTACTTACAATGACACTTATTAGCAATCATGAATTCCTTGCCCCACGTGCCTCTCTATATCTACTTGCAAGTCAATAAAGCCCATTTGAAAAAGTTTTGACTCAATTCGTCAGCGAAAATATAACTGTGAACAAAAATGCTGCAGGTTGTGAATCATTCAGAAGAATAGCATCGATTTGAAACATCACAAGGGTACGGACAGTGTTCATTTATTTATCATTATTTTCCAAGTAAGTTTTTTAGGCTGTTCCATGGTCACAGACGAAAAGAGCTTAATGAAAGGTTCTCCCGATCCTGCCTGTGCAGACATGAACGCAAGCACTATGTATATATTTCATGGATGTACATATAGTACATAAGGGTGCAACTAGACCACGAGACAAGCTTATCTATTTTCTGTGAGCTGTTTATAATACACTATGGGTCAGCTGTCTATTGAGTGAAACTATAAAAGCACAAGTGGATGTTGTAAGAGGTAAGGGCCATGGAACAGATGCTACTCTTCCAGTTGTTTAAAGTGTGAATATACATACATTGTGATGTTTCTCACTTCACGTATCTACATAAAAAGTATCCGAAGTAATTCTCCAACTTATTAAAACTCGAGTAGATACAGATGCAATTCCATATAATCTTTCAGTTTCTATCCTGCACTGCTACAGCTTATCAAACTCTTTTTCTATGCTACAAAGTAAGTGTTAACTCACTATATGTATGCGTGTTGTAAGCACTCGATTTCTGCTAATTTCACGATGTCATTTTTACGAATTCAGTATGAGCATCAGTTCTTACAATGATGTGATGACTTGAATGTAAACAAAGGGTTCCACTTACAAAAGGTTGCCAGTTGCCGTAAGGACTACTACACAGTATCCCCTATCATGCCCCTTGTATATGCTCAGCGTGTTCCAGCATATGTAATGTAGCTCAGTTAATGTTGAAACAAGAGTACACACAAGCACAAGAGTAAACTTATACACATCAAACACGTTTCACAATTTATGTATGTATATGAATCAAAATCTATTATTATGTATGCCTAATCCAATATCCTTGCAATCAACTCTCCGTTTATTACTGCTTAACCAAGTTTATATATGACATTGTCACGCAAGTTGATAAAGCGTGTTATGAGTATCCAAAGGATTAAAACCGGGTAGTAATACGCATGCATTTGATTAAATTTTGCAGTTACATATTGTGTGACAGTAAACTGGATACTATTCTTCCAGAGGCGAATGCAGTTTAAATTCGAAAACATTTTGGATACATAAAGGGGATGAAGTTGGTTATTTAGGTGGTTCTATACGAAATAGTAGCATGATGGGTGGTGTAATAAAATTAAGCGATACAGCTTTTGTCGGTGGATGATTATAATGAATGAAGTGATTGTTGTGTATAAAATCTTTTGCGAAGGCATTTGATATTCATCCTTTTGTGTGGGCACACACACGGTTTATGGAAACTATTTTGTGGCGATCGAGTATGTGTTAGATTGTGAATGAAGATCGGAACAACTGAGGGAAGTAAGATTTGTCGAACTGTGTGGTCAGATGAAAGGGTCAATTTTCGGGTTGGAAGATACTAACCGCAATGAGTTACGTTGTCGCGACCGAAGAAGATCGTGATGAAGACGGGCTAGATTAAGACTGGATGAGTTGGCGTGGGAACCGCATTTGATACTACATCAAAAATACGCACATTGTAGATTATATTCTACCGGATCATCTGCATCCCCTTATTTGTCTCATGAAGCGCGTCACTGCATTTTTTATTTCTTTTATGGATTCTATTAGTACTTTAAAGTGATTTTTAACGTCTTTCTTGGATACTGAGTGCCCAACTAAAACTTGTTGCGGTTATAATATCGAAGTATATATTAGTTTTCATTCCGCCAAACCAAAGCTATGTTCGATTGCATTCTATCACAATCGTAGGAACTGTAAATTGTTGAAAGTTCTGCGATTATGAGTTCTTTAATGATAATCTTTGATATTTATCGCCCGTATATATTATAGTCGTAAAAAATTGTCATATATAATTACATAGAAAGCAACTTGTGAATCGAAATCAAATACTGACCCAACTTATATCCACCGGTATGTATAAATTGTTACCTACGCTTGCTCAATATAAAGAAACGCTTGGATTTCTATATTAATTTGAGATCTTCCCGATTGACTGCTATGTTTGAGCAGGGATATACGAATATGAGAATACATGTAAAGAGGACATAAGAGTGAGAATAGAAGTCAAGGGGTGTTGTGAAACAGTCACGGTAGATTTACTTAAGAATAAAACTGTTCTATCTACTATAAATCAAAGGTAATCAGATTTTTAAGGCACATACCAGCTTGTGAAATGTTTATGTACAGGGCTATATACGACCACGATAAGGACGCAGACAAAAGTAATGGACCATCATGGTAATTACAGTATATGAGCTATCATAAGCATACAATGGAAAGTGCCAAATGAGCACTGCCGCGGGTAAGTCAAGTAGTTACGAGAGGTTGTAAGTCCACTTGAAGAAGCATCATATCCGCTCTTCATCCTGTGGCATTTCACCGTGGGAAAGGAAAGCACTTCCTCACTACACTCTGTGTAGGTGGTAGTTAACTTATTATATACCTGGTCCTTATGTATCTCAATCCGATCAAGTGTAATTGGTCTTCTACCCTTCCTTTCAAGTATCTTAATTTTAACAACTCTGGAAGCACCATTGCTGACAAAAAATATGATGAACGGATTGTTAAAACCAGAGCACGTTAAGCATGCACATGTAACAAAACCACGACTTCATGAGACCCCTGATTTTAAACTCCTAACTTTGTCGCGTTCAACTTCACCAAAACCGTAATTAGTGAAGTTAATGCAATGATCTTAGAACTTAGGAAAGTCTTCGCGGAACAGCACAAATCCCAAAACAAATGGTAGGATTGTCTTATTAGTGTTTAGCGGAAACAGAAAACTGCACAATACAATATCAGATAAGAATAATTATTAATGTATAGACATTTTTGCAAATGGGCAACGTTTTTGTAGAGCGTCAATTATGAGTGGGGTTACGATTTCCGGGCTTGAAAGTTTATAAATCAGTGACAAAGAATCCTACCATTCTGCCCAGAAGTAGTTAGATTGAGCCGACGGATGTGAAATGGAGGTAGCCAACCATGACGCTGTTGAATTGCAGTGAGTATACTCGCGCCTAACTGCATCGTCTTACGAAGTATAAAATACAATATTGTATGCACATATGCAGAAACGCTTGCATGATGAAGAAGATAGAAGCTTAAGTTATCAATACTCATAACAATAGTATCGTTATTCAAAAAGAAAATCGTGTCAAGAAATACATAAAAATCTTCGTAATGTATGGCTGGTTGGCTGGACCACACGTACCAAAGTGTAGCAAATGTTCATGTTGCCAGATACTGGCATGATACAATGAGGGAAGAGACAGAATAAAAAATATTTTCACCTATTTAGCACTGTTTAATAAACATAATCCAAACAATTTTATGCTCATGTCCACCCTCATCACATACATACATTCTCAGTGATACTCCATTCAATAAAAACTTACTCACCTAAGCTTGTATACACATAATCCCTAGGCTTGAAGTAAGTATTTGGTAAATAAAAGAGAATTATACGATTATGTTTGTATGCAGAGAGAGAAGCCACCCAAGGATGAGTTGTGCCCTGCTGTGCCAACAACGCTGCTTCTCTTTTTGTAATCTATTTTTCCCTATTGAACGTGATCCATTCCATTCACACCTCAAAATTCATACAGAACCTGACGTAAATCCTTTTAATCACTTCAGCATAATAAATTCCACAGAAATACTCTTACTCCTAGTAATACAAACATTGAATTAACAACATGGTAACGACTTCGAAACTATCACGATGAAAACATGTACACATGCATAGTTATATAAAAGTTGAAACCCATTCAGAGTTTTCATTTTAATCCACTCGAGCTCAAAGTATATGCAAAAGTTTACTCTCTCTTTCCAGGATTATTAAATTTTTCCTCTCACTCAACATCGTCACATACTGCATCGACACTTTTAATTTATACGAATAATTTCCCCGATTCTTCTTATTTGTATAACTAATAAATTACTTCGTGTGCTCGTGCTCGTTCTACCGTACATACTCAATAATAATTCACTCCATGACACTCAATCGAAGAAATAGGCAATGTGACATATAATACACAAGCAAACTTACCCAAGGTGACGATGGTCTCTCATTTGGGTCCATCACTATAGGCATGACGAAGGATGAAACTGGATATTTCGAGTCCTCTTAATTATATTTATTTGTTGTTTAGGAAACTGGTACGTATATCCAAAGTTAGCTATATAGTTCTCAATATGTCCCACAATTTCATTCAATCCCGTTCGGCAAAGCTGCGTTTCAGAGGTTTCTGAGAGGATAAGATGAGCCCTTGGTTTCACTGCTTGTAGGCATCTTCAAATTACCAAAATTCCTACGGGCACAAACGGAGCAGGCAAGCCTTAATACAAAAACTATCTATATAGCGTGTGTAATAATTCGTAAGCACGTGCTGTTAATCGAAACGGAGTGTGCCAAGCAACAAGTATGTGTATTCTCTAAGTGTAGTCCTTTATCAGTTTAACTATACAAGATTAGCCCCATGTTTACATGACATGTCTACTACTTTACATAGAACAAACAACCGGCTGAGTATGGTAAATGTCTGTATTTATTCAGGGAAATACTTAACTACTTGTTGTAACTTAAAATTCTGGAGCCAGAACGGACATGAAAAATAAGATCACTTTTTTAATTTGTCCAAGCGGATATATTACTAATTTTAAAACAAAATCTAATAAACCGGCACTGACAAAATTTAGAATACTGCAGACATTTCCTTGCAATTCGTAAAAAAATGTTCATGAAAATGTAAAATCTCATAAATTACACCATAAAATGTGGAACACCTTACCTAGGAAGTATAAGGCCAAACACATAGAATGTTGCCAGAAAATTATACGGGAACGTTCCAAGAAGTAGTTAGCAGCTATATAGGCTGTGTACAGTTTTTTGGGTGTAAGTTAGATTACGTTCCCACGTAACCACCGGAAAAATACTCACTTCCGATATATGAAAGCTTAAACTACAAAATCCCACACTTGCACTTATACTTAAATTTGGTGTATATTCATTTCGTCAAATCAAAGTCTGTATGCTAATCATGAACACTTAACAAGTAGTTACACAAAACGGTGACAATATTTTCTTCCCGCTTCACTGGCCCATGAATTTCAAAATCTCTGTGTAGTGTAGTAGTTTACTAAAATCAATTCAAGATTAATATTCATCATAACGTCGAAAATAGAGTCATTTATAAAATATAAGAATTTTAGAATCTGTATTATGTGAAAAGACTTTAATCCGCTCTTATTTATCTAAATTCAAGTCATTCTTCAATGCTGCACTCTCCAATTCCTTTTAATATACCGGGTTTCACAATTTAAGTTTTGCTCGCAGTTGCTAGTTCTGCCCGTTATGCGAGGTGAGCTGAGCATTAACACATATTTTCAACGCCCAGCAACTTTCACTTGAATTTTAACGCTTGCAAACAGTTGGTTGAATTTTTTGAAATTTTCGTGACGTGACGGAAAAATTATGCTGATTGAACAAAAACAGTCTCGCTACGATGATCGTATCCACGCAGAGCACTAGTTGTAGTAAGATTGATAATCTCGTGGCGAATGTATATTGAATTGTCACAATTAGAAAGCATGTATTAGAGCTTAAAAACGTTCAATTAGATTTAAAATTCTATAAAAACCAACAAATTAATATTTAAATAGAACCACGGATAAATCCACCAACAAATGACTTTAATTTTAATGAAGATATGCACAAAAATTATGTTAAAATTTGTGCGTGATTGTATAGCGACTTGTGATTACGTCTTCTTTTTTAAAAACGTAGTTTCCACAGGTAATTCTGAACTGACTGCAAAAATTGCAATAATTACTAATGTTGATATGACTCCCGTGGGTACTAAGTTCTCTACTAAAGCTGGCGAGAGTTCGTCTTCGTTTGTTGTTCTTTGAATGTAATGACCACCCTGTTGGCCTCCCATTGTAGTCATAGCATTTCCATCCACTCCACTATCAAAGAGTATTTCTTGTGCCTAACTTTACTTGAAGAGGAGTCCGAATACACCTATGAAGAAGCTCGTACCGTATCACTGTCAATAACAAGGGTACGTAAGGAGTTGTTATCAAACTTATCATGAGGTAAGTCAGGCATTGCTTGCGAAGCTCATTTCCACAAGTACCCTTCTCCACCGTGTATTAAAGTAGCAAGAGTGTCTTATGTAAGAGCATGTGGAGGTATGTATAGAAGATAATATACCTGTTGTACATATGGTCGGATTTCCCGAGACGTTACCTAAACTCGTATATAGCGAGGGTGGGAAAGCAGGTTATAGGATTGTGTGCGTATCTGTTATAATAGAAGATACAATCGTCAATGCAATGCTCATAGGATTGTGCGATGAAGCTCAAGTCAAACACGGTAAGAAACGATGGAACAGGTGGATTGCCGTATTATATCTAAATAAGCACGTTTTATTAGAGTTGAATTACACAATAAGCCAATTATGTGGAAAGTAAAGTGCGAGCCGCGGATCATTTATCAAGATTGACGTTTCAAGTGGGACTGGTGCCGGTGCTCTATCTAAAGTAAACGCAGCAAATCAGTATATCAACAACGGAATAATATTATGCACTCACATGCAAGACTTGGTGTTAAAAATTTCTGTTTAAACTTTAACCAGTATGCCATGATGTATAATTCATTACACTTTGTCTACCTACAATAGATTGCATGACTTCTGCAAACTTAAGGACATATAATCGCCACCTGCGTATTCAATATTACGTCGTCATAAATAAATAAATAATAAAATAAATAAAAACAAGTACCTATCATGTAACAGCTATACAAAAAAATGTCGCCACGTACGTGCATAGCATGACACCAACCTGTCCTAGTGTAGCATGTTCCTACACCTAACTACATGGTAGTTAAAAACCAATTTGGCCAATTTACTTTTACAGATTACTTTTCGACGTCCAATTGATATCTTGCTCTAAAGCATAGCTGATTGATTTGCCAATCAACAAAAAAATATTTGTTACGTTGTTGGTTATTGTAATCTTCAGTACGTCAGGTTTAAGGTCAAGTTAATCAAATCTTGAGAGAGAGAGAAAGACGTTTTGTTGACATTTTGTTCTTTGGAATTACTTTCTAATGAGCGGAAAGTTCTATACATAGAAATTTCTGTACATTTTAGTAAAACCGTTAAATTGTTTAATATTTAGCTGAAATTTTAAATCATAAATAGTCAGAAAATCTCCCTCACAGGAGTTATCTTTGCTATAAATAATTGCCAACCCGATAAATTTAATACATACCACAACACTGTAAATTAAAATGCTTTCCAATTTACTTTCTGAGAGACAGCTGAAATTTGCTAATGTTTCTGAGCAAAGATTGTATTGGAATTTAGTGATAATAATATCGAATACTTGTTGTTCTAAAGCACCTACTACATAATTAACTCGATTCACACATTACATCTACATACTAGATTATGTAGTGTGCGACTTACAGAATGGAGATAACATCGTAACTAAATAAATGTAGTTCTTGTAGTTGAATAAATAGACCTTACAAGTAGAGAGTCAATAAGCCAAGACTATAGGCATTGTCAGTTTGTGAATAATCAAATGTCGCAACAATATTGGATATTGTATAGTTTTAATTAGTTGAAGTTGCACAAGATCGTACTGCCGTATGTATCCATATAGTATAAGTAAATTAAATATCATGTCTACCTTTTAAATAAGTACAAATGAAGAATAAAAATGGATTTAACATGTCTCTGGGTTTGGATTGGTATTATTAATACCAGTTCAAGTCAAGGATGAGAGCTTCTGAACCCGGCTTTCCCACATTCTCATGTAAATTGCTCTGTTTTGTTCCGGCACTCACATTTTATGATATAATGAGTAACCTAAAACGTCATCATACTAGTATGTACTGTATCAGTATGCATTCTAAAGTCATGCCCTTTGGCTTCACCGCGACAATATTAATAGGTCAAATTGTATTATTCTCGCTTAATATTTTCTGTTCAAGCTGTCTTTACTAAAACTAAAAGATTACAATGCTTAATGTTTCGTAAGATTCTGCCCTTAAATAAATACAACTAGGTGGAATCACCAATGGACCCAGTTGTACCAATATTTTTTTATGCTTGTAGGTTCTTGCAGGTAGATACCAGAATATAGATTTATATAACAGTTCTGTCGAGTTTTAAAGGTATAAAATATGAACAATGATATCTCTCGTTCACAACAATTATTGAGTAAAATTGTAAAATTTTATTATACATTATTGCTGTACATACAAGAAAAACATCTATTAACATCCAAGTTGTGTGAAGTTTAACTATGACATAAGAGATGTACAATGTTACTTCATAGCCATTTACTTTTAAAGCCTTGTTGTCTCGATATCGCATGGTCTCATGGAAGTGAAAATTACAGAAGCTGCAGACTTGGAATAAGAATTTGATACAGACAGTGAAGCCTCGAACAAGTTCTGTAAAAGAAAATTAGAGTTTGACAGGTATATACTTTTCAGTAGTGTTCACTTCACCAGTAGGATTTTTACTTGAATATAGTAAAAAGTCCAAAGATGCTTTCAAATACGCTTCGTGTTGGTAACCCACGTTAAGTTCACTTCTTATTCTTAAGTAGCAGTTTGGTCAACCTTCTGCAAGAGGCTGGATCTACAATCGCATCTTGTCATTGGCCTTGCGAACAATGGAGTAGTCGAGCGAGAGGCAGCAACTTGAAAACCTTGGCAAATTCTGATGTACGGATTGGCTCCAACAGCATGCACATTTCTTTAATTCGTTTTCTCCATGGGTAAGCTATATGCAATTATAAATGTGCGCGATCTTAGTAACTTACTTATGATTGATGGCAAAAGAAATTTAAACTCACAGTTCAGAGGCCTGTTTTTTATCCATTGCGGAGCCTTCTAATGTCATCTTCGGCAGCTTATGCAAAAAGTAGAATACATTCCTATACTAGACTCCTCAGTTATCCCAAATTAGATGGCTGAAGGTAGGCCATATCTGTAGGTAGACCATTTCTTTTCGTTCTTGCGGTTGAAGTCATGCACCGTAGCGATTATAATGTCCACAAACTGAGAAACTTACTACTAGCCCTCATCCCGGTTAAATTGCTCTTTTAAATTAAGATTAAGTTTTTGTAAATTAAAAATATCAACGGTATCGAGGAAAAAACAATAATGCTTCACACGGCAATATTAACATTTAAAAATGAGGGATGAGGATAAGATTTATCCCAATCAATCTGAATAAGGTTTAGGACATAAAAATAATTTGCAAAGTAAAGCAAGATCACATATTACAACTCAGACATACATGTTTGATGCAATCAGGTGAGGCAGGAAAAGTAATGATTTGACGGGTCGACGAGTTCCCACAGTAAGCATAGGGTCGAAAATGGCACGTAACAACGGGGAATCTTTAAATCCTTTCTTTCTCACACACTAGAGAGCTAGCACTACAGGAACAAAATCAACTTCAGCTGACTTATTGTTCTGAAGGAACAAAACCATCTTACCAGCTTTGGGTTTTAAAGGAAATTGTTTCAAAATATAAGACATGGATGCTCACTCAGCTTTTTATTTTTCTTGCTGGACTTTCTGCTCTTTTCTTCAAGAGTATATAGTCCGTATTATATTCCTCGTTACTGTAATTTATCAGTACCTTTAATGAAATATTTTTTTTGGAGTGAATCTCTTTTTCCACAATTTCGTAAGCCTAGCTTACATATGTGTTGTTCCAGTTTAAATTATTTTTTTAGGTTTAGAGAGTTATATTCTACATTGTTCACAAGCAATTAAGAGTGTGCCTGTATATATGCTTGCGGATGTCTCTTGGCAGCTGTATTTCTTTTTCTCATGTTTGGAGTGTACATGTTTGCAATTAACTCTTGAAATATTTTCAGGCTGCCGTATAGTAGGTAATCACAATAGTTTTTTTCAAAAATGCTATTATAACATCCGTAAACAACAGATATTTGGAGTAGATAAACTAACCTTGTGAAGTCCTAGTTTTTAGCAAAATATTTGTATAATATTCTTAGGAATGGTTAAAAAACCGAAATAGCAAAAGGACTCTTATTCCCAGGAATACCCGACAAACGTACACTTCCTAAGGCAATTGAGCAGAATACAGTAGTCGGTAAAATTGGCATACCTATGTATAGCATGTAGATAGGTATACATGATTTAAGATACATGTGTACTAGCATACTTCTAATGCAAAACACGTATGGTGGAACAGTTTTTCACTGTTTATCAAGTAGGAAAGGTTACTACTAGTAGTTCTAAAACATTCACTGATCTTTCATATTGTCTACTCAACCAGAAAGGGATTTCATTGAAAGTTCATTGAAATTGTAATTGAATGAAGCAAATCGTGATTCATGATGAGCATGACATACCATATACTAGCCATCTTTGAAAGAATCACGAACAGTTTCCAGTTACGGTTCGGTTCCTAGTCTCACTGATTACACGTCTAATTATTGAGTATCAGGCATTAAATAGAGTTCCTTGGGTGGCAAATGCTTTTTCCGGACTGTTCGTGTACAAGTTAAAAAGGACTATTTCATCATTTTGTTAGTTACAATACAGTGGTATAAACACAGTAGGTGCATCCTATTCTTCTCGCCCTGATATAAAAGTCTCACAAAGTACAATAAGTACGTTCGAAAGACCCCTGGAACAAGCTTACGCTGCTTAATATTCCTCTCGTTGAGTTGAAAGAGATTGACAACCTTTTCTTTCTCTAGTTGTAAGTTTGTCGGTGTATCCCTCATAAAGAGAAACATTGTGATTATCATTTTCGAAAGCAAGTTATAATTTTTAAAATCCTAGGTTGTTTAGGTATAATAATGTGTCTTCTTAATAACTCACAGTAAGTATGTAATTCGTGGGGGAGGACTACCACATCTCCTGAGTTGTTACATAACTGTTTAAACTGGAAGTTATAATCATAAAATACTTGGCTTCGAATTCAATGAAGGCATAAATTACAGAAGCTATGTGATTAAGCTGGGTACATGCAGAGAAAAAGATTGAAGCTGACGAGAATAAACTCTTGTCACGATTACAAGTTCGAAATTACGATAATTCATAAGATTTCCATGTGCATTCATCTAGGTCTTAGCTATATGGGCTTGAACCTTTTATGTGTGTATACATGTACTAACACATCCAATCATATACATGCACATAGGTATCTCAACTTCCTTATAAGTTATGCAGGTAATGTACAGTGTAGGAGCTGCTGGACATTACTTCGTTTGGTTGTGAAATTAATTAATTTAATCACAATTTAAAGAAGAAACCCAACATGTACCTATTAGCACCTTTTGTTCGCCGTTTTTTCGTTTAATTTTATTGTTTAAAATAAATCTACAAGTTTATGATAAAGGCATTTATCCAGTTTCCTATCTTAAGCTAATTTGTTGTAACATATGATATGCAATTACCCAACCACTACCTATCTCTTTTTCTGGTTCTGAAAATAACCTGTCAATAAGTGTCAGCTAAATTTTTAATTTTACGGATGTTGTTCTTATGAAGATACACTGAGGTTGTCAATAATTTGGAACTGAATTTTATTGTTCAGTATTGGCTTGACACTGAAATGATCTTTTCGTTATAGTTACTTTGCGGCATAATAATTTTTAACGATAGGGTTCATCTGAAGTCTTAATATATAAAAGTTCCAGTAGCCATTAATGGGACCTTTTATGCTTTTATGTAGGTATATGATGTATGTATGTGGTAACAACACTTCACTTAACAGTGCTGTGAGGAAATTGGTGTTGCTATACAAAGGACCGCTCCATGATTATTATCTGAGTAAAAACAGAGGGTGAGACTGAATGAAGCGTGGGTCTATTATCATCTCATGAAGGTCCTGAAGATACATTGGAGCGTAACCCTGACTAATTATAAGGCTACCACAGTTTTTCATGTGGGATGTTTCCCTGTATATTAATAATAAAACATCCTCACACCCTCACGTCTCCAGCTGCTCCAGTCTAACATACATTTTTGAATGGATACATATATCGGTAAACAAGGAAAAGACCGTCGATAAATATTGATTTTTTATTCACATCTTCAGGTTCAATGTTTACACAGGGAGTGCATTTCACAGTTTTCCATTGATCCTTTTAATTACAACTTCGCGAGAAAATTACATACTTCACGAACCGATCTACTTACTTCAATATAAAAAATTTGTAAGCACATTTGTTGCACATACAATTTGGAATACATTAACTTGGAAATAACTTCCACCCAGAAATGCATATATAACTGGATTAATTACTACAAACAAGTTTAAACTTTTAAATTTTAATAATTTCGTTTTTACAATTCGGCCAGAGAAAATATGCATTGTGAAATACTTTTGTTGACAAATAATATTATTCCTAAATAGATATATTCTTGTATAGAATTATTCCCATACATATAAACACAACCAAAACTTTTTCTCTTGCCCCCAATGTAAGTTAAATCTTTTACAAAACCTTGACCGGGTAAATAACAGAGATTCTGCCCACTTAACATTGATTAAAATAACATACCTGCCATATGAGCCCCAAGAATGATCTTCTTTTTAAATAAAATTGGGGCAATATGGCGTGGATTTCAATTCGGATTTTTGTACCATAATGTTGAATATATATCTATATCTACAAAATCTTGAGCAAGTAAGTCCTGATTGAATAAAATGTATGCATTGTTTTGCAAAAAGTTTAAAAATGCTTGCAAACGATGGGAAGGATATCCTTTTCCCTTCCCCCTTTCCAACCAAGTTGCCTATAATGTCAGTAAAATTCTCTTTAGGGTCAATAACTCGGCCACACGAAATCGCACAACGTAATCACATCAAATTATTAATGAGATGTCTATTGAACGAAATGTAGTAGAATTCAATTCAGACTATAACGATAAGAATTATGACCCTCAAACCCGTGGAGGTAATTTTCTGTTTAGAGTTTATTTTAATTACATTTAGCCAGTTTTTCCAACAACGGAAGCTCCTTGAGTAATAATTATTTGTATTTTAATATATTCTAATAGGCAATTTACATTTATTTTTATAGTCAACACACGCATCCAATCACGTTACTATAGCTCACGTATGACAATTAAAACAACAGTAATGAATACCTCATATTTTTATATCTTTGCACAACTTTTATGAGAAGACAAATTAGTCAGTGTGGAAATAGAGAATAGATAAATGCATTCAAACTTTGAATGATTAAAGGTCGGGAGTGGATGCATTTTGTGAGAAATATGTGGGAAGCAAATGCAGACGGAGTAAAGTGCAACTTTAGGGAAAATGTTTAGAGTCAGAGGAAACCACAGTGCAGACTATAATACGAGGTTAATATTTGAGAATGTGAAAATTCTCCAGCAAAGTTCACTCATCGTACAATTTTTGTCCTTGTATAAATGCATGTGTACAGAATGTTTAACTGATTGTTTCATGAGCATCCCGAAAAGAAAATTTTCTTTTCACAATGATTATTTCAGGGATCCCTGTATAGAATATACTGCTACTCAGTTCACATCGACTGGGAAATTTTGTATTCGCATACTCGGATCCTTACCGTACGAATGTTTCCGGAGGACCCGTGGAAATTATTCTCCACGTGGTCTCAGTAAATATAACAGTACCTTACTACTTATTGTTGACTTCGTGAGGCGAGCTCTAGGTATAAATATGAATTCATCTTACAGGAGTTTCATAATCATCACGTTATGCACGTTTGTGGGTAAACTTGAGATACATTTCTGTTAACGTTCATAGACTCTGTTATAACGAGTGCATACATTGTTTATTTGTGGAATTTGTGAAGTTCGTTGCAATTTTCATGTGAACGAGCTGTAAGAATCTCCCCAGAACATTTCATTCATAATTTCTAAGTGTGATCACTGAATCCCAACGCATAATTCCTGTATTTCATAGTTTACTCACGTCACAGTCTTAAGAAAAGTAGGTGTAATATTATAATAATAAAAGCAAACATGGTTCTTTAACTTCCGATTGATTTAGGGTTCAATCTTATTTGTATAAAACAGAATTTGATGTCATCTTGTTCGTGCCAATTTTTTATTTTCAGGTTTGAGGAAAGTTGAGCAAGGTGAGCAAGGTACATAAGATGTGTTGGAACGTTAGAAACCAATCAGCCGAATGTAATCGATTTGTAATATTCTACGTTACTAGTCTTGTGTGTGTGTTGCTCCAAAAACCACAACACAGAGGCAATCGAGCTGCAAACCAAAACGTTAGAAGCTAACGCCAACATATGTGTCCTCCTACGGAAGTTGAAGGGTATTAAACAAGAAGTGAAATTCAGACATACGTTGTCGTAGGAAATACTTTCCTAGGCAGCTAGCATTGTGTAAATACATCCATGATAAGTATACAGAGAGGTCTCAAAGCATTCAACTACTCCTGAAGAATCTACTACAGCCATCGGTAAATTGTGTACGATTCCACCTGACTTGTCTTCGGACAAAGGTGACGCTCCTTACTATGAAGAGCGATTAGTAGGGAGAAGAGGAACCTGTTGTGTTTCCGGTCTTGGTCGATCAGACAAAGAGAAACAAGCGCCCATTTTCGCTTCCTTTTGAGCAAACTACATAGCTTCGTCCATTAAATCTCGCAGGAACCTTCCGGAAGCATGACAAGTGTGCATCCACCTACACTTTTGTTCCAACATTTTTTGTTGATGCTCATCCTCCGGCTTTCGCTTTGATTTTGTTATGATAAGACTCTTCCTACCTTCCTTTTTTTATATGTAGGTAAGCTTTCTTGTTTGGTATCTCCACTGTAATAAGTAATAATTATTATATTCGTCATAAAATCAAAGTCTTCTCTCCGTGCCTAAAACATTAAGTTTCATGTCCTTTATGCGTGCGTATTATAACCATGCGACTTACACAATTACATATTATAGCATTTCAAACTATCACCGCATGAAGTTCAGATATATTGATATGTATAGGTAAGTATAATAGGAATAATACATTTTGAACACAAAAACATGAAGCCTGCTGACGAATCGTAACTATTCATTTTATTTATCTAATTTACTGCTTCTAGTCTCGTACTTTTAATTGACCTTTGTACGGACTACTGTTAATACTTTCATCTATATCATGTACATAATAATAGCCAGTGTTAAGATGTTGCGTTATGAGTATTTGTAAACATTTTACTGTATGTACTTATATTAAACATAAACTCCAACAATTGTGTAGGGATTTATAGGACTCTTATTGCCAAGTTGTTTTTATTGGGATGCTGTGCATATTTGCATTTATATACTACAATATTATCATTATAATATAAACTATATATACTATACGACAATCAAGGGTATAAAATATGCAAAAATATGCAGAGGAACAGGAGGCATAGCCCAAAAATTTTGGCAGAATAAAATAAATGTAGGTATTAAAAAGAAAAATGCTGGAACCATAGGATGACGACAGATCAACTTTGGTAGTTATGAATAGCATGCTATGATATAGAAAAAAAGGCATGTGTGATTTAAATATCACTACACAAAAATAATAAAACTGCTTCACTAAATTACTGTGTACTGTTGCTTCCGAAGAATAAAAAGTTTGAAGGCAAATAATTCCCAGTGAAATTTTTAATTAGGTTGTATGTCAGTGCATAAAAACATTCCTCATGAAGGTGATAGAGTGGTTTTGTACGTTTGAGGCGATCAGCAAACAGTAATCATAGTAAAAATATGGTTCTACCCTGTAATTTTGCGTGAGATCCTTATTGTGGGACAGTTTTTAAATGCGCAAGAAGTTTCAATAAGCCAACTTTATAGAGTAAAGTAATGTAATTTGTTGCCATTAGTTCTTGTTCTTGTATACACAGGGACTATAGTTTCCATACTTTGATGCTATTGATATTTATGATATTCATCTAATAATTCTAATTAGAGTATAATGAGCCATTTCCTCAACTTTCATTGAGAGGAAAAGATGGCAAAACACTGCCATGTGTACTTATTACATTTGCCAATACAATTTAAACTGATTGCTTTCTAAATCCCACCTCTAGTTTTTTGATTTTTTGCTCTGCTACTATGGATTGAATTTCTCGCATTATTTGTAAGGAAATGATCTAAATTTTGTAATCGCCACTACATTTAACTTTAATATCCTAATAAATTCAATAAAATAGAGGGAAACGTAAATAAATATTAGAGCTGGATTTGCGTTTTTGTTTTCCAAAAGTTCTCAACTATAATATTTATTATAAATTACGTGTGGATTTTGTTTCTAGCTTGCATGTTGTGTAAGCTGATTTTAAAAATCGCAGGCACGTCTGATCGCTATTGGAGACAATCATACTTGTATATAAGTACGAATATCGCGATAGCGATCATTGTAGTCGGACTTGTGAGTACACAACAAATGCATAGTAAAAGTATTTGTAACAGCTATCATAAACATGCATATGTATGTATATTTATAGTGGCGAGCATGTTTCTTGCTGTTCTCTTCAGAGGAATTGAGGAGCTGTGCATAGTCGACAATATGGTTTGTACAGATTTGAATTGTAACTTCAGTTTTAAAGCTTATAAAATGATAAAATATAATATGAAGGATATGAAAACTGTTTCCCATGAAGTCAAGAAATCATTGCAAGGACGGAAAATAAAAAAGACATCGTGGGAATCGCAACCGACTTACTACCCGTGAGAACAATACGTTGTACACATTTAAACAAGTCTTGAGTACATCCACTTGAGCTTACGTATAGTATGCATGAGCTTCGTGGACAGTAACCAACAAAACTACCTCTCCTGCTGAGTACATTGTTCATGCTATTAACCATTGACTTACAACTTTACCTTTAAAAAGAAAGCTTTACACGGGGTGCATGTACATACACATATAGAAATACATGCATTTTCCCCAATTTAAGTGTTTCATATCTAATGACACAATATTACGGTTCACATATAGTAATTGGAATTTATGCATCTTTATGTGAAATATAAGCGCACACTAAAATAACAGCAAAAATGTTTTAATTAATACTCTTTTATGCATTTTTGAAGTTCTTACAATTTGCGAGATTTTCTTTTTCATGTCATGTGCCGGAGGCGTATTTAGTTTACATGATGTTGTGTCTGTATATGCGACGTATACTTTGTATGCATACTTGACATGACTGTACCTACGTATATGCTATACTTGTACAGAAGACGCTTGCTTCCATAATTACGCTTTTTTCGCAAGTAAGTAGCAGCAGTGTAAAAGGGCAAAGAGGTACTAACAGACTCTTAAATACAGTCTTGAATAATAAGAAATGCCCACTTAAAGTCTAAAGCAGCAACGTGCGTGGGTGGATGTAAGTAAGAGCGTTGCCATAGAGGACATTCAGGTGTCCCAAAGGCAAAAGAAGAAGGCATTTATTTCTTATTGGTAACTGAATAAGGATGCTGCTCGTAAGAATATGTTGTAATTAAAATTTAACTCCATTTCAATTCGGAACATACAAAAGTATAATGGGAGGTCAACGTATAGGTTTATATGTTCATTGCTTTTGAAAGATAACTTGATACTCAGATTCTAAAAGGATAGTAACAGCTTACAAGATATGCAGATAAATGTGGGAAACATTTCGTGCAAGCATAGGAGTAGGAATGAACGTGCACATATATATGATGCTATTTGGCTCATCTGTCAGCCGGAGTCCGTGATACATTTACTTGTAGCGTGCATTTTAATAGACACTATATTTTTACTTTATCTTGGCTTTTAAATTTTACTTATCAGTCAACTTCCTATTGCACATAATAATAAAAGTATATGTTCATCCTCCTTGTACATAATGTTGTATAGAGCATTTAAACAATGTCGAAATCGTAAACGAGACGTATCACAAGTTTTTCTTGGAATTGAAAATAGACAGTTGTATTCATGATATTCCCATCATAGAAATACATATATATAGTACTATATAGTACCAATAATATGTGGACAGATGTTTCGCAAATTTTAATTTATTTTATTATTTTAACAAGAAATTTTTTGAAATACTGATACAAGCTGATAAACGAAGAGCAATGATCACTAACTAATACATACAATGCGCATGTAAGTGTGTATATTTCTGTTTTATGTAAGAAATACCTGTAGTAATTTAAACGAAAAGTAGATGTGGTTATATGCATTAATGTCATATATATATGCAACAGTTCTCGTGAAAGCTGAACAACATTCAGAAGTGTTTGTACAGAGAGGAGTAATTACATACATAACTTTCCGTAGGTTATTAGTTAGTACGACCTGTGATTTAAGCGTATTATTCATAAGGGGAGTAATGTTACCACCTGGCTCGTACGTAAGATGATTAAAACCACAATTATTTTGCATGATACAAAAGCAGGACGTACGTATATGTATTCGAACTTACTTTCCACAGTATTACTCAAAAGAGTTGTAGACGACATCCGGCTTTTATTTTATTGTCAATAAACAGAAAGTCCGACTTAGCATGGAAGTAAATAACATATAAATGTAGAAGACATAACTAATTTTTCTATCATACAAACGCAATGTAATACAAATAATTGTGGGACACAAAATGTCATTATAGCTTCTATAGTAAAGCCTGCTGTTGTCTTCAATAAATTGATCATTACATCCATTCCTTCTCAATCTTTTCATAAAGTCGTAACCAACAAACTGAATTTGCAAAAATAGTGTCATTGCAGAGTAGTATTGTATGTAATTACAGTCGGCTAATCTATTGCCAAATAAAGCATACACGTTACTACGTGTATTACGTTTGACGTTACTACAATAAGTAGTACAAAATCATTTAGATGCTAAAATTTTACTCACCCTAATTTTTGAATATAAGTTATATTAACAATTTTCTGCCTTATTAGTGTAGTGTATATATGCCCAATTATCCTACTCATCAAGGGTTCAAAAAGCTATGAAGGCACGAATGAAAATTGATGCAAAAATAGGTGCAAAAAAGATCATGAGGTCGTATACCGGCAAAATCTATTTATTCATTACTATATAATAAATACAAATTGATTCTTTCACTGTGGACCATGGATCATTTAAGAATAAGAATCTTCCCAAATTTTTAATCTCAAAATAAAGTTTGTGATTTTTGAGTCGATGACGAGGACTAATTCGACGAGGGACGTACACTTTTAACATTGAAATTTAGCTACCTATACATCAGACCCTCTACATTTTCACTCAGTTCAATGTATACATAAATTGTCGCTTTAAATTATTTACACGGTACACAAATATGACGAGGCGTAAAAACAATATATTACTGAGCATAAAACATGAGATACAATTAATTAAAAAATTATGAACAGAAAAAATATTAATTATCTAAAATTATTAGTTGTACATGTATTCCTTCCACTAGTACTACTCATTTAAGTAAAAGATAGCTGAGCAGCCGATTTGTACAACTACATAACACGAACAATAAGTACAGCGTATACAAAATTAAGCTTACATCTATAATAGCCCACCTCATAATATAACAAGTACTTGGCAAATATACTATTTTCCAAAAAACTGAGAGTGTAGAAAATATACCAGTTTGCAAGTCAGTCCTTGCAAAAACTTAAGAAAGGGAGCATGACTATGGCAATGAAAGATACACTTTCACAATAATTGGTGGAACTTCTAAATAAGTGAACCATTTTCTTTCAAAACAGCTGTATCTTTGTACTCCTGTGAAATCATCAACACAACTCATAAATCTCAAGCGATCGGGGTTAATCATTTAGTACTTATAGAGCAGAATTATACATACTCTCTATGCAAAACCAAAATATTCATGACTAACAAGAAGCGTTGCTATTATGTTACTTTCTGACTTGACCATTGCACAAGGAATTAGCTTTCTCGAAGAACAGATTCAACTTCAGCCCGTGGCTCGCATTAAAATATAAACTACTGTGCTGATTTGAACTAATCAGAAAATGCAAATAGTACTCATAGTTAGCCTATTACAAACATGTTGTTCAACATTCATCTTACAATCTTAATTACACATTATGAAGAATTTATAAGTACTTAGCCACCAATTAACTAATGACACTATTTTATATACAAGTAGACATCAATTCAATGTAAGTTTATATATTGTAAGAACTTTAGGGTACACCATCTTGGGTCGTAAAACTCCAAGAGAATTAAGTATTTTTTACATAAGAGTGTCAACGAAAGGCTGAAACTTTCGAACTCAAACGATAAATTTGCGAATAGAATTAACAAATCACTCAGTAAAGTTATGTCATGATTGAATGGTAATTGTGCTTTCATAGAAGTATTCACCTAGGTACTTAAAATTAGCATTAATATGCACAGTTGGAGTCACATGCGTGTTTTATAGAACTCATGTCCTCAACGCAAATATAAACTACGTGATTACAAACTTTCAAGGTACATTAAATTCACTAGTTAAGTTATTATCGAACAAGTTCATCAAAACGTGTTGATTTCATTATCAAATATAGAACGATAGAGCCAATTTTTTCAAAGTTGTATTCCAAATTTCAGCAATGGTCGGAAAATCGCCTTGACCAATGAGCAACCATACACAGACAGATACATACTTTAAACTTTTCCAAAGATAACAATGTTTATATTTTGAACTTTACTCTTAACCCATACCTAGTTTTAGAACCTCCAGAGCTGCATTAGACGCGATTTTAACAATAGCAACGTTAGACTGAGAACCGTAAATACTGGCATTGATTAGTAACTATATCTACAGTTAGGCTTACTATCTAGCAAAGCAGGTATGTAGTATAGTATAGCCACATTTCTTTTGCTGCAGTTTAGCTGCAATCGTCGGCCTCTTTGTTAACTTATACATTACACAAGTTATATTAATTACATTTACCTCAACCTCGTCGTATCTCAATTTTCTCTAATTTATAAACCAAAAGCATGCATTTATCTGGCGGATAAATGTAGCAAAAACATTCAATGCCCCTGCTCTATATGATATAAAATCACTGATTTCTTATCTTGTAGTAATAAAAAGGTTTAAATCTTCTCACTACGCGTATATTAAAAACGTCTTAGTCTGAATAATTTCATCATTTGTTAATTAGCCGCATTTGAGTACAAAAGTGGACATGTGCACAGTTACTTCAGGTAATCTTATCAATACTTTTACCTTCCGACTTCGTTTGTAACGTCTAGTTCGACTTGAATTTGAATGTCTGCTTCAATTGAAAACAACCAACATGTTATGACGGGCAGGTTTGGTTTTGTATAGCTTGCCGGAGGATTTTCAAATTGTATATATCAACAAAGAAATTAAATAAGCAGATATTAAAGTTGTTACATATACACATCTGTCTCAAACCGATTCTGTACATACCTGGAAGTCGAAAATTCTACGTTCGTTATTGAAAATGTGAACCAGAAAACACGAAGTCGTAAGGAACAAGTTCTGCACCACAATAGTTTACAATTGTGCCTTGAGTTAATTCTTACATAGCATTCCCTACACGCCTTTGAAGAGTTATTCCTGTAAACTGTAATAGGTAACAGCTATTTCCTTGCGGAGGGGGCTTCATTTCTTACATAATCAAGAAATAAAAGAGGACAATGTTAGTAGCTGTTACGGATGACGTCTGTATGTATTCAAAAAACTGCATCAATGCTGTAGGGGACTAACCACCAAGAATTTTTCTTGTTACAAAATAGGTACATATATGACTTAAATATATATATCTTTAAAAATACAGCCTCGTTGTACTTCACACATTCATTTTTTGTATACCTGCAAAATGTATTTTACTTCTATAATAATACTACTCTTTAAAGATTAAATCTAAGGTTACAATAATTGCCATACACCTTCAAGAGTTCAATACTACACAAAAAATGATTTGACACGATTAAATTGGCTTTTGTGTGCAATACACTATCAACTACCCATATAATGCATGGGATCTAGGATTATATAACCATGTGTAACAGGATAGTAAGTGTTAAACCTTTTTTAATCTATCAAAAATCCTCAGTTTACTGGAAGCTGCTCTAGAATTCGAATTCGATATGCATACACGAAGATAGTAGAATACAATCTATTTTCGGCTTTGCCCCGCTTACGTTTACAAATTAATAATATAAAAGTAAATATGAAAGAATACTTTATAATTATATATAATAATATAATACCGGCTTAATAATCAAAAGTTGCAAAAAATAACGCTTGATTTCTTACAGACAAAAGGTAACACAAAATAAAGGCATCACTCTTAGACATTGTCAGAATAACGACGACGCAAAAATAAAACACAAAAACTTACAATCTAAAAATAACGACTTGAACTTGCTTGTTTGTCAACATAAATATGATTGTAACGTGCTATTAGTACAGTGTAAGAAGAATTGACAAGTAAGTAGTAGTAAGTCTTTACCCACCAGACAAAGCATGGTACTCTTTTCGAAGTATCACGCGTTGAAAGTATTAAAACATTACTATATAAACCATAAAATAGATTCTGGCAAATACATACATTATGTATATACAATTAATAAAATTGGTAACTATTTGTTAGCTGAGGTTTGCTAGATCAATAAAAACATATTTGGCTTCCTTGATAAGTCAGTTGCACGGGATTTAAATGATTAGAGTTTAAATTATGCCTACTTGGCAATAGGATGACCCTTGCCTATTTGACATAACATCATTTTTTAGATCTGGAAGCATCTGCGTCCATTTAACGTACGATGAGTTGTTTGTTAGTACGTCAGGCACTATTCTCGATGCATCCACATTTTTCTCAGGACTGTTGGGTGACAAGGACGATGACGTCGACGGTGTCGGTGATGAAAATTCATCCACTACCCTCTGGTTGATGTAGTCATTTTTCGTTGCAGTTTTCGTAGGAACTGTATGTTCGAAACTCATGGTAGTATTAGCAGGTAGCTCATTTCTATCAAGAAGGATGGCGTTTCCATTGGCATACATTCCCAATTTTTTATAGGGCTCTTCTGAAATGTGAAGACTGTCGGACTTCGTGCAATCTTCTTCATCTGTTGCATTGGAACGATCTGACAGCAGAGGATTTAACACTGACGGAGACATTCGGTTATCAGTCAAACAGTCTTCCACCTTTGCGATAAAGTATTCAATGATTAGTTATTAATTAAATACCATAATAATTTAACCATAACGATTTGAGAAATATTAATCTTAAGGGAATAAACTGAAAAAGCAAAAAATTAGTTCAGGCAATCATGTCAAATTGAGTAAACAACAAGTAAGATTAAAAATGAATCGGCTAATATACTGAAAATAGCAACATACAACACATCATAGAAAACACAAAAACGTTAGGGAACGAGGTTAACTATTCGCATACAATTTACTGGGAAACTGTTGTACAAAAAATATAACAAAAACATACATTATTAAATTGCTTGAGGAGTGCAGGAGAACCATGAGCATTAGGATTATCAGCAATGACTCTTATGGGGTCATCACAGGCGACAACTTTCCATAACCAAGGAACAACGTTTGTTTCATGCTGCGTTAGTGTTTCTTCACCACTTCCCTGTGAAGTCTGGATGCTTTCGGGAAGGTCGTTATTCCCGATTTTGCTAATATTTTCGTCCTGATTGATGGTAAAGCAATTAATAGATGTTGGCAAATTACAAACATTCCATCCAATGTAAAAACCGAAGTTGACTTTTAAAATTTTAACTGTGAGATTTTTTTAAAGGAACATGCACAACAAACTCAAATATAAGTAAAATCAATACCCTATGAAAAAATAAACTCGTTGAACATTGAGATCTAGAACTTTGTACTTATAAATAAATACTACTGAAAATTTTGTGCAAATATTATCACACCTTTTAAGGTATAAAAATAACACATAACATACCAATGCTACTGCTCTAAAATGGCTGTACTTCACTGTATCTAAAGCTAAAAAATCTACCTCCATAAAATAAAACAAATTTTAATACAGAACTGCACCAACAACATATTACTACAATTCGTATGACAGGGCTTATTCTGTTTAACTGATTGTGAGTTTGGGATTAATCATGAGGCCGTAGCATATGTTGTTCGTTAAGCTGTAGCGGTTGTTGCAGTGGCAACATATGCTTACGATGTTAGGGACAAATAACTAATAGCAACGAATTGGCGAACATTTCTTCTACTAGTCATAATTAATTGGTTAACATGAACATACTGAAGCAAAGACAAATTACATTGGTTGATTGATTGTAAGCAACGACAAGTTTAGTGAGAAAACCAAATATTAATACCTCATTTTTATTGTGAATTGATGAAAACATTCCTTGCTCTTCATCAAGACTAGTTGTTGACGTGTACTTCAAAGGATACATGCTATCTTTCCCAAAAGGTTGACAATCTTCTCTTGAGTTTTTCCTCTTACTTGGTATAGGATGGCATGGATATAACTGAAATAAAAATTACAGACAAACATTATTGAAGACGTACATATCGTCAAAATACCCACATCCCTACGTCAGTGGTACCATATATTTTTAGTTATGTAATGAAAAACAATATTATTAAGACATTACCTCTTTTTCTAACCCAGGGGGAAGTTTTGGTTCGAAATTGCTACATTCCTTGTAATAACTCCAGCATCTTTACCAAAAATAATAACATTAAAACATGACACACAACAACAAGCCCATGAATGATTTGCGTTTAGACGTTACTTACTTGTGGGCAACCACCCCAACCAATATAACCACGAAAAACAGAACAACTCCAATTGTGACCCAGGTAACCCAAATTGATGTCCCTTTGATAAAGAAAATTGTACACAAGTTATTTTTCCGACACGACTGATAGATTATTATATCAACGTACGAAGGTGTTCAGTGTCAAAGAGTAAAGAGATATGTATTGTGATACCTATGCAAGCCACATATCCATCCTGACTCCAATCTCCGTACAATTCCTCGCCACTTTCTAGTCGTGTTACTGCTCTTACTTTGGCTGTTAGATTACTATTAGATTCACAGTGTATTTGGATTTCCTGAAGGTAATCAGATTTACCTGAAATATCAAGAATATTTTTTAACCACATGCAATTGTATTTATTACAGAAGAGTGGTCATTAGTTTACTACCTACATAAATATTACAAGACCAGTATTTTTTACAAATTTATTCTGTACCCAACACTATTATTTTATTTTCAAATATTACCTGCAGTATAATTCACTCTAGTGTCGTTGACAATGTTGCCATTTTGAGTCACAACAACTTGGAATCGGCTAACGGGTCCTCCCAGATGGCTAGGAGTTTTCCAGTTAACTTTGAAATTTCCACTCGAGTAACTGAGAGCCGGAGGTTTTGACATATCAGTAGCTTTGGAAACAAAGCAATTTTATGTAAAATCGCAAAAAAATTATGAACTCCTTGAGAGTAAGCATATAAAACAAGTAATACATACCACCAATCTTTGTGAGGAAGTAAGTAGGATCTGACTTTTCAGAACATTTTTCTGATCCACAAGCTGTTACTTGAATCGAGTAGTTGGTATTACTGGTGAGGTTGCTTAATGTGTATAACACCTAAGAGGAAAAAAATTGGGAATTTAATACTAGATTATTAGCACATCATATTCATTCAACAATTTTCAAAATTTAATACAACTTACAATCTCATCAGTATTGACTGGGGCGTCAATTCGTACGTCTTCCGACAGCCGATTCCTAGAATGTTTGGGGCTGTACCAAAGCTTGTACTCTTTTATCTTACCATTCTGAATTTTAGGTGGAATTATAGTTAGACGTACTGAAGTATTCCATGCATCTTTAACTCCTACCGTGGGCGGCTCAGAAACTATTATTAAAAATTATTGAACGGTTAACAACAATCTAATTCTTTCGTTAAAAAGATATTTTGAAAGATACAAATTCCAGGTTGCTTTCAACTACATTATGTAAACATTTCTAACCTCCTTCACGAGTCCAACCATAAATTGGATCACTTCGTTGACTTTCACCCACTTTAGTCTGGACGGCTACGGATATCATGTAATGTGAAAATGGCTGAAGATTCTTCAGTGTGTAGGTTTGCATGCCCATCGTCATGGCCGACTTTTCTCCCCCTTCTTAAAAATGTAATCAAAAGTTATTACCTCGAAAACGAAACTACACTCAAAGTGAAAATGTGACTTCTCACCATCACATTTACTATCCTTGTTCACTTGACAGTAAATGATTCTAAAGCCATCAATGACTCCTTCCTGGTATGAGCAACCCAGCTCCCAGGTGATACTTATTTGGTCCTCGGTAGTGGCAGAGGCGTTTATACGAACAGCTTTCAATCTCTCCGGAACTAATTACAACAATAAGAGTTACACACTGGCGATTCATTATTTATTATGGAAAATTATAGATGACAATGTGATTTCCGGTATTAGAAATACAAATTCCATAGCCCCTAATCATTTATACTTATAATTGATTTTTGTTGAATTTAAAAGTCTAAAGATTTGTTACGGAAAACATTGTGATTGTGTACTGTGTCTTAAGGCAAGCACCAATAAGGTGCCAGTGAAATAAATATTTCTTTTTTTCTTTTTGAACCGAAAGTCTGGATTATTAATGCAATATTATTTCAGAACGTAACGAATAAGGTATTCACAATGACAAACGAACTACTTCAAACATACATGCAAAGTTTACCAAATATCCTTACGAAATTAATTAATTATTTATTTTTAACTAACTACACATTTACCTTTATCCGCTATGAGGGTACATGTTGCCCATACAATACCACTACTCGCTTCAGCCGTATTTGCAGAAACAGCAAATTGATATTCAATATCATGGTGAGATAAATTTTGGTAAACTATTTTGTTTAATCCTTCAGCAGGTACTACTTCCCATTCTAACAAACCCTGGAACATTACATAAATAACTTAGTGAAGATCATCTTTGTGAAAATCCAAGTTACTCAAACTAAATACAAAAGTACGGCAGAAAACTGTTGTGTTACTCATGCAAACCAGCTTACATTGCATTGGTTGGATTTTCGTCGATCACAACGAAATACGGTGTAAGATACGATATTTTCATGATCGACTGGTGGTGCCCAAGACACCACATAGGTTCCATTTGTATAGTCCAGCTTGGATACGAGTTGCGGTTCCTTTGGAGCTATAACATTAGTAAACAAAGTATTTAATGCCTTAATCAAATATCCCCGAACGGACTTAAGTACATATTATGTCATTAGTTATTGTTGTTAAAAACATTTCCATTCCAAGAAAATCACAACGCCTGTCTGTGAAATAACTATCATTTACAATTACAATGCTGGTGATATTGCATACAAACTAAATTTTTTTAAACGATAAACTTACCTGTTAACACGCTGGGTATAATTACTACTGATTTCTGCGAGCTGCGTCCAAGTTTGTTAGCTGCGTAAATATTCACTCTGTAAGTTGCAGTATCTAATAGGTCATCGTAAACAATGTACGACAAGTTTTCACCTATTATTCTTCTATCCCTAAAATAATACAGAGTAGGCAAGTTATTTATAAATTGTTTGGTGTCCATATGTTACATGTAATATTAATTTATAAACTTGAATCTAGTTTCCATACTTTTCACGATCATTTTCATAAAGTATGGCTTCATAGTGAAACTCAGGACCATTTCTGTAGGACGGCTGGGTTTTTTCCCAGTATACACAAATATTTCTATGTTCCAACTTGGCCCTGTTGAAGACCTCAAAACTCCCAATATTCGTCCGAGGAGGAGAATCAGGACCTAAAACATAAGCAATTCGTAAATCATAATTTCTGCGACTGTACAACACACTGATGCGCATCACCATTTATCACTGAGACAGGGCACTTAGGCGTGCTTTCGACAAAAAAACCCAAATGTAGAAAGCATTAGCACGTTTTCAGGACAACAAATCTCAAACATTGCTCCCCTTGAAAGATCTTATAAGAAATGTGCATATATTTACAATGGTTTTTATGTTTGAGATGACACTTCGTCTGACACATACGACAAATAGGTTGATGGATCATATATTTAAAAAACTAACTTTTTGCTAGAGTTCTTGCTACAGAAATAGCTGGAGGGGACCAAAATTCTTCGGTTTTATTAGCAGTTCGTGAACGCATTCGAATGCTTACTGTATAGTTTGTATATGCATAAGGTATATCCACCTCAAGAATCTTAAACGACGTTGACTTGGGTGTATCTAACACCTGAAATACAAAATTATATTATGTATTAACCTTATGGGTTAAGTTAAAACCATATTTATGTGTTTTTCTTGTTCTAAAACACTCACATTTTTTTCACAATGCTCCAAGCGTTCACTGCAAACAGTGATCTCATGTTCGAGACCAGGTGGAAAGTGTTCAAAATTTTTGAACGTCCAGTTCACTCGCAACCTGCTGGTTGATAAAGCTTCGACATTTATCTTCGGCGGTTCTGGAATTACTGCAATACAACCAAACTTTTAGTATAATCCGTTGTCATTACTCCAATAGAGACTGTGCAAACATTAACAAAAGGACATTAGTTAATGAAATAATAAAACAGAAAAAATTGATTTACGCATGTCAATATCATATATCTGCTAATTATTATTTCTTAAATCCTCAGGTGGATCTGCACACCGTTTAACTACGTTAAAATGAAAACACGCCGTCCCGGAAAACTTACCGACAGAGTAATGATCGATGTCGTAATTCCAAGTAACCCCAGATTTGCTCAGTGCATTGGTTCCTGTAATCTTCACAGTATAGATTTTGACATTGGACCTATATCCTTGGTCATGTCTGCCCGTCCACTCGCATAAAGATGTTCCGTTCACTAAATCTACGGGTTGAGGGCATTTGGATTCCGAACTGTAACTAAATAAACAAAATTCATCATTAGCTAGTTTACGATTACATCACGATGGTCACCTAAGACATACAACACTACGTAACAACAACGTTTCCTACTTTTTAAACATGATGAACCTTGACCCTGTCATATTAAATCAAAAATTGCATCAAATAGCAAGGAAAAACAAATTTCCTAATCATGTATTTTTTAGTCTTAGGCATCCATGATATGATTATCATTTTCATCGGGATACACAAGTATTCACGGATTTCGCTAACCACGTCAATGATTAAGGGCATTGGCTATCTGATAATATTATAGTTCTGTTCTGATAGTTCATTTATTTTGCCATTGATATACAATGTAGTTTACTATGAACATTTCGAGTTTAGCTGAAGTCAAAGTTCAATCCTAGGAAATATCATCAATACAACACCTCTCACTCACAACATACAAAGCCATTATTGTCATTGATATATTGGAAATAGCAGCAACCGCGAAATCACAAATAATATTCGCAGAACTAATTCATTATGATTTATGATCTGTGTTCAGCACATGGAATCAAGACAAGCTGCTTACAAGAAATTGCTATTGTTTATAAGAATCATTTATACAAATAAGCTCATTAAAAAAGAACCACAATAATCGCAGCTGCGAATCAATGGAGACACAAGCAAGTTCATACTATATTACTGAGCTATGCGAGTTAATTTACTAATCAATCACAAAATAAAAATACCTAAGTCCTCTGGTTACAAATGTTAGATTATAACTCGTTTTCACGGGGTTGTATGGTCTCCTGTAAGAACATTCGATTTTCGTCCAATTCCATGCGATACAGCGTAAATCAGTAACTGGCATTGGTTGATCTAATGACAACAATTAAATTAACAATTTTTACATAACAATTAAAATTAAAACCATTTGTATGTACTTACTTAATTAGTTTCTTTTTAAAAATAATTTTATAATTAAATTAGAATTGAGAATGACAAATTTCAAAACTAAAATTTAAAAAAATATAATGAACGATAATAATTATTTATAATTTTAACAACTATATAATATATTGAAATAAAAAAAGTTATCTTACATCCAACTTCAACATGGTTTTGACAAACTTGAACCGTTCCGTTATTTTTACGGATCTGGCAGTCCACGTAAATTGTGGATGCGTTCATGTTCTCCACATACATCCGCATCGTTGTTTCATTTAGGACAGTTTTCTGAATCAAGTTATCCGGAATTACATGTTTGCTGATGACAAAGTCTAAATTACTCGCATTGTACCCCTTTGCATTTTCATTCTTCACGTCCAGCGAACAAAATAATTCCAAAGGATCTCCTTGCTGCAAGATGATGTCGCCTTTCGGGTAGGTCACTGCAAAGAGCCAATCCAATTTAATTTAAGAACCAACCCATTTTAATCGACAATCAAAACTTATTTTATCCTAACAACAAAAACATCAACAAGTACCGCAAACCGCAACACACAAATTTAAAATTACTTAAAAAAAACAAAATACACAAATGTTGATTGATTGGTTTCATTTACATACATTCTAATTTATGTATTTATCTTGCAATTAGTCCATACATAGTGACAATAGTTAATAGTAAGTAATAGTTTTTGTTTACAATATTTCCTGACTATTTCTTTCACCCCAATAAATTTTGTTTACAAGTTTTTTTCTCCAAATAAATATTGTTTACATGTTTTTCTCCCAAATAAATTTTGTTAGCAATTTTGGTCTCCAAAAAAATACATTGTTTACATTTTTGTCCAAATTCAATCTCTGACTAGTTTTTCTAAATTTTATCTTGCCAAATAAAAAAAATAATTTTTTAAACAAATTAAAAACAAATTTACAAAGCAAAAACTTTACCTCCAGCGAAATTATTAAATCCTTTGAGGCAAACCATGTCCGACTCCGAACTGTCGGCCCGTGCTGGGAAACATATTAAAGTTAGGAGAGCTACGCAGAAGACAAGCAAAACTTCCGAGAAACCATAAAAATTTCGCCGTTTAATAGATCCTAGTCGAAATTTTTGGCTGAAGACAACTAAGTCTCCCTCGATAGCCATGATGACTCTACACAGTTTCCGACGAAGATCACATCGAGAGATTCAATTTTGTGCACATATTTACCATGTGGGTAAATAAAAGTAAGTAAGTAGATTTTTTTATTATATAATATTTATAAAAATAAATTAAAATTAAAACACAACGCTAAGTTGAATATTACGTCGTCGAGCGCACCATTATTATTATTATTGTTATTTGATCTGTATACTGAGAATTGAAGACTTCACTTCTTCTTGCTAACCTTATCCTCCGCTGCTAGCAAGTTACGATGTGAAAGAGATGTGAAAAATAAAAAGTCCATGGACTTAACTAGTGTAACTCGTCTCTCGGTACTCGGTGTGTAGGTGATAGCATAGGAAAAAATATATAAAGGGAATATATAAAGCATCAAATGCATTTAAAGGCTAAACTAAAGGATAGAGGATAGGCGCATATTCCATATGAATTTCGTAGTACTGTACAACCCCTTGGCTCAACTCCGTGAGCAAAATTCAGAGAATTCTGAGCATAGGCCAGGCATAGGGAGAGAGAGGTAAATATACAAGTTGTACAAGTTTTCCTTGGGATTTAACCAGCATCAGAGCCCCTTTAGACTCCTCACAACACACATATACGCTCATAAGCTCAAGCATCACCATCAAAGCACTGGCTGGCAAAAGAGTTAAAAACATTACCAAGGTATAGATCTACTATACGTGCGTTCTATAAGGGCGACTTCACTACTCTACTGGTTGGGTTTGCTTTTTGGATGGAGGCTCGGAGCACCATCGACCAACAGAGGCGCCACATGAAATATCTGCTTTTTAACTAGTAAACAACTTTTCTCATTCTTCCTCCTCTGCTGCTCCTGGTATATACAAGTCTTCTTTTATGGTGCTCATGCTTTACTCATATGCTTCTATTCTATATACCCTACCTACCCTGAATGTGTGCTCTATTGCTTCATGGTGATCTTCTGTCATCATGTGTGTGCACACACAGGTTTTAATAATATTTGAAGACAGCTAGAAGATACTGAAGTATAGCTAACTAGAAGTATAGTAGCTTTATAGTATGCAATCAGCTCAACCATAACCATATACTGGAGTAATAGTAGCTAATATAGTACTATGAAGAGTATAGTAAGTTATATAGTAGATATGTAGAATATAGTAAGTTATATAGTAGCTATGCAGAGTATAGTAAGTTATATAGTAGCTATGCAGAGTATAGTAAGTTATATGATAGCTAAGTAGAGTATAGTAACTTCTGCTCCTCTGCCACGACACGGGTATTTGCATTCTCGGGTAATAGAATGTATGGGAAGAGCTCCATATAAACTCTCATCGGCATTTGCACCTGTAGTTTCCCGAACACATTATACAATAACCACCTTTGTCAGCACTAATTTGTACATACAATCTACGGATGTGTTGCTTTTGTGCTCAATCATGAAAAATACTCCTTTTTAGCACGCTGAATATATGCAGGTGTGTATTGACGCCTTTGTATGATGACAAGCTCATGACAATGTTTTGAAATGGAATGGATTTTAATTGCTATTATGTCTATTAGGTGCTGTCGTCACAGCCGACAAAAATATTTCGAATTTGACTTTTGAGTATCTGATTTTGAAGGGGGGTAGTTATTTTTTTAGGAGTGATGACGTTTGGGGAGAGACTTAATTATGAAGAGGATTAGGACGTTTTTGGAAGATAGATGTGTTTTTTAGAAGATTTGCTTTTGAAAGAAAGGTGTTTTATGGGGAAATATTTGCTTTTTGGAAGAAAGATGTATTTCATTTCATGGGAAGATATGCTCTTTGGCAGGATATGCTTTCTAGAAGGAAAATATTATACTTTTGGGAGAAAGGTGCCGTTTTTGGAAGGAAAACAATTTTTACAGCATTCTAGGAAAGTTTTTGCAATTGACTGACAGCAATTGACTTTTTTGTGAGATTAGTAAGTAGAAAATGGCGTAGATTGTAAGGTGTTAAAACGACAAGAATTGAGAAAAATCAAGTTTTGGGAGGAAGGTGATTTTTTTTAGAAAAGTAATTTTCTGGATGGGAGAGAAATCTTTGGAAGGAAAGTTATTTTCTGGAAGGAAGGTAAATCTTTGAAAGGAAAGTTAATTGTGTAAGTAAATTCTTGCAAGGAAAGTAAACATATTGCACACAAATGCCTCGTATATATAAAGACGGCTGTACAAATATCATCTTCATGCCCCAGGTATCTAATTACCTAAGAAAGAACGAGAAAGCTAACTTTTCCATTAGTGCTGCACGCACAAGGTTGTTGGGATATATATTGATGTATTGCTTCCACGAACAATAAAACACGTTTGACGTTGGCTTCTGCTGGGGTTGAATATTTATTCATGATACAGCGTATGTTATTTGTGTATTTCCAGCTGTATAGTGAAAAAGACTCCTGGTGCAGACTATTTTACTTTTTATAGCTGATTTGTATAACAGATTCCTATATAAATTTTACTGAAGAATACTACATTGTAGTCTTATTGCAAAGGTCTTTTAAACTTATAGTTGGTCATGTGGATTTTTGAACTGTCTGTACTTTTTATACCCGAATTTTGCAAGTTATTTTAACTTATGTTTTGGTTTCTTGCTACAACTTGATCAAAACAGAATCCATATTTGACATTTTGATAACTTATTCATCTGTGAAATTGCGAAGCATCTATTAGGTATGTATACCCTAGCATATAAAATGCGTGGGATGTTTAGCTCTTTGGTTACAATTGGAAACCCGCTTATGGACGGAATGGAAAGAGCGACAACACAGGTTGTTTACATGTTTATCATCTAGTTGCATGGTAGAGTTAAAGTGAAGTCTAAATAATAGCCTATTTAGAGGTACTCTTTTATTTGCTACTGAAAACCTGGGGGTGGCAACGATCCAGAAATAAAATAATGACATTTGCAGCTTGTAGACACTGAGTGTAATGACTTATCATGACTTGATTAATTTGCTAGGTAAGGCTACGATGACTGTGGTGATTGTGATATCCACACAGCTATATACAGATATCGGTAGTATTGTTGTGTTTAATTATTGCAGCTCTTAATACTAAGCCTTGATTAATAATTAATCCGCAATTATCACACAAACGAGCCAGTAATGTAAATTTTATTTGCCTTTCTCAGTAAAGCCTGTATTACCTTTGGCAGTAATGGAGATGAATGAAATTCCGTTCTCATATCACCCTACCACCGCATTTAGAAACTAGCAAAATAAAAGATATAAAATTGTTTTCTTTCGTTCTGGCAACGTTTGGGAAGTTTCTGTGATTCTGAAAACACGAAAAATGGAATAATAATTACAGTGACTACAACCTTACTGTTCGTATGTATACCCTAAATGCATGTTTTAGCAGGCTCTACATTTGACCTTGCAAGTGGCCGGATCAATATTTCTTCGTGTTTTGCTCGTGAATTTATTTAAGGAAAATTATACAAGAGGCGATACAGAAAATTAAAGTACCAATGTAATACATGCAATATCAGTCTACTGAAATAAAGCGACGACGGGATTTTGAAGATCCATGAACGAGTGCCTGAATTCCAATTTCATACATAGGTGGATAATATTATTTGGTTAAAAGTTAATACGACTTTGTCCGTTAGATGATGAATTCTTCGGCTATACCGGATCTTACAAATAATTCGGTAGGAGTTATTACATTTATAATGAGATACATAGTTATATACTATATAACCATGTAGTCCCAATCCATACGTTTTTCTCCTGGCATTAGTATACTGAGGTTTGGCGTGCCTCTTCCTTCCGAATAATGAATGTGTGGGCTGGTGGAAACAGCTAGCAGAGCGATACTTGATACTTCCAAAGCACAAGCGCGTATGAAAAGCTATTTGTTGTAAACAGTTGAGTAAATACCCTTATCAATAATAATATACTTGATACATATACTTAATCTTATAAAGTTTCACACATTTATGAACTTTCTTTCTTCTTCCCGAGGTTTAAACCGTGAACGGCAGGTCATGAAGTATATATGTAAAACCCCGGCTATTCTAACAGAAAGTCAACCATTTTCGATCTTGCTCTATTTTAGTTTTTGTTCTGCTTCTGTCCTGAATGATAATAGAAGACAATTTATCCTCACAAAGGACATTTGCTGGAATGAAATCCACCGGGATTTATGTTCTCCAAGGAAAAGAAAGGATTGAACGGAGAAAACGATTTCTTGATCTCCGTTCATCCTTATATTTGTGCTAGCAAAAATGTTGCATACTTCCTATAATGACGCATTAACTATATTTTACTTTAGCTTTCGCCACATGAAAAGTTAAACTGTCTATTCCATAAGCATGCGTAAAACTAAGTTGGAAGTTTCCTCGGTTTTTGCCTTTCTTAAATATAGAATTAAAAACAATCCGGTTTTTATTAGCATTATAGAACCAAGAACTTTTGAAATGTCTGGTTGGCAGTCTCCAAAATCTCATCACGATTTCTCTAAAACACCTTGTATGCCACATCAACACCTGCACAATTACTCTAATGTACATATGCAACTCTGTAGAAGAAATCTTAAATATATTAATCCGTGCAGTAGCAGAAGCATAACAAGACTGTCGGAATACCTCAAAGTCAACTGAGTTAACACCCTAGGCTACCTGGTGATGTATGATTTCTATGAATAACCCGACTTAAAGTATAAATTAAAGCATTTTTTTTATCTTCTATCAATGGGTACTGACAAGAATGAGATGAGGGGAAATGAGAAGAAATGAGCTGGTTGAAAGAAGACGTTGGTACACTGTCGGGAGTCTTCATCCACAAGAAAAGGAGAACGAGACAAACAACAGGCATTAGTAGACTTGATGACTGTGGCTTGCCTTTGGGTTCCAGGAAATCATTCTATAGCATTCACTACGACATACATATACATTCGTCAACAATAATTTATCATGTCCCTGCTTATCATATGCACATATAAAGATTAATCCCAAAATATGTAAGAATTTGTAAGCCTCAGTACAATCAAAGGATTTACTCTATTTAAGCCGTCGCTAATATAAAAACTGAATATTAAGACATTGCTATAATGAAAGTAAATATATTTTTCCCGGTAGCGCCCTGACAAAGCAGAGAAAATAAATTGATTACAAGAGCTAATTAAGGTTATAAAGAATTATTCTTCAGTAACATTAATATAGGCAGTTTAATATTTCCTGGCTTGGCTATATCACCAATCATTTTTCTGTATTGCCGACGGGTAAGCTTCAGTTTTAACGTATTTGTTTATTGATAATCAGTAATGCGTTCAGCATAAAAACTGGACAAGAATTAATTACTGTAGGGCTCAACTTTTGAGAATTTACTGGAACTATCTAAAGAAATTAATCCATCCTATCAAAGTAGAAATTGCTTTTGTAAGTCGCATTCTGTACGTTTACTTCACACTTCACACACGCTGTATGTACATGTTCACGCAAGATGCAACGCAGCAATCTGTGTACGTATTACACACTCATTTATAGAGAAATGGTATCTCATCATCTCATGACTATTTTTATCATCCATGGGATTCAACTTCAAAATATACCGAAATGGTGATTCAGTGAAATTGATGCACAAAGATGGGAATCATAATGTAATTACTTTCTGGAGACGAGGGGATTAAAAGAAAGAATGATGTAACGTGGCTTTATATAAAAATATAGTAAAGTAGTCAATTCCTAGAAATTAAATATTATAAGTGGTTTACCTATAGGTATGTAAATCTACAATAGCAATCATATGCATGGGAATTATTTTTTGGGAACATTAAACTTTATTGCCCACATGACCTTTTACCAGGACCTTGCAGGACATTTCTATTTACCTACATAGGTAATTTTTTAAATTTACTTTACAGGAAGACCTAGAATTTAACTATTAAATCTCTTGTATTTAACATCACTGTAGTTTGAACACCTATATAAAATTAATTAATTTCTTTTAAAACATTATTTAGATTATTACTTATATGTGGCGACGCGACGCGATGGGTAAAACCAACAAGCTCCTGCTTCTTCTTCAAGTCTTTTTTATTATGATTATCATATTATGATGGTATTCATAGAAATTATATTTGAATTACACATTTACTTCCTTTCATAACCCAATTACATAAGGTTGCTTTTCAATTAGTATGTATCTAACTCGCTCTTCATATTTCATCCCTATACAATGCACTTACTTCAAACAGTTTAATCAATGTTCAGATAAAAATACCTCGCTTTTACGCACTTAAAGATAATTATTGTTTTGATATTATTTGTAGAGCAGAGCTCGTAATCTACGGTTTGCAAATAAAATAAATACAAATGACCTGTGAGTGTATGAAGAAACTATCAGCATGCTGATACTTATATGTGTTACAGACAAATTCTGGATAATACACCTTGATTATAATTGCAGACTGTGCTCTAGTAATCTTGAGGAAAATCTAAGGAGTAGCAGTGCTCTATAATAAATTCTGAAGAAGATGGTGATTTTGTCCTAGTAATTCTGGGTTGCATAACCACATCCTGCACTCTTTCATAAAGGATCATCTTTTAAACTTATTTAGGTAGCTTCATTTTTATTTAGGTAACCGCATTGCTATTGCTAAACCTAACTAAAAACAAGATGTCGAAAGACATCTCTCAGTAACAACTCGAATTTATAAAGAATGCTTGCGAAGATAATAAAATTGTAACTTGTTTATTATTTTTCCATACATTTAACTGTAGTAAAATGGCGCCCTACATATAAAATAATGTATAAAATAAAGTTTTACTAAAAATAATAATTTCATAATATTGACGATCCATTTACTTCGCGCTGAGAGAAACCCAACCTGTATTGTAAAGCTCGCCGAAGAAAAGTTAACATCAAATTACCACAATATCGTTAAAACGAACGCAAAATAAACAATTTAATAACAAATTTTTTGAAATTTTGAAATATACAAAACTACTTTCCGTGATGCATGGGATGAAATTCCTAGAGTTAATATATTCCTGTGTAGGGTAATCGTATTTCCGGGTACCCCAGCCATCGAATTTCTAATTCGAAGACGTCTTACTTTTGAATATAAAATGCCGGCATTTAGAATAAAGAAAGTTCTATGCATACGATTACCTAATCTGAATATCCTTAACTAAATATCCACCTGGTAGAGTTTTGACCGTATAGGTGCAATTACCTATCTGTACAACACATACGAATTATATGAACTGGAGCTATTTGTATTATAATAAACTGGAAATGCCATATGCTATAAAAGGAATAGGTTAAAGTTCGCAGATTTCTAAGAACCTAGAGGGCAAATTATACCTACACACACTTTTTCCATGCAGCATTATATTAAATATTTCAGCTTTATTTAAGCTTTCTTTATTTATCCCAACAGAATCATTTCGTGAACTTAGCCTTTGTACTGCGACTGTATATAGTAATAAGTGATAAGCTTTTGCGTACTTATTGTGTAATTTGCATACATATACGTTGGTCGTTGGTCATGTATGAACACTCAAGAGTTTATGCGAGTTTTAAGTCTCCAGGGGACACTTTTGTACTGCACGTAGGACATACAATTATCCATTATTGCTTAAACCAACACAATCCAACAAAGGCAAAGCAATTTCAACTGCATGACTGTGGTATTTCAACGTTGATGGTTCATTTCGAAGAAATTGTTTACTGTATATGAAAAAAATGATTCGACTAACAAAAACATTTTTTCAAAATGCTTGTTAATTTAATCGCACAATTTATCAGCCTCTGCTTCTTCACATTATCAGTTAAGATCAAGTGACGACTTGTGTCGAGTGTTGACAGATTAGGATTTATTTACATACAATATTGTTTGCTGTTGTATTTATATAAGTATATGTATAACGTGCAACATTTCTGACTTCATAAGGCGATAATTGTCATTGCTTTTAAAATAGCGGAGTATGCAAGAAATCATGTATACAACAAGGCTTGTACATATTGTACGTATAATGTAATGCTACTGTCGAAAATTGCTGCAGTGTTTCAAATGTAATGAAGAGATTTTTACATTTTGGCGTAGTTCCAGTTTTTTTATTATTGTAGTAATAATAACAAAACAAACCAGTTTAACATGTGCTGGTATCCACAGTTTTATGGCTTAACGATGTATAAACCCATGAGTGGATAATGATTATAGCTGACTGTGTTGTTCAACATGGACCATTGGCTACTTCATGGACACGGCGTTTTGACGAAGATCATTGTGGTGTTTAATAAGCTTGGGAGAATCATCATAATAATATTTGTATACAAGAAATGAAAAGATATAATGACCAATTTGACTTTTAAGTTACAACTATTTAAATATTCTACGTGTACAAAGCAGACTTTATTTTTCCAGGGAAAAGCAACAACATTTAACTTTCTAAGAATCTGCAAAAGCCAGTATTGTAATTTTGTAATATGCAGTATGATTTCATATATGCATAGTTGTTGTACATAAGAGCTATTAGAGTATTAACCGACATGAATACTCCAATGTACTGAAGAATCACAGCTCTATATAGCAACAGTCTTTTATTTCACTGTGAGAGCTAAGCGACAAGTCAGGAAAGACGTAATTGTGCGTTCGAAAATTTGTTACTTCATATTGACTATTATGTTAGCTCACACTGAATAGTCAAGTACTCAAAAAATTGAAGAAGTTATTTTTGTACGTGAATGACAGACAGCAGTACTTTAAGGTCTTGTTATTTTTCCATGTCATTGCTTCAAAATACACAAGTCTAAAGAAAAGGCATTACCCTCTGGAACCTCGTATGTACATAATTGTTACATAAATGGGCGACAAACGTCTTGTGTGTAGATAGGGGAGACATAAGTACCACATACAAGAATGATAAGGAAGAACCGCAAGCACAAAAAATCCTCTTTCAAAATATTAAATTACTCTCAAGGTATAAACTGCAACTTAAGATTTTTTTGTAATAGCATCTGCAATGCCACTCATCGTCAAACGAATCTGAATCTCCACCTACACTAAATGTTGTTTGGGTGAGATGAATATGAAGATTGTGCATTAGTGCTTTCGAATTGGTACGAAGACCGAATTCAAGGATTGTCTTCAAGTTACACACTTGACTTCAGTCAGATAGGACATAAAATAAATACACGACAAAGTTATACTATTATAACACTGTCAGAAACAAATTGGCACTAAATCGTTCGGTCGTATGAAGAATTCCTGGAAATCAAAATCAATTAAGAAGCACAAAAATGCTCATTCAGAAGCGTTTCTTGTTCACCTTAAAAGCAAATGAAAATCCCTTGACACTCAAGCTTTGAAGTCAAAGTTAAGACGATGCATTTAATTTACTAATAGCAGTATAAGCTACACAATAAGTAGTATGTATGTATGCTGCACTAGTGCACTACTCAGCAGCATAATTGAATTAACAAACATACGTTATGCAAGGTCTTGTATTTACATGTTTCATGTAAAACAGCGATTCCGAGAAGCAATAATGGTGTGTCAACAAATTTTGTGTTTCAATCTTTAAATGCAATGCCAATTGCAAGGGATCTGAGAATCACATTAATTAGGAATGAAGATGAAGAGTATGATATATTATACTCTTATTATGATTTACGAGTCTTTAAAATACACTAATTGGGAGTTTAGGATATTTATAGTAAATCCTTTGTTATGAATAACCATAGTGTCCTTACTATAGACGCATACACGTGAGGTCAAGGTTAATGCTTCCGTTCAATTGCTCTTTAATAATTTTTATAGCTAGCTTCATTGTCCGTAAAGTGTATTAAATGTATTCATTTCAGTAGTTTTACTTTACATAATCCTATGATGACAAATAGAAGTGACGTACAACTTCCGTCAAACATTTATTCACCGAACTAAATCAGCGCACAAAATGGAGATGGTTTACGTTTACCTATGACCATACGCCTATATAAACTATATAAACATTAACGAAACATGCGAAACGTAACCCGCTTTATAAATGAAACGAATATTGTCACATCGTTCACAATTGGTAATAAAAATAATCTGCAGGCGAGCACTCGACTCGAACTCTGTGTGCTGCAAAACCACAACAAAGTACATATACACACCTGGAAGGGGAACAACATAGAAAATCTCTACGAAAAACATGTTTACTAGTTCTGAGAAAAATCACGTCATTCATTGATCAAATATCTGCAACCAAATACAATGTTAATTTGTCGTAGTTAATATGTATTTATTTCGCAAGTAAATGCAAGTACTGAATTACAATGGGAGGATGGGGATTTAGTATAGAATAATGTACTATTATTTATTATACTAAATTAGATCACATTCACGATGTTATACTTATACTTATTGCCAGTTCTTGGTAAAAACTCTTGAAATACAAATCAACTTGTCTGCATTGCGTAGACTGGCAAGGGCCATCTACATTATTTTGTAGATGCTACACAGCAACATTTACTTAGGTAAAAATATAGGGTTCTCTGGTAGGCACCAACAACAAGGGGTGACAACGTTGCTGCAGCATATTGTCGGGCCAGCATTATTTTTCACGACTCGATTTAAATTCACTGTATTGTATTATTATGAGGGTTTCATATGCCGGGGTGAAGTTGGGGCCCTATGCATTGTACATGTTACCGAAGAGTTGTTCAGTCATAATGGTCACCGATTTTGAGTGGAGAGTCATAGCGGAGAAATTGCAACAAACAATCTTGCAAGCAACAAATATTTCATGGATTAAGACAAGAGACTAATATTTAGTATTGCATATGTACTAATAAAAGGTATTAAGAGTAGAATGTACTAATAATAATTAGCAGGTACTATAGTATCAGTAGAAGATACTGTTAATATAGAAGGTACTAATACAACAATTAATAAAATTACACAGAGATTCCGATGTCAGAGTTCCTATGTCACGTCAGAAGCTTTGTACATACTCAGAAACGATTCAAAGGTTTTTGTCATCCACGCTACCTAATAGTTAACACCAAGGTGCTGTCTTTATGTAACTACGAAAGTACAGTGCACTCGCGTTCATCTCATCTCTTCAATTAGCGGAAGTTGAATGCATAATTTTTAACAGCGAATTCTTCAAAAATTCAAAATCTAGGTAGAGTTGACATTTGTGAGTGCCACATGAAGGGTTGTGCAAGTAAGCGGTCTTTCATTTTAGCATTCTCTCTATACTTATAGTTCTGATTTTCTAATCGTGGATTAGCTTACTAAAATTTATTAAGGTTTAACCACGGGGAAAGTATATTGTTATACACTGGAAATCGCAACAGAAATGACAATTTCAGTTAATCCTTGCTTGTATCCCACAGAGCAAATTGCAAAAATTCTGGTCTAAAAGGGCGAGATACCATCTTCACAACCGAGCCCTTTACCCAGCGTCCTGCATGAATACTCCCTTTTCCTGTACTCCCAAAAATGTGAAAGTGCGTGTGCTTATTAAGAAGCTATTAAAAAGCTTGCAGACTTAGGAAAGCCAGTTATTATCACAACAATAGGATGCTGCTAATATGTGAAAGTTATTTTCTGTTCATGAAGGTTTTTATACATCATTATTATGGTCCTTCAGCATGTATCGGAGGAGGGATGAAGCATCTTCCTTTTTAGTTTTTGGCAAAATAAAGCCATATCTCTGTATTCACGTACAATACAAAATACAATACAATATACATTTACCTAACGTTTCCTAATTTAAAGATCCACAATCCATACAACACTCGTTATCTTCAACATGCGCCATGATATGTACATAAATTGGGGAAAAAGCTGAACATGATATACAACAATGACTAATAAATAAATAAATTCGTATTCGTCGACCATACCATGTACTACAGTAGTACAATTATATGACTACTTCAATCAACATAATAACGTTATGTATTGTAAAAAAACGTACTACACTACACAGACTACAAACTACAGTAAACAATACAAAAAAACAGATAATAATTGTCTTCGAAAGCTCCGCAAAATAAAAGTTATAATGAATTTTATCCAAGTTACCATCAAAATGAATACATTGCAATTGCAAATAATGATGTTTATTAAAGTAAACCCCTGTATTTCCAATATTACTGCAATTGTACCGCTTTTAACCCCGGCTACTACTCTGTCATTTTAAGGGTCATGCAAATATTCCGCCGCCGGTGCGTGAACATCCGCTCATCGTTTTTTCCCCTGGATGTTTCATCCTGCCACAATCCACACAATGCAAGCTGCATTCAGAAACCATGGTAAACGAGGATATATATCCCGGATTTATGTATACAAATTCCCAAATACCCAGTGTTCCCACTGTGTGTACCCAGTAGAGACCACCAGACCCACCACTAGTGTTCAGTGTATATGTCTACGTGTATATGTACTGTATACCATATGAATTTAAAAGCCATTCAGTATATGTAACGTTTTATAAAAAGGCATGCACACAAGGCTCTAAAGTGTTTGCGTATAATGCGGGGCGGCTTTCAACAAAAGTGCATGCACTGAAATGTTATGTAGATAATGTTATACATGTACAAAAACGCATATGACAACACACGTACATATTATACAATACATATACACAGAACGCATATAACAACACATACATACAATACATACATGTACACTAGAATGCATATACAATACATGTACATACGCAGTATAATATCCCAACACACATAATGTGTACACCTTTAATATTCCCTTACGCATAGATTTTGGTATACTGCTACAGTGCTGTGTATGTGTATTTCATTGAAATATAAGGATTGAACGAGAAAGGACGACTAATATGTATACTATTACGAATATTAAACCTTTGAGAAGTCTCGTATCTGGCTCAATGTAAAGGTTTCCTTTCCGTTCCTACTGCTCTCTTGCTTTAAAGGAGCTTTAGTAACAGTAGTTTGCTTGAGCTTTGCTTTTTCCTTTCCTCTATCCTTTTCCCACATGTACAATAATATTGCAATATTATACACAATAGCTAAAGCACTATAGGAACAGATGAACGTTACTAGTTACTATTACTACGTTACTTTTAGGATAGAAACATGTATTAAGAAGGAAGAAGTATAAAGGAACATGCTCAACATCAACACATAGGCACACTATACATATAATGTTCATGTTCCTATGTATACAATACAAGATAGGACCATAACATAGGAACGTTTAACATAGGAATAGGAACATGACATAGGAACATATTATAACATCACATACATTACATTATAGGAAGCTGTTCTTATGGTGTTTCTGTTTGTTGGGATTGGGATATTGGGAATGTATATAAGGCTGAAAGCAAGACAAGGCATCAAAGGCAAGGGAGAGGAATAGTAGCCGTGGAAGCAAGCTAGTAGTGTGTAGTAGAAACTTGCCAGTGATGACTGCTGCAAGAAATAAGAACCAAAATGAGAGGATATGTATAATAATAGAAGGATGAAGGAGCATCTGGCAGTCGACTCGACTTCAGTGTTGCCGTTCTCTTCCGAAGCCAAAAACTCCCAGTCGTCAGACCCCCAGAACTCCATTTGCCATATACAAGAGTAGCAAGCATAGGAAAAGCAATGGACTTGGTCAATGGCATTCGAAAATTTTGGACTTGTAAGCTATAGTCGAGCCAGGGCCTTCCAATACATAAGACTTGGGAGCACCACAGTAAGTAGGCAAAAGGAAAAGGTATACGAAGAGAGGAAAAAGAGTAAGAAGATCCCTCTCTTTTCGGGCCTCCGCCATCTTTTCCTCTAAATCCTTTGTTTTTCCCAGGGTTTCCAAATTTTGGACTGGGTCAGTGACGTGACCTGAGACCTCAGTGCTCTCCAGGAACTCTTGTCAACTTGACACAAGCCGTTGGCAGCTCCTCCATGACGGGATTCCCTCGTAAGACAGAGAAGAGATCACTCCCATATAGTATAGACGTTGTTGGTGATCGGTCAGTGTTATCATTTCATTTGTATATGTTTACTTTGAGGTATATATAAATGTTCAAGGGAACGTCAACCTCACTCTCTCATGTGTGTATTAGAAGATATAAATGTGCACTCATTTGATACGAAACCCATTTTTACCACTTCATCCAACGTCAATTTTTAGTTGATCTAATACCCATTTTTACTCTTGACTGTCCCATCAAACACCAGTTGTTCATTCATCAAGATTCCCGGATCGGAAAGCATTCTGATATAGACCCGATACCCATTGTTACCTCTTCCAACAAGGATTTTTACTTAGTCCGACAACAATTACAACTATATAGATCCAACAATTTTGAACTGGATCCGACAAGGATTTTCTACTATATAGCTACAAAAATTTGCTACAAGATCGTACAAGTTTTCTACAAGACCCTACAAGTTTGCTACTAGGTCCGACAACTTTGCTACTATAGATACAACAAGAATTCCCTACCAGATCCCACAAGAATTTTCTATCTGGACTAGCAAATCCGACAAGAATTTGCTACCTGATCTATAGGAGATGCGACAAGAATTTAATATTTCCATCAAGAATTCGGTACTAGATTCAACAAGGACTTGCTACTGCCAATACAACATATACCAAACAAGAATTTGAAACAAGAATTTGTTACCTGATTCGAGAGGACTCAAGTTATAGCTTGTCTGACGTCATCCGGAATTTGGGCAGACTTGATCGGGGATTTCGGGATCGGGAGTATTAAATTTTGACGTAACGTGATCGCAGGGTAATTTTTGTATCAATTAACATCTCGCTGACAGGGCGGCTGATGGAACTGGTGGCGAAGAAGTTAATGGGCTTGTATACGCCGCTGACCCTACTACAGTAAATAATGATTATTTAATTTTTTATAATCCGATCGCTGTTTCTTTATCCATTATCCGGTACTTTTTGTCATTAAGAGGATACACTTTAAAGTTATAATCGAGCAAGAACATTTAATCCTTGTGATCCAGCAGACTTTAGTTCAGTCACCCAAGACGTTCAATCAAGTATAGATCTTGGCCGACAGTTTTGTATTATACATATTGAAATTACCAGCGTTGGTGTTCATTCGTTTCGTGAGACAGAACAGACTTATGGTTTTAATATATACGTGAAACCATAAACATTTTAACCATCACAATTTACATATATACAAACGTGTCGTACTTGTGGTTTTGTAATACCATAACTATATTTACAATCGTGTCAGACTCAATGGCTCTGTTTTGAAGCTATTTTTCATAAATAATCGTGTCGGTCTCATGGTTTTACTTAAAAAAACCACATAGCTAATTCAAATCACATCGTGTTGAACTCTCGAATAGTTTTCTTGGAAATCATTGCCATTTTAAATTGTGTCGGTTCATGGTATATTTGAGAAACTATATAGCTAGTTACAATAAATCGTGTCTGTCAATGTAGTTCAAGCTGACTAACTCAAAAAGAAGTAATAATCTCTTGACGAAAGTTGCCAAAAACCTGTAAAGGGTATGTAGATTATTAGCTTGTGTGCAGTGATGCCCAGCAATAAAGTTTTATTATTTTAGTACATGATCGTTTTTTACAACGTGATAGCGTACAAAAAGTTCTGTTTGAATAAACATTTTTACAAAACTCTTTAAAATAATTATCCTTCGCATGCTATTGTGAGATTGTTCGTGCTATATCATAGAAATGTCAACGTGCTGAGTTCAGCTACAGTTGGACGAAGCAAGGAATAATTAGTTCTGATCAGAATACAATCTAACTGTACATGTGTGCAATGAACGTTTTTTTTGGAAGGACACTAAAATCTCCCAGCCTCACGTAAATATTATATAAATAACAGTGCAACAATCTCTGCGTTTATTACTGAAGATGATGAAAAAATTATGGGACGTATTTGGACATTGAAGGACAGAAGCAACTGACCTATTCACATATGCCGTATACTTCATCGGATGATTATATAGTGAGAAAAAAAGGCATCCTCTGACTTGATGTCCAACCATGTGATAAATTTGACGACGTTTTATTTCATCATTCCATCTAATTAAGAAGAGGGAGATGATATGCACATCTACTCATAATACAAGGTAAAAATTTGACTGTATGCTTATTAACATAAAATTATTTGTCTACGTAATTGCCCAACCTATTCACACTTTTTACTTGTTAGCAATGTGAAAAATTTCAGCGCTTTGGCTTGCATTATATGGCTTTTTTTGTACTTATACTTACCAAATCCATTGTCTGCCTACACAAAAATATACCTACACTCTACACACGCATTATGTAAATAGCATTCACGTTTGTAAATATTACATTAAGACTTCAAGCAGAAGTTTATAGCTCGTGAATAGTTGTCACCTCCAGTGTTTGTTTTTGACTTTCTGAATTATTCATTGTGATGGTATGCAGTATGCGCTAAAAGAGAAGAATAAGGCGAATGACTGACCAAGGAATTAGGAGTATCTTCAAGTTGGACAGCATCTTCAAGTTAGTCAACTTTCAGGCAACTTGGCTAATGAAGTGCAAGGATTTTACTGACTAACGTGAGACGGCATTACATCGAGGGGGTGTGAAAAATAAAAATAATGAGAAGCTAAAAGTTGTTAGTTTTTTTTGACTGAAATTAACTTCGTGAGTGTCGATCGTTATAGCATATCCTAGTGCAGATATAGAAAAAATTGTATGCAAACACTTCATTAGGTATAATTTACGCAAACTGAACATTGATTCAATTTGAGAGTTGATGGCGTCAATGTCTTGCATATTTTCATGCTGAATGTTTAAAAAAAATTCTAATTGCATTCATTAAAATATCCCACATAAGTACATACAATAATTCACAAGAGTGAACATGGAGTTGTTTATGTTGAAATATTTCCGGGCCAAAAAAATATTTGGTTTCGTCTGCTTTCGAGGAGAAGTGGTGTGATGTCTGATGCTCTTGTTTTGACGTGTGAAAGGTACCGCTTACATATTTACCTTAATTCTTGGTGTAAAATGTTAAACCCTGTAGAGACAGGGTAAACACACAGCATAATAATCCAAGAGAAGGGATAAAAAAATAAGTTTTTCAAGTTATAACGTATGTTTATGTAGACGTGGTTCATTTTATTAGCCGTCTTGATCTTGACAGTTTTTTAAGTTGATTGAAGAACTTTAAATAGCTAGTATAATCCTAATGAACAAAGCCGTTAATACTACTTTACCTTCTAGCGTCACATGGGGTCTGTAATCCAAATCCAAAATGTAAAAGACTAGTCTTGCAGTATAAGAAATATAAATTTAGAATATTTTGGTGACATGAAGCGAATGACTACTTTTATGACTTAAATACATGCATGAACTTTATTAGACGAAAGTGCTTTGGCAGTGGCCATACATACCATGCATTTTTAATAATCCTTACTTAGGTACCTGGTTTTTGGAGTATCATTATGGTTTGTTTTTGGAGACAAACGAACACCTTCTCACAAACTTAGCCCATTAGTAAATAATGACAATGCGGATGGTAATTGCTTCTTGATTTTTCGTTCTGCAAAAATAGCGTTTGATGTTGTTTTCCATTTTTTCTATGCGCTGTATTGACTGCAACGCAGTGGATTTCACCTTCACTCAGACAAATGAAAAAGTGATTTCTTTATCGTGACCTGTCTTCGACAGTTTTCTTGTTTCAAGGACTCGAGGATTCACATATGATGATATCTGTATGTTTAGTATTCTCAGAAGTTTCGGTTTGAAAAAAATGATGTTGCCTTACATGTAGTTAAAACTCTATATGGAAATATTGCTCATTATGTTTACTGTTAAACATTAACAGTGTGTTTCTTTCCTACACATTCACAGTTTACTACTGATTTTGGTTATTTTAAAACCTTGTTTCTCATTAACGTTGGGAAAATTCAACTGTTGTAGTCATAATTGGTCATTAGGACCTTCTGTACTCTTGTAAATTAACCGCATTTCAGATCGACCTGCAGATTATTATATGCTGTTTCCTGGTGTCACGGTTAGTTTCTTGAGTGCTTTGATTTTGTCATGTAAAAATACTTAAAATCAAAACGGGTACGCACCTCAAGTTGGGAATAAATGTATGTAACTTAATTGTGCCTGTAAGTTATTCATTTTTAGTTCACTTGTTGGGTCTCTCACTATGATATCTTGCAATCATTTTGTATTTTGTTGAAGCCGGACTGCCCAGATCGTTAGAAATTGGTTGAAAAGGAAATTTTTATAAAATATGATGAGCATCACAGCAGATGAAAGTTGTTTGAGAGGAGGAGGTCGTGTAACGTTCTAACCGCAAATTAATTTTGACAAGTCAATAGTTCTTTACGTCCGTAACGTTGTGTCGCAAAGATTGGGAGTACAATCATCATCACAGCCAGTCCATAGAAATAAGTAAGAATCGGTAAATTTTTCTGCCTGTCTGGCCTAGCATAATGGAAAAGAAGACAAAAACGCAATAGATTTCTACACATTTTGTGAAGAAATTCATGGACGACTTTGAAATTAATACAACATGAAAAGGATGGTGCTTAAATGGGAAAAAACATGTTCAGGAAATGCTTTTGGGGCAGTATTTTTGTGTTTTTTTCCACTTTTTAGTCATGCCATAAAGTATATATCTGATTGAAAATGTTAATTTCTGTGAAAGGCCAACAGGTAAAGATGTCCCAAAGCTTCATGCAATGTGGATTAGTTGAATCGTTTATTATTTTTGCTACTTTTATTTTGTAGAACTTACAATTGTGTATGTGTGTGGTGATATTCTGGGAGTGTTTTACAGTGATGTAAAATATTGCTTTGATGAAGTTATATTGTATAGGACTTACTGTCAATTGATTTTTCTTCACTAACATAGAGGGACATCTTCGTACACATGGTCAAAGATTGATATGCAATATATCATTCGCCTTTAATTTTTATATTGAGCCTTTGTTATTATTCGTTATGAATTGGTCTCACCAGTTGGTCAAAACTTTTATGACGATCATTGATCACACATGTTGTTCTGCCGGTGGTCATTTATGAACACACACCGGTAATTTCGAACTGAACATTAAGCATTTTGGCTGGTTTATGCATGCTGATGCTGACTGCTGACTTTGGTAAAACTAAATTTACCTTCGAGTTAATCGTGTGGCCAGAATAGCCTTTCGAGCTTGATCTTAGACAATAACTTCGTTACCCACCGCATCAATATAATCCTCCTATATTGCGGGATTATGTGTGACATACACGCATGGTTAATGACGTTTTTATATGGTTCAATTGTATATTCATTGGAACTGACTTGTTTGATTCTGTCATATTGTTCTACGTTCATATTCTTACGGTTGTTTGTACTTTAATTTCGATAAAATAACCTTATAAGCCCCATATATCTGTCAAATAGTTTAGAAAGTGATTTATGAAAACTTTAGAGAGGCTACCGAACATATACGAATGCGATTTGTGTTGGTTGGTGACTACTGTGAGGCTGATAAGAGGTTCCTTTTAATACACCTTCCCGATAGTACGCTATAAATGTATATAATTATACATACATGGGACACTGTAGCAGTGTGCTGAAATGAAAAGCTTCACACAGAAATCACATTGTCACCCGTAGTTACTGCTATTGTTCCCATAAGTTTGGTCAGTTTTCAGCACAGCATAAATGTCGGTAGGCTCTTGTGTGCTTCTTCTGTACGTCTCAATTCCCCTACGCTTACGACGATTGATTTACGACAGCTTCATGTTTATCTTACTGGAACTTAAGGTTCTTTCTTGAGTTGTAGTAGTCCTTTTTACCATGGGTCAGTTAACCTTCAGGTTCGCGAGTTGTCGTTGCCATGCTTACATTCAAAGGCATTGGTGCATTTATAGTTTACTTAGGATTCCGGGTATTCCTTACTGAGATCAAAGGGACACATTGAATAGAAAACTATTTTGCCCAAGGTATGTAGGAAGTTTTTAAAGCTCTGTGAGTTCTTGACATAAAGGGACACCGAAAACCCAACCTTGTTAAAAGTATATTGATGTGCTTTGGTATCGATGATTCTTGTCATACAAGTGTGTGTTAGGGTCATATTAGTTTCTTCATATGGACTGTAGTTTTTAAGACTAGCTTTATATTTAGGGCATGCTGCATATAAAAGCTTGAACGAGCCATGCTCACACGTTCATTTGTTGTAAGCTGCCTTGAAGGTTAACCTGGGTGTTATCAAATGCTAAAACCGTCCGGACACGACGATGCCCATGCCCATCCTTGCCCACATTGTTGATAGGTCAGTTTTTCTATGCCGAATGTTCGAGGAAGAAGGATTACTTACGAGAGCACAAAAGGTTCAATAGTTAAGCTCTCGTGATGGCTACATAAAGAAAGGAAGTATGTACACACTCACCCTCAAACATAACTTGGACTATACAGCCGTATAGTTCAGTATAGTGGTCCCATAGGTAGTTGTACTTTTCTTTAACTTCAAGGCACATTCTCACGTACATATAAATATTGTTGGAATGCTGCTGCAATAACGATTCTCTCAGTCTCAATCAGAGAACTTGGTATGTATACAAAGGAAATTGTTACGTTGTGGGTAAGGCATGTACTATTCGTCCGTAAGAAATATAAAGTTGTTCCTTATTGTTAATGTTACAATGGGAACAGTTTCAATAGCATGCATCTTAGGACATGAACGAACCAACTTGTATCGTTTCGTTCCTTCACGTCTCAACAGGAGGTGACATCATTTATCAGAAAGAATTTATGAACGCTTCTCATATATGAGCGAGTCCCATTTCCCATTTGGTTTAACAAAAACTAACGTTAAATTTTAAAAACCTGATGAGGCATGTTGATCAATAAACTGAACTAAATTGAACGTCTTTATCCTAGGAATCCAGGCTTCAAAAACTTTTTTTGGCAATTTGTTTCCTGGTATGTGTGGTAGTAAGCGAGTGCATCCTCAATCCTACAATACAGTATGTACATACATATGCTTCGTATACAATGTTGTAAATGTTCTATGTACGTATATGGAAGGTAGATACGGATACAATCGTTCACTGCTGACATATTGCCTATAGGATAGCAGAAGTATGAATGTTGAGTTTCGCACTTAGCTCACGGTGAGTATAATGTATACTTACCATGACTCAGCTGAGATTTAATGTATTGAATAATTGAGTCGAAATTGTCGGAGCTCCGATTATGCTGGTCTTTAGATGATGGAGTTCGTCATTCTGTATAACTGAATGTGTGGAAGTGACAGCAGAATTTCTCTACATCTATAGTACTAATGACTGTTTGCCTCATTTTGTTGTTCTTACAGTGTAAATGATACTAGAGTTAAGCTGTTAATTTTATGTCTGTACCGTGGGAAGAAGAATGAACGATTCCATTGTTGATAATTATTTTCACGGGAAAAGGTTACTTGAACTCTCCAAAGGTATGGACACTTAGCGGTAGTGACATTGTTAGACTTGCACTTGAGTGTCAAGGGATGGGTGTTTAATGTTTATTTAGGGCTTCAGGAACGATTGATTTTTGTATTAGATCATAACATACACACGGACGTACATATACGTAACTTATTCATGTGTTGATGCGTTCGTACACCTCACAGTCATGTGTGTACAACTAGTCATTTTTCTTTACACTAGCCCACTAATGTTTTGTTTTGGTCATTGCTTTGCTGAACATTAGTAGATTACAGTCTTACGTGCTACATATCGGGACGACGCCAAGAAACCAGATGTTATTTACAAGTCCATCCATTACGTACAAAAATGTACATAAAATCATTCATTGCGTGCAAATGAATTTTATTTACACGGCACTGGCCAGGCAGTCGTTGTCGTTACGGTGTTTTTACCTCGAATCATTTTACTCATTGATAATACGTTAGTCTACATACACGTGACGACCAACTCAAGTGTATAAGATGATTGTATTGACACAAGTATTTGCAGCAGTATTTACCTTGCATAATCCGCACGAGATAAAAAATATATCGTACAGTGATATATTTCTTGAACTGTAGAAACCTTGGTAAATAAATACATAGCTCACAAAATGATTGTGTGGTTTAGAAACAGTACGTTCCAACCTATATTTGAAGTAAAAGCTAAACGGTGTTTCACCTTTAAAAGTCTGAAAAATATTTGAGCTTTTTAACGATCATAAGTAGGTATTTATGTTCTTCGAATTGACTGCCTTAAACGAGTTCAATATCTTTATGTAGTACTATTGTAGACCGCTTTGTCAGCATGCAATAATAGGATGATAGGTATGTTGGCACTGGTACGTGCACCCCTGGCTTGATGATTATTATCAGGTCTTCCGTTGTCACATTAAGATACGGTGGTACATTACCACGGTAAAACGACGAGAGCAATTATGTCGCATTCTTACTAAATGACTTCAGAAGAATTCAAATTATATTAATCAACACATCGTCATTATTTCATACCCTCATACAATATATCTTTCTTTCTGTACCTTTACTGTAAAAAAAAATCGTTCTTCGGTTTGTATACATATGTGCGTTCCGTGAGGTTCTTTGTCTGTTGTATAGGAGGTATTTTAAAAGATTAGTCATTTAATTTTAAAGGGTAGACTTATTCTAACAATGTGTGCATGTATTTATTTGTGTCCATGTACCTGTGGTGTTTTTTTTTGTTTTCTTATTCACCGTCATTCTCACTGATACACGCGAGGGTGACGGAACCTATAGGAGATGTATGGGCTTTGTGATTTAGGTTTAGTCTGATCGGAAGCATAGTGAATTGCAGTCTAAGTTCGTGGAAGACTGTACTAACAATCATAATTGTTTTAGATCTCACAATTTCGAACAAATGGACATAATTCCCCAGTATTTTCCTACTAATTGCCGATCACACTATACTTGTGTTGTAAATGTATATATATACAAACATCACACGTGAAGCCTGCTGTGTTCAGTGTAATCAAGATCACAGTTTAGTTGTTAAATATTTGTCATTTAGTTCAGTGCGGTGAGGTTTGGTGAAATGTTTGCCAACATTAACACTTAACATCACATGTGTTCTTAATAAGAGCTCCTTGTAATGCACATACTTTCTCGAATTAAAGTGCGTGTCGTAATCACGTACAGGTGTTTAAAATAAATAATGTACGTAACTATGTATAAGTCCTGATTCCTCATTATTTGGACCTCCAAATCAATTTTTTACGTGACTCCAATAAGGTACACTACACGTAATATATTACAAAATGCAAGTAAACTTATTGGCAAAACGACAACTATTTTTTGGTGGGGCAACGGTGCAATGCAAAATATCTATATTGTGAATAGTCGTACTTAGGTGTAGCAAAAAATCACCTGACAGTTTTCTTGATGGTAAGGCTAGAATTAATCAAGATTATTTATACTGGGATTAAATCCAAGTTGTTGAGGAATGCTTATGACTAGATGCTTTTGTAGTAGCTCTCACTGCTTACAAAATTAGAGAATAATTGCCTGCTCAAAATTATTCCGTTGCAGGATTATGAATATTATAATTATGTTTACTGAAAAAAGCGAATGCATACGTTACTAAATGAACTCATGATTATTAATACTTGTTTTTGATCTTATACAGGAAGTGCGGAATCGGTGTAAGCGGAGTGTCATGACTAAGATGTGTGCTCCTTCTCATGGCTTGATGCTGATTCTCGTGTTAATTCTTTTAAACCTCCTCGCCCCAATTGAGTATGCTGAAGGTAAGTTTTGTCTGCTTTACTTACTTGGGTTTTGATAAATTTGTTTCATTGTTGCGTGGGTTAGAAATATTTACGTCCGCAGGGCAAGTAAAAAAATTACTTTCAAGACATGAGACATGATTTTGACTCTTGGTACTTAATACACCCATAAAAAATACAAAATCATTCTAAATTTTGTTAAGGCTATTTATGTAAAAAATAAATGCAATGAAATTATTACTTGCTTACTTTTGTATTTATATAAACATATTCCTATAATATAATGTAATAATATAATACACATTTTCCTTGTGTTGTAAAGCTGAGGTCCCTATATAATACACGAGCTATACGTTGTATTTATTCTTTGTTGCACACTTGTAAGAAACAATATATAGTTATGACATGGTTTTATTGAATTTTACAGGGAAGCAAACAGCTTATGCTTGTGAAGGTACTACCCTCCGCCTGGACTGTGAGCCAGGCAAAGTAATTCATTTAATTAGAGCCATTTACGGGCGATTTTCCATTACAATATGTAACGAAAATGGTTACACCGAGTGGAGCGTGAATTGCGGTAGTCCAAAATCCATCCTGGTTCTAAATGGAACGTAAGTACAAATATTTTTGTGTCGTAATTCTTTTAAATCATTAAATCTACTTCCTGTACAATTAATATGTTATCGTTGGACGAGATTAAGTCATCTAGTTCAGTTAAATATATGTAACTATCGATGTCATACAAGAAGTTAAATTCATACTCAAATTACAGAGCTTTAGCTCGCTACCAGCAAAAACCACTGAGTTGTGATTTTGCGGTAACGTAGCACAACTTTCCATTAGGCAATACATATAGATGTGTGGTGGTGACAAAGTGACAAGTTATAAGTGAGCATTTCAAACTGTATGATTCAATTTATAATAGTTAGCACATGTATATTTAAAACATTTCACAGTTCCGAGCCTTTATACAAGGTGGTAAAAGTTGTTGTGTACGAAAACGTGTTGTTGTACTTATATGTACGAGCAATGGGACATCTCGGAATACATGTGTGTACTGTGTACATGAACATGAGTACATCATTACTAAATGTTGAGTTAGGGCAAAGTCCAAAAATGTTTGTAAATACAGGAAATTAACTTAATTGACGTTTATTCGTATTTACTTATATTATTAATTTGTTAACTTCAGATGTAGAATATTTTAAGGATGATCCAGATTAGAAAAATTTGCCTTTAGGATTGTATCTGTATAATGTCATGTTTATGTTGTTTTTTTCTTTTCTTTAGATGCAACTACCAAAGGAGTTGCAGTGTTATGGCAAGTACAAAAACATTTGGTGACCCATGTATTGGAACTGTTAAGTACCTTGAAGTTCAATATCAATGCATTTCAGGTGAGTGCACATTTTTCAGTTTAATATCGAATTATATGTATTTTACGTCCATGTTTCTGTAAGGATAAGGGAAGTAGTTGTTGAAATTATTTTATGTTATTTTGTGTCTGTTTTTCTCAAGTGTTGTCTTTGCTACTTAGGTTTTATTAAAGTAGTTCCTGTTTCATAAAAAGTTGACTATAAATTGAGTTCACGTAGGTCTACTGCAACGATTTAAACTTATACATAGCGTACTGAAAACAGGCACATTTTTTGTTTACTAAAATAATTGTTTGTGTATTACAGCAAGCTCATTGACATCCACAACACCCCGAAGTGTGACTGGTGTAAAGCCTGCTCCACCTTGGATTAATTCTGCCAATGATAATTTAGAATTCAGTATTAATCCAAAATCTCCTCCCGGTACAAGTACCTCCTCCAAGGGTTTATTGGGTTCCAATGATGTGGATTCACAGTTGGGATCTCCAGTTTTGGGAACAAATGTATCGGCAGGTTTTAATGTTGGAAGCATAAGTGAAAGTGCAACTAGTTCGAAAGATTTAACATCTATCTATGTGGTTACGACCTCGTCAAAACCGTCTGTGCTCTCATCTAATTCTTCCGCGATAGCCGTCCTTAGCGAGCCGAATCCTTTATCACCTCCGGTGGAGAGTGAGGAATACGATGAGCGATCCCGAGAAAACGTTCAAGAAAGACCCAATGGACTAAGTAGTGAAACAGAGTATAAGTCTTGGCCTGTTGAGGGAGCGGATGTTGGAGAACCAACAGAGAGCAATTGGGGCTGGGAAGCCCAGGTTGAAAAACAGAAACATAAAGAAAATGACGGCGGAAGTGGAACTGAGAATATGTGGTCAGATAAAGTAGATGAAAGTGGTAATAATGACAGAACTGCTGTAATTGTCACTATGAATCCAGTTGTTCCTACAAGTCCTGCGGACGATTCAAAGAAGCAATCGAATGAAAAGAAATTAGACCCTGGTAAGCTTTTTCAGGAAATTTCCAAATGTTGTTTACTGTATATATTGATGGTCATTTTGATTTAGTTGTAAAGCTGTTCACGGGTTATTGTATATGTACATACATACAGTAGTATTATGCACAAATACTCACTTGATAAATGGTTCCTTAAATAGGTACCTACGATATTCCCATAGAAGAAAATGATGAATCCCGGTTTTGCGAAGCAAGGACGGACAGAGGAATGTTTTGGAACTGGACAGTGGTTGGTGACACATACAAACAGCCATGTCCAAGCGGAGCAGCAGGCTTGGCAAGATGGAAATGTATAGAAAGTCACGAGAAGTTTCCATCATGGTATCCTGATTCGCCTGATCTCAGTGACTGTAAATCTGCTTGGCTAATGAGTTTGCAGGTAGGAATTTTATTGTATGAATAATTTATACAGCTTCAAGAAAGTATGGTACCTTTGAATTTTTATTTTTATTCGGCTAATTTGGAAGTAATACCATAAACTCGTTCATTTTTCAGACAAGAGTTACAGACGGTGATAGAATCGGAAATGTTGCAAGTGATTTGGCTCAAGTAACTAGTACCAAGCAAATGTACGGTGGTGATATATCAGCAGCCGTAAGAATTATAAGAACAATTGCTTTACGTATGAGTGAGCAACTGAGAACGTTAGCCAATCAAGTGAGCAGGGAAGATTTAGCAGCTGAAGCTTTGCAACACATACTGGAAACGGGGAGTAATCTTTTGGAGAAAACTAGACTAGATCCTTGGAGGGATTTAAGTTACGGAGATCAAATGGCCATAGCAACTTCTCTACTTGTGGGTCTCGAAGACAATTCGTTTTCTCTCGCCAACGTATTTTCTTCAGAAAAAACTATTAGGAAATCTTCAAAGAATATTTGTAAGTGATGGATTGGTTTGTCTTCTCTCTGTCTCTCTCTTTTGCTTGTACGTTCCAATTTTCCCTATGGTTGTGCATAATACGAAATCTTCCATTCATTCTGAATTTCAGAGTAAACGATGTAGTATCTAGCTAAGGATTGCTTAAAATTCTTGTTGTTTTTGTAATACAGTAACAACGATTTATGCGATTGAAGCAAATAACGTTCGGGAAATCAATTTCCCGTTGGAATCTACGGATCAGTGGGGCCGAATGGGTGATGTATTGACGATGCCAGCTGAGGCTTTACGTGAAAACAGTGACGGTGGATTGGTTCGACTGGTCTGCTTTGCTTACAACAACCTGGAACTGGTAAGAATTGTATTTCACATGCTTCGAACTTAAACTAACACCTCATTATGGGAATTCTTGATACTTTCCACCTGGTAACTCTCATGCTTGGTCGTTTAAAATAGTGTTTATTTGTCTACAATTAATCAATCCATTTATCTCGCTCCTCAGACACGAACCCATAAAATAAATCAATACCTAATACATTGTAGTTCTGTACATACATCAAATCTGTCAAATTATTTCCTATATTTTTAGAATTATGTTATTACACACTCAGTTATTCTTTACGTATTAGACATATAGTTGTAGAACAAATCGTCTAATGCAAATATTTGGATCTATGGCTTTAGGTACTGCAGCCACATCAACCTACTGGAGAAACCCCGCACATCAGGAAGTTGATTAATTCTCGGGTCATCTCAGCATCGCTAGGTCAAGGAAGGCATATACAGTTGGCTCTTCCCGTTCAGTTGACATTTCGACATTTGTGGCTGGACAATGTCAGTAATCCTCAGTGCGTGTTTTGGGACTACACACTCAAGTGAGTTGAAATAAATGATTCAGAATGTATGCTGTGGCTACATGGTCACTATCTGAAATAATATCGCGCATATGCTCATCTTGATCTGTTGAGATGTATTGTACCCATATTCTGGTGTGGTTTTTTTATTGAATGCTAAAAACAAATATTTTCGATTTCAGCGCTTGGTCAGAAGAAGGTTGCAGGGTGGTCGACACCAATAAAACACATACTATGTGTCAGTGTACACATTTAACTAACTTTGCCATATTAATGGATCTCCAACCACCTCCCCAACACCTTCCTACCCCGCAGCTGTTGCAGGTAATTTGGAAGATATTCGTTGTAAACAAAAGACTAACCTCACAGGCTCACATCAGGTGTAAATATAATGCCTTTGATGATTTTATAGATTGTCATGTACGTCGGCTCTGCTGTGGTTATACTGTGCCTTTTCTTCACTGTCATCATCATACATTTTTGCATACATGGAAAGGTAAGTTTCGAACTTACGGTAGTAGTAATTGCAATTATGGGATTAATGGCTGAATTCAATGTTGTTTTATTTTAGATGTTGCAAACGATGATACTGAAAAACTTGTTTATCAGCATGTTAATTGGAGAAATTATTTTCGTCTTCGGAATTCACGAGACTCAGAACCCATACCTATGCACGGGAATAGCTGCTCTTTTGCATTATTTTGCACTGGTTACGATACTGTGGCTCTTTCTTCATGGTAAGTAAACTTTGTGAAGGTCATTACACATAGAATATTAACCTATTGTCACATTTAGTTGACGATTTAGGGTTTATGACAATTGGAGCATTTATTATCAATTTGCTATACTTTATATAGGCTTCCATTTACATTTGATCGTGGTGGAGGCCGCTGAGAGTGGATTGTCCCGTAAAATGTGGTATTATGGTGTTTCCTACGGGTCACCCGCTATAGTCGTGCTCTTGTCCTTCCTTTTGGATCCAAGAAGTTATAGAAGTGAGAAGTCGTGTTGGATTCAAACTAGTTTCACACTTCTGTGCTTCGTTGGCCCAGCAATTGTCGTTGCCCTGGTAAGTTGTGATTTGTAATAGAATAATCCTATTTTAACATTGTCACTATGTGTAATCCTCCAAGACAAGAGCCTACCTCTCCATATTCGTCACTTGTCCGTAATCTGTGGTTGATCATTTACAATGTACGATACTTTCTAAAAATGCAATTATACCTTGTTTATTGTTTTCTTTAGGCAACCACCGCTGTGCTTGTTTATACGTCGTATAGGGTCTTCTCACTCTTATCGTCGATGCCTAAGAAACCTAACGACGATAAGGCATTATATTCTTACGTGGGGTAAGATTTGTTTTTCACATGATTTCAAATTTTTAGGAATTTTAACTGATGTCTAATGCTGGTAAATGATTTATTTAGGACGTGGCTACAAGGAAGTCTATTAGTTCTCCTCTTGATGACATTAACATGGACATTAAGGATTCTTAACTTAGAGTCAGATTCCCTCCCCCTTTCTTACTCTGCCAGTTTGAGTCTAGTTCTAGAAGGTGTAGCTATTCTCATATTCCATTTCCTCAAATCAGAAGATGTAAGTTTGGTAGTTTCATTTTTCAAAATAATTTTATTGTCAAGGTGGATTTGTACTATGATTGTAATACTTATTCACAGATACTTGCAAAACTGTGTGATTGTGGCAAAAGTTCTGATACTAGTGACACTGAAATGTCAACGCATTCGCAGCAACAATTGCAAGGGATTTCAGCTAATAACATTCAAGGAATTGGCATGATTGAAGCTTGTCAGAATAATCACCTAGTTCAGCAACGAATAGATTCGCGTCTTCTTACCTTAAGTCGACAACCTGTCGACTTCAGAAACCATGATGGGATCTACTCCAAACAACTAGGTGTTGTTGGTATTCATCCTTCACCCGGTAAGTAGCATTAGTATGCTTAAACTTCTTGATTGCGACCCCATTCGTCACTCGTTTGCGTAATGAAAAACTAAATTAATGTCTAATTTTTCAGGTGGTATCTCAGGTCATAGTAGGTATGGTGTGGATTCGGGCGTTTTAGGGTTAGGTAACAAAGGTATGGATGGCAACTGGACAAGAGGCAGTAGCTATTCTGATATAAGAAGTGCAAGCATGATGCGCCAAGATCCTGTTTACGAAGAAATAGAAAAACCCTTGTCTCCACGTGCATCAATATCTGATCTCTCTGAAGATGATGGTCATGGTCTGTACCCTCGAGATGTAGAAATTTATACAAGAAATATTTGCGGGCACCAGGTAAATATTTATGAATTTACAAATTAATCAAATAACATATGGTATAATGACTTAATTGGAAATCTTACTGAGTATTTGGGATTTGTTCTTCCAGCGTCGTCTTGCCGAGCATTATCATCACATACCAATACATAGCAATAAAGGTAGAAAAGCTGAAATACTCCAGGGAGGTGAAGCAGCTAATCCGTTACTAAATAGAAGCCAGCACATGGTACAGTCTCATTACTCCGTCAAGCATCGAGCGCCTACAGAACATCACCATGTATCCCTGAAGGGACTTAATCCTGATGATCATGTTTTACAAAACGTTCATATGGTTTAGCGAATCAGTCAGATAAATAATTGTTTAGTTTCTGTTGTATAAGTATTAAGTATACCGCACGCACCAAACTTGGAAAATATAACGTTGGCAGCTGGCCAGTTCGGCTCGAACTGTAAGATCAACGCTTACAGTCTTCAGTACAGTTAAGGCAAACCGACCAGTATAATCGTGCTAAACAAACACAAGCGGATAGGGGTGTCATCGTTAATAAATGACTGATCTTCAATCAATAGTTATTATATCTAAATGTTTATTAATAGTTAAGTTTTGTACCTTATCATTTCTGTACCTTTTTTATACTTCCCATAAGTCACATTATGGGATTAAGATTAAAGTTTCTGTACATTTATATTAGTGGCATGTTTTTGTAGCATTCAAACTGTGTATTCAATCATGTTTACCGCAGTGTGTGCAAGAACGCTGTATAAGTTTTAAATCGTGTTTGTAATTTTTGTAATTTCAAATCGTGTAATTGAGTCTCGTTTGTATTCGTGGTGCAGATGTAATAATCCTTTTTTAAGAACGTAGTTCTTGGCGCAATAGTACTGATTTCTGGACTAGAACGACATCTTTTTTAATATAAATATAATGAAGTATGGTGTGTGTGACGAATGGGTGTACGGACACTGTAACTGTTATTAGACTGAGCGCATTCATATTTATTTGAATGTAAGGAATTACACACTGTACGGAAAAAATGTAGAAAGAAAAATAAATGATATCTCCTATGCAGTTGTATTGTGAATATGTCCTTAAGGATGATGCATAATAATTATTACTATAATTGTGGAGGAGGGACTAGTTGATGACAATACTAAACTTTTAAGGCCAACAATTTTATTAGCTTTATATATTATACAGCGCAATCTGTTCATAAACATTAATTAGAAAAAATAGAAAACATTTACAAACCAATCCCCTAGACTAATACCAAGAGTGCGGAGGTCCGTTGCTACTCTCCGCTGCTAAAAACATTAAAAACATTTCAACGCATAATTTTAAATTCTTTCTAGTAGCATAAATGGTCAATAGCTGTGTCAAAAACAAATTCAAAAAGTTGATTTGCTGGAAAATACGCAGCTAAAGCTATTTGTAAGTTTACAGAATTATAAATAAGGACACAACTCCAGCGTGATCTGCGAGATCCATGACTTTTTGGGTTTCAGAAATCGGTACGTAAACGATTACGAACTACTTAAGCATCTCTTTCGGTACTTTATGATCATTAAAATCATCACATATTTACAAAATTTATACAGTTAGTTATGCAGGAATGTGTGGTTACAAAGCCCAAGCTCTTCTGATAATGTGTTCTTTCATTGAAACGAAATTATACAATGTGTTTATAATACTGACAATGATTTCATTATTTTTTATTTACCAAGGGAATGCTTTGATATTTCTAGCTAAACTATAATATGGAATGGTGATTAAATTGGATGGTTTAATTAGTAAAAACTTTTGTAATTCTTTTCCACAATTTTTAAAGACTATTCAAGTTGATTTTGTAATCTTAGAAAAAGGCATTTGGGGATACATTTTCTCAACATGTAAGCTCTAAAGTAACTATTTTCTCAAATATTGTCAGTTCTTTGTTGTATACAGTACTTGCAATATGAATGAATGGAGTGCGTGGATGTGAAGACAAGTAGACTTGGGTGTGCTGTTCTACTAAATCACATTTTGTATAAGATACAGAACTGAAGTCCCTAGGAAAGTCCATTAACATTATATTCTGTTGTTGTCGTTACATCCACAGTAACATAAGCGTAGGCGGACTATTTGTGATTTATTAGACAGACAACCTGCACATTGTTACACTAGTATGTACATATGTTTAGTGTTGTTAGAAACTTGCGTAAAAAAGTCGTGTCTGTTGTCCATTGAACTATTCTGCTGGGCTAATAAAATACGCACATATTTGCATTACTATTAAAACATTCTGAGATGATTACGAAGAAAGGACCGTGAAATTAAATTCATAAGTATAATAGTATATCCTACTCATTTTTACAAACAATATGTAGATTTTCCATATAGTTTTCCCATAACAGTGGCTGCAGATCATTCATGTAAAATGATAATAGGTAACTCTTCTTTTGACGCTATCACCAATACTCAGTTGCACAAGCAAAATATATTTTAGACGATCTAATTAGGAATAGTTGTATTTAGTACTTAAAAGCTCTTTAGTTTGCTCACTGGCAAGCGTGAATTGTTTTGCTCATTAAATTTTGTACTAGAAATCATAATGGTTAAGGTTGTTTATTTTGAACCAATAGTGGTCATATAGGCTCAGGTAAAATAAAACAAGTATCATTTTAGTTCTATGGTATACGTCCAGTTATATAGCGCATTCAACGTGGCATGGTCGTCAAATGTATGATCTTTCAATGTAACAAACTGTCAATAGAAAATATCACACCTGTACACATGGATTTGTAAAACTAAAAAGGTTAATTTAAAATTGTTTCAGTGATTCAGTTGTGCCATCCAAGTGTAGCTAGTTTGTTGCCAGCAAATCTAATAAAGAATCGTCAGTTTGGACGCAATTTTTACGTAAAATATTTTCACGTCGGTGTTTTCATTGTTTTGCAATAATATCTCCAATAATTTATTAGCTTTTGAAAACATTCCTTATACCTTTTAAGGAGACATTTTGTGGTGCTACTAGTTTGCATTCATGTATGCAGAAATTCCCAGACATCTAATCATGGATACAACCAATCATGATTCATATTTATGCATAAATTGTTTGTTTATATCACTATTTCCAAATTACGACTGAAAACGGTGGACAACTAGTGTATTTAATAATACACGTTCCATTCACAAGGACATACGTTGAACAGAGCTAAGATGATTGAAAACTTCAGTCTCTCACGGCGTACATGTCGGAGTCTTTAGAAGGGAAACAATAATCAAATAAATTTTCTGGTCTGGAGATATACCTAGGTATGTTTCTCAACGTTTTGAGAAATGTGACATATGGAACGTCCAGCAAATGGCCTTCTGTGAAGTTCTTACGGGTAAGTGGATATTGAAAACTCGGTATTACTCTTTGGCATAGTACCTTGTTCCAAGACATTTTACATTTGCATTGATATAGGTATGTAGATACATGTTGTTTTGAGATTAAAGCTGGGTTCCTTGTTTTTGAATGTATGGAAATTTCTTATCATACTCCCTGTCTTTGAAGTACAGGCATATGTATGCAAGAACCCTTGAGATAATTAACGCCTACAAACAATTCCGGTTTGCTACAGTTCCATTTAATATGTAATGTGGATTTAAAGTAGATGTCTTTTTACCCTAGCGGGAAGAAGGGAAATATACACATTATTCTGTCAGTTGTAGCTATTTAATGTCCCTTTATTTACCTAATTATTATTATTTCCGTGAATGAATAAAACAGTATGATATTGCCCCATTAGAAAGATACACGGATGCCTGAAACATTTAAAGTTGAAATTTCAGGTGCTAAACAGGTTATATTTTATGCTTGTATATGACCTGTTGTATTTAATTATGAAGCGTAGTCATAACTCCATTAAGAATTACCTATCATTAGATCATCGTCAGCGATATACCCATGGTAAATATCCTGATAATCTTTACAAGTGCATCTTGTAAATAGAACGAAGGGCTTGACTCAAACCTTTCTCTTGAGCACAATCTCTTCCCCTTTCATTCATGTTGTTCGCAGGCTGCTGAGTAATATACAGTGGATAGAACATGAGAAGTCATCATTGCGTTGAAGATATCGAAGTAAGAAAGAGCTCCAAACTATATATTGTTGTGAGCTTCTGATCCAAGCACACATGCTTGATTTTATCCATAGGATTTTTATATATCGTCGGGTTCACTCAAATACCCGTATATGGTTTTAATTTTATAAAGAATCCTTCCAAGAACAGGGAAAAAGTTTAAGTATAACAACCGCTGCAAATGTTACACATTAGAATAAGTAACATACAAACGTAAGAATTATTATAATTTAAAATCAAGCAGTATGTGACGGATTTGACGTTCAAGTAATGTCTGCAGGACGATCAATAACGTTCAATTTTTGTGTACCATTTGTCAGATTACCATGAATCGCAGTGTTGAGTAAGGTTCCAAGTGCTGTCATGTAGTTCTATAGTTGCCAAAATTACGGTGGTCGCGTGATGCCCTTAGAGAAAACGAGGTTTGATTCCCCAGAATATTTGTCATTTCAGTGAACAACAAAGTCTTAATATTGCTTATTCTGTCACCAATGAATTCTTTGCAGGACCGTTGAAAGTGAAATCTTCAAAAATCAATCTTTAAAATTAAGTTAGGACAGTGAGTGCTCTGAAAATCTCTTGATGCTAATTAATACTGCTCCTTTTTATACGGACTATTCTTGAAACTTATACGTGGTAAGTTTTTCCTCAATTTTTCTGTGTAGGTAAATAGCATCGGAAAAGGCGTCTGCCGAGGCAGTGTAAATAAATTTTAAAACAATTTTAAGAGTAAGGCAGGGAGAAGTATCTCTGCTGTATAAGGACACCTTCTATGCAGCTGTTAATGCTTGTTTGAATATGTAATAGCATTCTACCGGTGTAACAGACAGACTTCAACTAATTGTAAGGTTCGTAATGGTTCTTTGTTTGTCGTCCACAAGCTGTCATATCTGTACTAGTGTATGTGTACATACACCGTATGCTTTCCAAAATCGTTCTATTGCTGCTTGTACTTGTACTAATATATACTACATGTTGGTAGCAATAAGAAGAATGTCAAGATGTATGTAGATATAAGAAAGGCCAACAACAGAAAAAATTACAAGTTGAAAAAATTATGCAGTTGTAGCACAGAATAATTATTATTGACGCTTATTTATATGGGAGTTATTGGCCCGACGTTAAAGGAAAAGAAAGAATTGCTTAGCATAGGTATGTAAATGTAGTCGTTGTCAAATGCGAACACGGCAAATGTATGTGAATACACTGGAAGACATTTATTTAAGTAATCATAATCGTCATTGATGTGTGTGTACTGCAGTGGAGTCTGTGAATTTGGAGGCAAGGAAAATATGAAATTTACAGATTCTGTCAAGGTGCATACCTACAGGTGTGAATTATTGGCATTTTGTGTACATTCACTTTGAACAAATACAATATTATATACTTTCGTATCAAGTTCCCAACTTAGATTCGTATACATATCTGTAACTTTGTCAACAGGAGTTGACATATTTGTTACACATACATGTTTAGTGTAAAATAATTATTTCAGCCAATGGTTTTTCTGTAACAATACACAGCATGAGAAATCAGTACTGAAAAATCGTTTCTTCCTGCTGGATACAGGCTGTAGATTGTCGTAATTACACAGGAATTCATGATTGACCATGAAACGTAATCCAACTTTGATAACATTGTTTTTCATTTCGGCAAAACCATGGATCAGTTTGCAGGACGAAGGGTTGGAGTATTGTATAGATTTCAGTAGAAAATTACATAAAACAAACTCTAGAACTACAAACTAGATCTACTACCCGTCAGAAGCTCCATACATAACAGATATAATTGCAAGGCCAGTCGAATTGATATAACCTAAATGTTTGCCTTGATGAACTAGTTCGTTTAATATAGTAGTGTTGGAAAACATGCCTGAAGCCTGACACATTGATATATTTTGGGATCAAAGCATTTCAAATCATGACAATTTCCTGATAAGGGAGGGATACAATAGTGAAATTTATTATCTTATCACTGGTATTGCTAAAGTGCATGATACATTTCGCAATTTTCTCGGATTCGTGTCAAGTTGCTCCTAGTTGGAGTATTCATGGAAGAACTAGCTACGGCTTCACACTGTAATTCCTCTGTAGTGCAAGTGAAGGTTGTTAGCGCTCATCTTGTGTCTTCACTTGTTAGCACTTTTTTTTGAAAGTTTCGTGAGAACGTTCTGGAGATTCCATAAGGTAAAGATCTTAATATTTATTTCAGTAATTAATTACAGTAACTATACTAGCTATTTTAGCTATTAATAAGCTTGAAATGAGCTGTTGGCTTTGTGAGGATTTTATAAGTTGTAGTTACTGCAGTTGGTTCAGCAAGTTTTCTGCTACGGTTGGTGCACTTATTAACATGAAGCAAAGGTGAAGCTTCATTAACGTTGCATCAAAAGTGTGAACCACGGTTTATTGACATTCAAAAAATATGTATAATTTATCTTTTTTCGAATTGAAGAAGTGTATGCATATATATATATACCCTTGGGTAATTGTCACAGCCCCACCCTAACTTTCAACAGGTGTGCTAAGCTCTGATCGATTTCACCACACAAAGACCGACAGCAAGTTTTAACTACATTATCACAGTAGGATATTTTAGTAAATAGCAAATAATTCAAAAGCAGTAAAATTAGCTAAACCATTAGTCAGTAGTGTTCAAACTTCTGACATTTTAGAAATTAAGGGTAAATTAAAGGAATCAGTTTGGAGAAAAATAATGCATGTGAATAAATTAACTAACATCTGCTTGTAAAAATCGATATCATGCCATGGTGTCACGAAGTACATAGTGAGCATTCGAAGGTAAGAACAAAATTCCAGACAGAAAATTAAGTTGAAGTAGAGTAGATACTTGAAATGGGAATTCGTTATTTACTACGATAGATTCAAAACGTGATGCACAAAACTGCCGGTAATTCTATACATACTACTATTCTTCTTGGTATCCACAGTATTGCCAGAGGACATCGCTTTTGAAGTATTTATTAATTTTACCCAGCTCGTACTACAACTGATGTCATTTGTATCGTACCCATAAATTAAACATTTTGTTTTATTAAAGCTAAATTTGTCCTCTCAGTGTATAGAGCCACTATAATAGTAACTGACATTCCTTAGCTTGAGTATATCCAGACAGTGTTGAAACTTCAGCATCTTGATTTATGAGAAAATGTAAGCTTTTATAATTACGTGGTGAGTACTCATAGTTATGAAATTTATAATTAGAACACGTTCTCTGATCGTAAGCAAATAGAGTAACAGTTATCCGGTTTGTTGCGCGACGTAAAATACCAATATATTTTAAAATATACATACTTACACGCGTATTCATAAATGGTTGTATCAAAAAAATCAGCATCACGACTACACATTAAAGGAAACACAGTGCTTCTTTTGTAGGAAGCAACGTTGCGTGCATCATCAATGTTTCATGCCTTCTCAACATCAGCTACGTAAAGTAAACATTTCGTAGCAAGGCCAAACTCCATAGATTCTGAGCTAAATTTTGTAACAAACGAGATATTTTCACGCATGTGACTCGCAACTTCGACTAATCAACCGTTTTGGGGCTGAATGATCTGCTAATTAACTGTCAAAATGAGAAGTGTGTTACTCCGTAAGAAAACATTTTGGGAAATTTATTTTTATAAAGAAATTCGTGCAAATTCAGCTCATTGATTCCTATTAAAGTGCTGACTGAAACGCTGACAAACATCTGTACTTTTGAGTGCCAGAACATGAGTGTAATTAATCGAACTGCCAGATTAGTGGCACCTTAACTTATATTTACAAGCACAGCTTCATGATTATTGGTTTGAAAAGTATGTAATTCAGCAATATCTAATTGAGATAAACTCTGCTTTGAAAAAACATTTACATAATCTACAATGGCAATTATCAAAGGTTTCAGAACTGACATTTTGTTGCCTTGAAAAATTGCATGCTTTAATGCTTGATATTCGTTACTTGAATTTACTGAAATAAAATTCGCAGCCACCAATACTGCTCATGCATTCATCATACTTCATTGTTCGTCTGCAACTTTTGACACTCCCATTAATATTTATATGTACTGACACGATATAAAAACATTGTAGCTTATTTGCGAAATTTCACGTTAAGTGTTAACATGACAAACTATATATACTGCTTCCGAAAAAACCTAATGCTTATTCCCATGTAAAAACTAAATCGGCCTAAAATAATAATTTGTAAGAATAGTTTGCATTTTCCGCATCTACACAAAGTATGTATACTAAATTTAAAACCAATCGTTTTCTCGACAGCTTTGTACTATTCAAGAAGTCGATAGTCATTCATCCTATTGCTTCACAATTGATTCGTTGCTTTGGGAGACGTTATGTTCACATTGAAAGCGATACCAGTACGTCCATACATGAAATGCCAGCACGTACAACTGAGCAGTAAACTGCTGTGACTCCTGAAGCTTACATGTACTTATATACTTGTGTGAACAACTTGTTCAAAGACACGACACAAAGGTGCTTGAGTGAATAAAAACTTTGTAATGAGATTATGTGAGATAGAAATACGCCACTCTGGTCTTTAGGGTCGTGCAACGGTCCTCTTGTTTTCTTGTCATGACATCGGCTAAAAAATGAAAGCTCGAGGACCTGATTTTATATATTGTTGTCCATTGTATATCCTATGTCCATTGTAAACTTGACGTTTAATTTTACTAAAACTTTAAAAACCATATTAAAGTTTTAACAAGAGTGTGATACTACATGTGTACTTGTAGATCTATGTAATTCGCCTGCAATAGATTGTTAGGAAGCTTTAGAATCCAGCCAAATCACAAGCAATTAAACTTTGCCGTGTTTGATGTGCATAATTTGGTAAAAGTCCCGCTATGCAACTGGACATGAAAGTTGTGCATAATTATCGGAAGTTGATTGTAAAGTAGTATTGAGTACTTATTTTAAATTATATTAAATGAAGTTCAACCCAACTATGTCTTATAAGGGTTTTAAATAAATGTAAGTACGTAATTTACAGCAAAAGACCAAGACCCGGTGGATGTAGGAGTAGTGAGTATGGTGGCGTGTATCAGTACAGGTGTTGTCGAGGACATGTCTACTTGCGCCACTACACAAATGGGAATACACAAAACCGCTGTAAAAGGTGGTTTATCTATATGACCGTCGTATGTAGATAATTCCCTGAAGGCGAGTCGTAGTTGCGTAACGAATGCGTTACAATTAATTCTAGTTGAACATATTTAAATTTTAATTAATAAATTAATACTAATGTTGCTTTTTTATAGTTGATGTAATAACTGCTTTGCATGTATAACTAGTTATTAGTTATAATCGGGTTCGTCCAAATAGTCTCACAAAAATTTACGTGTTTTCAGTTAGGCACGACCCTACTACTCCTTTCGACTTCGACGAGGCTTATAATTGCAACTCTTGAGACTTTGATTTTCCCTTCGAAACAAATTTTCAACTTGGAGTTATGTTTGAAGCTCAAAGTATTTTCACTCACGCATTTTTAGTCCATGAATAATTCAGGAAGATATCCGTTAGTTATGTAGACTCTGTATGTAAAAAATATGGTTGAATTTCGGCATTATTCGAGTTTGGCTCCATTCACTATATTGTTATTACTGACGTTCGTTGTTTCCGTGGCGAACAGTATAAACATACTTAATTTGTAAGACAAGGATCGCGGGAACGGCTGTGGCTACTATTAGATTCCTAGATAGCTGCTAAATTTCTAAAAAAAATTTAAAGGAATTTTTAGACCGGAGCTCTCAACGAAACAAAGAACTATCAGATGACATATGGCTTGTTAGTCAAACTAGGGGAATTGGTTATCTAAAAAATATGAGCCGTGTAATAAAATGTTGTTTTTACTTCAATTTCTATCACTACAACTTCAGTTTGTATGAATCGGCGCTTTGTGATTCAAAGATATCAGAAGGCATAGTATTCAAAAAACTTCAAATTCCCAACGAATGGGCCGAATGGGGAGAATTCTGACTTTATGCATATACAAGAGATATGATGTTTTGATGTTTATGAGTACTTGCAGCTTTCTCCTTAGCATTGTTTGCTAGCTTGCGCTTTTGATGACAGCTGAAGCAATGTTGACATACCTATTTGTATAGGTACAATCTGAAAGTCTTAGTGGGAAGTTTTCATGTCACAGGCTGTATATACATATGTCAGGAAGTGTTATGAGCGTTTCCATTTTGCACTTGGGATTCAAGTAGGCACTAGAGTCAAAAATTTCCCCAATTGCTACCTATTTAAACTTTAAGCAAATGTCGAATTCATACGTACGTCAGTATTGACAATACTAAAAAGAAAGTAAAACGGCATCTTAGGAAGTATCTATTTTAATCTTCCTACCACTGACCTATACCGTAGTAGATAAGCAAAACTATTCTACATCTTTATGTGAGGAGGTGAGGGTCTTACTTATTCTTTGTAAACTTGCAAATCCCATGGGATGCAAACGGTCAACATGTGTAAAAGATACCGATTTCATTAATGTACATATACAGATGTTGTTACACCTGAAATTATGTATTAATGCATGCTATTTACCTACAGACTTACATGCCAAGGTAGTTGAAACGACAAATGCATACATAGCTTACTTACAAATTAGTCCTTATTATCAATGAATATATTTTCAGGGAAAGTCAAAGAGTAGTAACAATATCTACTTACGGAGTCATTTCATCATATTAAACAGAAATGAAAAGACCATTAGCAATTGCAGTGGTGAATTAGCACTCTGAATGTAGGAATTTACTATCTGCAGCTGACGTTTTTGTATTAATCAACCACTTCTGCTAACAATAAGTACTTCCAATGTTATTATTTGATATCAGCAATGTGTGTGTACTTTATCAAATTTAGTGGCATAGTTCCTGTCAGTGCAAAGGTTCCAGTTTTCTCTTGTCTTGAACAATGATTATGTTACTGACTGAATATTATATTGTACAAATGCAGACAAGGCGGCCTGAAATCCTCTAGTTCCAACCAGGCTTTCTGCCGGTGTGCTATATCCAGTGCCTGAACAATCGTTTAACAATGGAAAACTACTTTGAATCACGAGATACTATTGGCGTGAACGATGCAGTTCTACTGAATGATACCAGCAGCAGGGAGGATTTTATCGAGAACTTGAAGAAGCGATTCAAAGCCGATAATATCTACGTAAGTGACTGTTCAATTTTATATTTTAAAACTTTGAAATGGTCAAACTAAACTAATGATTTTACGAAACCGGTATAATTTTACCATTTTATTAGTACATACATGTGCTCAAGCTATATGTTTCTACGTTCAAGTGCTGAGAGGGAAGTTATACTGTAGTCACCACAAAACCAAGTTGGACACCATATGCAAAAATGTACATGTGTATGAATTCATTTGGCATCACCTTTGTAAGCTTCACCTTCAGTGAACAGTTATCGACACATGGTGCCCCTGTATGTAGTTCTTGTGAATTGAATGTATTTTAGTCCTTAAAAACAATTTAAACCTTTTAGTTAAATCAAAAACCATAGTTAAGTACCGTCATTCTACAAAAATCCTTTTGGCGAATTCTTTTATGCGATAAGGACAACTCTGACGAGATGCGTATCTAAATATATATATTTGGATGACAATTCAGAGAAAAATGTGATTAGCTTCGATTGTCTGAAAGATAGTAATTATTACTCTTAATTGTCCAAATGTCATGATGGCAAGCCGGCGGCTGTAAGTCCAATATTGATAATATTGAAGTGATTATATAGGTTCTATATAGTTAGTTTGACGTTCTTGTAAATTACACACACATACGCATTTGGTAGTGTAGAATGGATTTCATTCAATAATAAATAGCCCTGATATGTTTGACAATTGAACCAACTATATCTACAATTTCTATGAAACTGAGCAGAGCCTCTATAATTCCCTTATTAATATTATAACTATAGAATATTTGAGCACTGATTGTATTTTGAGTGTCATCAAATACCACGCACGGGTTTTGTTTAGTCCAGCACTCATAATCATCTATCTACCAGTAGGAATGTAGACGCAAATATGTATAGTCTCTATTAATTATCCATTATTCCCTTGCATATTTGTGTGGTTATTTTCAGTGATAAGTAATGCCCTGTAGAAACAACCGAATATGCATATCATTTGTTACAATTTCGCAAAAATCATTTTATATGGTAAACGATGGTTTTATAGCTACACAATTGTCCCAATCCCAACGCACCCAATTAGCTTTAAATACTGCTTACGTGATAGATGTTTATGTATGTATTTCCAGTAAGCAAATATTGCACGCTTTACTGATCACAACAAAATTTCCGATATAGAGAGAAGTTTGAACGAGAATTGTAAGTTGGAGGTAAGTAAGCATACATCTGCTGTCTGCAGATCCTGCAATTATGGAGTTTATCAGCGGGCATTTATTTAGGTGATATGAGAATATTTATTGCTGAATATGAAAGGGCGTCAGTATTATTTCCCCGGAACGAAATAATACTATTTTGCATTCTAGTCATTTAGATAATTCTAATTACATGTACTTTTTAAACATTTTTTACGTTGTACGTAATTTTTGCAGACTTACATTGGACCGGTGCTGATATCTGTTAATCCGTACAAAGAGCTTCCCATTTATGGAGCGGATTATGTGAAGAAGTATCACAACGTCAACTTCATTGAAGTTGCTCCCCATGTGTAAGTACACATTTTGGCAGCCCAGATTCTGTAATTGGTTTTTAGAGTATGCAATTTATCTAGTTGTGGCTTTATTGCATGATACAAATACCGCGATTTCTGTAATGTCTGGCCGTCAGTATTAAATTAGTGATGAGGTATATAATTATCGCCGTCAACAAACTGGATAGTTATTTGTACACAATAATCAAACGAGATTATTAAGGTTGATACATAGGTATAACATTTAGCTTAATCTACTTACATGAACAATAGGAGGAGCATAATGCCGTTTTTGTTATAAGGAGCCAGTCAATTAGATTGAATTGCGATAAAGTATTCAATCAATAAGGGTTTCAGGAGTGTGAATAGCCATGTCTAGCTTAATTTATTGTGTCTATGTCAGACAATTGATTATCTTGCTTATGTACAGATAGCAGTAAGTTTGAAACATTAGAGTGAGACCATTTAGTCGGCAAATGTCCCGACGGCCAAAAGTATATCGTCGGCGAAGTATCAAAAAGTACCAATTTCAACGTTGAAGGTATAGAAATTGGTACTTTAGGATCCTTCGCCGACGATATCCATCCTTGTAATTTTCTTCAAATTATTGAGTGCAGTATAAATGAATTGAAGGTTGAGAAGATGGAGATGAAGATGTGTTAACACTTGCAATCATAGTAAATGGGTGGGATGTACAGTAACCATCAATTTCATTAGATCAAGTATGGATATATACTTGCGTTGAAAATCGAAAATATGCTAAATGCAAAACTGGGATGCCAGAATGTTTTTTTGTAATTCAAAATTTTTAGAACATAACAGCTAATAAATTTGCATGCCTTATTTAGTAAGAAATAATAGTGAACGATTTTCTGCTAACTAAAAGAACTAAATACAGTTCTGCGTCCCTACAGTGTGTAATTGCTCTACGTGGAATTTTTACTTCTGCTCTCCAAGGCCATATAAATACATTGTTTCCGTTCATTTGAAAAGTAAAATGAACAAATTATATTTAAGATAAGAGTAGAGCAATTGCGTTTCCGCGCGTGAATTCTACTACCAAACCCTTCATTTTTTACAATTCCTAATTGAGCTCCCAAACAATTACTGTGGATAAGCTCTAATAGAAGCTAACTGATGAAAGAATGGATGATAATAAGAAATATCTTTGAATTCTCCTTAAAATTTAAACTTTCAAGTTATTTGGCTGAAAGTGAAACAGGATGAGAAGGATGAGGAGAGAAATAATAGATGTTAACAATAAATTACACGCTTGTTCAATCATTTGACTTTATAATATTTTTGGCTTGTGGTTTCAGTTTCGGGTTGACTGACAATGCGTACAAGCAGCTCAAGGAAGAAAACCGCGACCAGTGTATTCTCATTGCAGGTGAGTCTTTTAATTATCATCTTGAAGAAGTTTTTGAGAGAAAAAGGCTTCATGTCTCGTTCTTCAGAGGAGGCCTTACATGATTAAATTGATGACATCTTTAAACTTTATGGCCGTATGAAGTTAACTGGTTGCAACAAGGTTTCATTATAGATATTAAACATGTGTGGCTGTAAACGTGTGATTTGTTGGCACAGGTACCTGTTGCACGACTTTTGACTTCTATTTCCTCAACTTTGCATCCTATTAGGAATTTAAACGTTAATTTAATTTCAGAACTATACTATCAGAACTATAATAATTACCTGCACATTAGCACACATGTGTTATATTCCTTATTGTATTGATGCTACCAGGTGAGTCTGGCTCGGGGAAAACAGAGGCTTCCAAAAAAATCCTCCAATATATTGCCTCCGTCTCCAAAAACTTTCCAACCGTCGAGACGACAAAGGATAAATTGCTTCAATCGAATCCATTGCTTGAAGCTTTTGGAAATGCACAAACAAACCGTAATGATAATTCAAGTCGATTTGGCAAGTATATGGACGTGGAGTTCGACTTCCGGGTTAGTTTACTCTCTCACGTTTTAGTACTCATCGTTTCACTCTCACAGTGCATACGTATGTATAAATACATGTATGTATACATGCAATGACTATACATGTTATGTGTAATGTAAACCTATATATGTGCGTTAATTGCTTGTCTGTTTATTACACGCATTGAGAATGCCTACTTTGTGAATCTTCAGAATTTGAAGGTGTTTAACTCACTCCTTATTCTTGTCCGCACCCAACTGTCATCTTTTGTTCTCTGTACCATAAAAAATGAATGAATTCGCATAGCACACAATGTTCACTCTCAAATGTATATGCTTTTCAGGGGAGTCCAACTGGAGGGCATATTTTGAAATATTTGCTGGAGAAATCTCGTGTGGTTGTCCAGTCTACAGGAGAGAGAAACTTTCATGTATTTTATCAGTTACTCGCAGGCGCTGATGAACAACTTTTGGAATCATTGTACCTCACCCGTGAACCTTCTGACTACCATTACCTTAAACAGGTAAGACTTGACATAAGCTGACAGATACAATATAGTTTAGCGGATGACCATATAGCTTCTGGTGTTTCTAAAACTCGTTTATATCTTAGATAGTATTTACGGATCATAGCAATGGTCAACTGCAATTAGATCTGCTACCATATTTTTATTAAAATGTTTATGAACAAAGAGAATACTTTAGGAAATAGACTACAATACTTTTTTTCTGTGTATAAGAAGAATGATTCACGATGTTTCAATGAGGACACGAATGATGTTGCATATCGATGAAATCTTGAAAAGTTCAAAAACAGGATGTTTAATTGGATAATACAAGTATACATATGCATAAGTCCAAACATGCCATCCTCATTTTTTTCCATTTATTTACACTTAGGGTGACGTTAAAAGTTCAAGTGCAGATGATGCCAAACAGTTTAATATTGTGTCCAACGCAATGGACACTCTAGGATTTTCTGCGAAGGAGAAGAGAGAGGTTTTCCAGATTGTAGGCGCAGTACTTCATGTGGGAAATGTTTTGTTTAAGCAAGATGGTTCCCATGCCAAAGTCACCACACATGATGTCATTTCTACTGCTGCTAAGGTAAAATACATGCATTCAATTGAATTATAGAAGCGAAGTGAATAGCGGCTTTAATGAATTTAACCGGTGAATGCTTCAAAAACAATCAGAAATGAAATCAGCAGCAAATATTTGCCTTTTGCTCATATTTTGCCGACAATTCGTTTGTATTAACAAAGGATGAAGAGCACCGCAAGTGCTTTTTTTAATTACAGATCTTATACTTCAGTTAATTATCACGCTTTAAATAAAGATGTAATGCCTCGCCGGTTAATTTCAAAAGCTAGCAAATTATGGAAAACGCGATAATACTTGCTTACATTGTAATATTTAAATAAATGTCAATAACTCCAACAGTTGTTGGGCTGCACGGTGGAGAAACTGGTCAAAGCCTTCACATTTAAAACCATCGAAGCACGTGGCGACTTTGTCACTTCACCCCTCACTCACGACCAAAGCCTGTACGCCAGAGATGCTCTCTCCAAAGCAATATACGAACGTCTGTTCTCATGGCTTGTTGGGAAATTGAATGACTCTCTGCAATCCAATTACGAGGGTAGAAAAACACTGATGGGAATCTTGGACATTTATGGCTTTGAAATATTTGATGCCAACAGGTAAAGACGGTTTATCTGGATAGAATAAAAAAAACTTGGATGGTTTATGCTACATACAGAATTGGAGAGTTTTAATCCAACCATTTTTTATAGCTTTGAACAGTTTTGCATTAACTATTGCAATGAAAAGCTTCAGCAATTATTTATTGAGCTGACACTGAAGTCTGAACAAGAAGAATACAAGCGTGAGGGCATTGAATGGGAACACATAGATTACTTTAACAACAAGGTTATTTGCGACCTCATAGAAGAAAAACATAAAGGTGTGTGCTTACAAAAAATGAATGTAAAATCCGAGAAATGGAAAAATGAATCAAGAGATTAAAAACCCAGTTATATGTAATGTAATCTCTCTATCCCAGGTATTATCTCTCTTTTGGACGAAGAGTGCTTACGACCAGGAGATGCAACTGACTTCAGTTTCTTGGAGAAAATGGACAAAGCATTGTCTTCCCACAAACATTACGTCAGTCACAAAATCGCTACTAACGCCGTCCGAAAGTCCTTGACAAGAGATGTAAGCCATCGTTAATAAAGATTTTAATAAAATATATTGTTATTTCATACTATGCTCATTACGATTTCTGTGCTCTTCGTTTTGTGAGTTTGTTATTGCTATAGTTTTGTATTTCTTATTTAATGTGTAATGTTGTTTATGTTTTCTATAGGAATTCAGACTTGAACACTACGCTGGAACCGTAACATACAAGGTGCATGGATTCCTGGACAAGAACAATGATTTACTTTTCCGCGATTTGAAAGAGACTATTAGCCAGTCCACTAACACTATTCTGCAGGTATGTTTTCTATATACTGTTTCGTATATGCTGTATCTGTATTTTATAACCATGTTACACATTAAAAGATGCATATCATGAAGAGCTTGTATTCCAAAGGATGTTGTTTCTCCAATCATGCAGTATACAAAATGTTTGGTGTTATGTTTCTTAATTTTAACAATGGTTAAACATTTATGAAATTTAACAAAGATGCTTATTTCTTGTAGAGCATGTTCCCATTGAGTGAACTTCAGGGGAAAAAACGACCCGACACCGCAGCAACACAGTTCAAACAGAGTTTGAATCAGTTGATGGAAATACTGATGTCTAAAGAACCTTCGTACATCCGGTGTATCAAACCCAACGCATACAAAATGTCAGGTAATTCGAAGAGATTCTGTAGTATAACCTTACCTCTGCTCTATAATACACGCGCATACAAACGCAATAATGCTACACCTTTCTTTGTTGATAACCATTAGGATAAAGCTTGTTAGCCATTTTTGTTTCTGATTGTGAGTGATGATTATCTTTCATTAAATTAGCTGTTCTGTAAACTTGCGCAGCGTTAAACAAATAATGTAGTGCATAGGATAAAGAAAGTTGATGGAACGGTGTTTGCATGTGTATGCAAACATGCAAAGACAAAATAATATTTCCGTTAATTCCATTGCTGCAAAAAATCGGATAAATTGTAACAGGAATTAAATTAATTTTTAGAGACCATGAGGAGAATAACAACGTATTTCTTTTTACAGCTGCTTTCAATTATGAAATTGTGGATCATCAAGTGAAGTATCTGGGCTTGATGGAGAATTTGAGAGTTCGCAGAGCTGGATTTGCCTACAGGAGGAATTTCGAGACCTTTTTAGAAAGGTACAAAAGCTTGTGTCCAACTACTTGGCCACATTATAGGGGAAATGCACGTGATGGAGTGGATATCCTTATGAAACACCTCGGATATAACCATGATCATTACAGAATGGGAAAGTAAGTTTGTAATTATTAATGCTACTCATAATTCACAACCTCAAACAAATCCAGTACGCATAGTAATTAACAACTGACAAATTTGAATAGAACGAAAATTTTCATCCGTCATGCCCAAACGCTGTTTGCAATTGAAGATCGTTTCCAACTGCGTAAACGTGAGCTTGTATCTAAAATTAAGGCACGCTGGTTGGGACAGAAGCAGCGCAAAGCGTATTTGAAAATGAGGCACTTGGTAATTGTTGTCCAGAAGTTTGCTAGGAGATTTCTGGCAAAACGAGCCTACAACAAGAGGAGATGGGCCACGACAGTCATCAGAGGGTAAGTATTTACTTTATTTAAGCTAAATTATTTTACACTTTCTATTACACACATGCATACTTTAATTTACAATAAATTCCGAAAGAGTTTCGTATTAATTAAAAAATGATTACAGATTTGTCCAAGGGTTCATTCATCGGAACAAAGACGCAAGTGAAGCAAACGCCAAGTTCCTTCAATTTGTCCGTCATCGCGTGTTACTTCGGTTGGCCCAAAATTTACCAAACGTTATTTTACGACACGACCGCTTGTGGCCTGAAGCTCCTCCATGTGCTCGAGAGGTTAGAGATACATATACTACATTATTCATGCAGAATGTTAGAAATAATTAATTTTATTATTTTTAATAATTATCCCCATATAATTGACATTTCAATTCGTAGGCTTCAAGAATGCTCTGTTTGATTCATCGCCGGTACATGGTTAGAGCTTACATTAAGAAGTTGACACCGGAGAGGAAACGCCAACTGGAACTCAAATGGCTTGCCCATGAGCTATTTAAAGGTACGCTCACTAATATTTGATATTAAAAAACTTTTTTACCAATGTACGTAGGTAAAGGTGTTAACTATTGTGAAAATTTCCTGTAGGTAAAAAGTGCTCCTATGAAGCGTCGGTGAGGAAGCATTTTGTAGATAGCTCGCTATCACCGGAAATCCCAGAGGAAAAGAAGGCTATACTCGCCAGAAGTGCAGGAGAGACAATTGTTGTAAGCAACTGATACATTATGACATTACGACTAATTGCTTATAACACTCAACGTGTTTATAACATTATATGGTTCTTGCTTACCATTAAACGATTAGATCTGTAAGTAGCTTGTTATTATGATGGTAATAATATTCTAACTTTACCCCTTTTATGTGTTCATATACAGTATTCCACTTCAGTTACCAAGTACGACAGACATGGTTACAAAGAGCGAAAACGTGTACTTGCTTTGACAAAAACTGCCATTCTCTTGTATGATGAGAAAGACATGAAGTCAAAATTACGATTGCCATTAAATGAACTTCCTGGTATTACCGCAACCAATATGGGAGATGGCCTTCTTATAATTCGCATTCCACCCGAAATGAAGAAGTTGAAGGTAAAAATGATTTTATACAATAATTATTACGTGGTTTCATATATAAATGATGTTAACTACAGTAATTATTATATAAATTATCATATCTTATTAATCAATTTCGTACTCCAGGGAGACTTGATCGTTCAATGCAATAACGTTATTGAGACAGTGACTAGAATCATCGATGCTGCTAACAAGAATAAATCCCTGTTGAAATTGGAGCCACCTGGAGAGTATGTGTTTTTCAGCTTGTTCGCAAAGTTTCTTAAGTACTGTTTTAAATTTTTTTAAGTAATTCTCATTACACAACCTTATAGGTTACGTCACCAATTGAATGGAGGAAAGGAGAAAGTGATTGAAGTCAAAAAGAGCGAAACGGAGACGAATGGCTTTGTACGGAAAAATGGCAACTTAATTGTGGTGAGCAGGATTGGATGATGATTATTTTTAGCGTTACTCATGAAGAAGCATATAATGATTTTAAAGTAATTTTATGTAGACGATGGTGCAAATGCTCACTTGTGCTTACTTTTTGTTTCAGATGACATCCTGCTAAAACATTCTTCACTGACCTGTACTTCCTGTGCCAATTACTGCTTATAATGAGGCATATTTAGTGATAAACTTCACTTATACCAACTTGTTCTTAATACTGTGCCAGACTTTATTCTTCCTTATAGTGAATTGTTTTATCATCACAAATGTTTGTAATTTAAGATGATTTCCTAATTATCCAAAAAATTATGCGCTATTTACTCCATATTTTTAAAACATTTTATCAATGAATTCTGCGTTTGATTGATGCATTCCAGGCATCCGAATAAATTCTTAAATATATACTTTAATGCATATTTGTAAAGAATAATGTGGACATTGAGCATAACTACCAAAATTCATATCACCTTCTCAAGATGCAAGTCCGGGGATTTGAGATGTATTTTTACATTAATACATTGGCATTTAATACATATCAAGACATCCACATTTGTAATATTATTACTTGCTGACTAGGGATAAATGCAGATATTGTGGAATTATAACTGGAAAACAAAATTGTAACGTAACAATGTAGTGCTAGACAACAATGTAATGCTTTGGGTGTGGCGTTGCATACACGCGTGGTTAAGCTGTCAGTAATTCATACATAAACATGTTTAACAGGCGCGATTTTAATACAAGTTAAACGTCAAAATCAACATTATCATCACTTTGAATGAGTGTAATAAGTCCCAAGCTGCTGAAAGTTACTAATTAGAATACCTTAATAATAACACTGTAACACTAACATTGGTTCATAGCTAAGCATTTTTCTAATTTCCGTTTTTTAAATTTAAAGTAAAATACATTAAAAGGCTAAATATGTAAACACAATTTGCTTTTATTATTACAATGATTTCAATACTGATTGAGTTGTTAGACAAGCTATTTTACTGTATAAAAAAGACTTCCGGTAATTTTCAAACATGAAGATACCACAGCTACAGTTTCTAGTCTTGTGAAATGATGCTTTGACGATGTAAAATTAATTATTTATTATTCCTTTGTCGTAGCACACTGAAACACGGGAAATTTAAGAAATAGCACACGAACAATAATGAATCAAGAATTAAGTTTCAACACGACTGGCTATCTCTTGGCACCTTTATTGAATTTGGAACTTATTCATAATTTCTGTTTATATACTTTGTGGAGTAGTGTCAATAAATTGCCATTCTCTTTTATGAAAACATTTAAACAACAATAATAATTTATTGTTTTTACAAGCTTTAAAACGATTGTAAATGGTAGTTAGTTTTACATACGACAGTAGTTGCAAGACCAACAAATGTAAGATTATTGAACATTCTGGTTTTATACATTTTTCGGAAAATTACAAGAAAATATACTTCTGCATGGCGACATTGTCTCTTCAGAAGATTAGTAATTTTATAATGATCTCTATTTTAGACTATAAAAATGGAATTAAGCAGACAGGCAAGAAACGGCTTTCTTTGCTGCATCGTCTAAATTTTCCGCAGAATTGATGCTAAGTCCCGAATCCTTCAAAATTTTCTTAGCAGCATCGACGTTTGTTCCTAATTTTTAAATATTTCAGTTAGTAAACACTGAAAAACATATCGACAAGTCTCTATATATAAGTATATTATTTATAGGAATTACCTTCTAATCGAACAATTAGTGGCACCTTCAAACCGACATTTTTAACTGCAGCTATGACACCATTAGCGATTGTAGCACAGTTTACAATCCCTCCGAAAACGTTAACCAAAATCGCTTTTACACTGGGATCTACAACAAAAAGTAAGTACAAAAATGAATTGAAAGATAATTAAAGTTAATTTTAAATACCAAAAATAAACTCTTACCAGATGAAATAATTCGGAACGCTTCTGTCACTTGTTCAGTTTGAACAGATCCACCTACATCTAAGAAATTAGCAGGCTCTCCGCCATAAAGCTTAATGATATCCATGGTGGCCATGGCAAGACCGGCTCCATTTACTGCAAAAAATTAAAATATTACACATTGAGTGATAAAAGTCTTTGGTTTTCAGAAATGGTAGAAATGTAACTAGAGTTACAACAAGATTACCTAGACAGCCGATATTTCCGTCCATTTGAATGTAATTTAAGTTATACTTCGCAGCCTCCACTTCCCTTGGATCCAGTTCATCCGTGATTTCGTTATCAAACAAAGCTTTCTATTCACAAAAACAATTAGTACTTATCACGCGATCATTTACCAGGATAACATAACATAAGAGTAAGTAACTTACTTGTCGAAATTTAGCATTTTCATCTACTTGTAACTTAGCATCTACAGATATCACACCTTTATTGGTACTAGCGAATGGGTTGATCTCAAGTTGCACCAAATCGTTTTTTAAGAAAACTTGATAGAGTTTGAGTATTTCGTTCGCCGCCTACATTTTCAAACAAAAGTTAAACCATCATATGTCTATCGATGAAGGTAGGTTAGTTATGCAATATTCTAGTTTACTTCTAGCTTACATAAAGCAGCAAACATTGGCTAACAGATGAATTAATGAACATTATACACAGAATATAATCATCGTCATATTACCTGATTCACGGACTTTCCTTCGAATTTTAAGAATTTTGCAATGTCCTGGGCAGTGGACTGACTTAATCCTGCGACAATGTCAATTGGCACAGTTTTAACCTTTTCCGGAGTGTTCTTCGCTACTTCTTCAATATCTACTCCTCCATCAGGTGATGCAATACAAACAGGTCCCCCAGTCCCTCTTTACAGCACAAAATACTGTTACAATGTACGAAAATCTCCCTGACTTCCTAACAATAATTTTTTATTTACCGGTCCAAAAGAATGCACAGATATTTTTCTTCAAAAATATCAACCGACTCAGCTATCATTACTGATCGGACCAGAACACCATCCTTTGGAGTTTGTTTCGTAATTAGACGATGTCCAATCATTGACTTCACAATCTGCGGCACCTTGTTTTTGCTAGAGGATTACAACACAAGGATTAATCACCATTCACACAAAATTTATGCTTCCTAATACATAATAAAAATTAATTAAATAAAAGAATCTTACTCTTTCAGTATATGAACTCCACTTTTGAACCCCGTATCGAAATGACCCTTGCCTCTACCACCAGCCATAACTTGAGCCTTGACAACATATTCGTCAACATCTAATATTTGTATACACACAAGAATGCAAGTTTCATATAATTAGTAACAGTATTAACTAATTACACACATGTGCACCAGCACCAGGGCTCATAATAAATACAATTTAGGTTTGGAATATAATCCTCATTTACTCACTGAACTGATCCACTCGTGCAGCAATTTCCGACGGGTCCTTAACTACAACAAACTTCTGGACAGCTACTCCATTACTTGCTAAAATTTCTTTGCTCTGATACTCCATTAAATTTAAATTTCGGCGAGGAATGTTGTCCTGCAAATAGTTAAAATAGCACCGTATTATTCATTTTCGAAGTTAATTTAATGGATTAAGTAATCAATAATGGATAATAGCATTGTTTTGTAATTATTCGAGTATTACAACACCCAACTTACCTAAACCAATTATCATATAATTAGTATTCCTGTCTTCATTAGGTAAATCAATGTATTTTTTATTATGGTTTTATTAATTCATGCATTATTTATTGTGACATGACTTTCTTAACTATATAAATTGCATAAATGATAAAGCGTGCAAATTTAATCAAAATCAATGCTCTAATCACAATTCACATTTGATCATTCATACACCTGGAATAATTAGTCATTAATTTAATATATACAGTTGACTATTTACAGATCATCATTCATTCCCCACATTGCTCCCCTGAGGGTCACGTGTCAAAAAGTCAAAATACCGGGTTACCAGTATAGTAACTTGACTACATACAATAAGGAACACCAAAACATAAAAATATTTACCAGCATTTTTGGAGTCTTAAAAAGCCGGCCAGCATATCTCGCTAAATTGTTTTTCCACATATTTTACAACTTTACTTTGACCGGTGAATAGAGAGACTGTTCTATATAATAAAAAGACTGTATAAGAGAAGAGGGGTTTAAGGTCACCGATGACAAAAAGAGGAATGTCGTGTGTGCACTGAAATGACCACGAAGGAAATATTTTAAATATATAAGATAAAGAAATTATACTGAAAGATTTAAAAAATATTTTTAAAGGACAAATTTAAAAAACTTGCCAACGTGACCAAATCGGACATCGGACACACACTTCTGCTCTTCTGCTGGACTACAATTTACACGACACTGTGTTTTAGTATATAAAATAAACCAAAGGGAGGCGAGTCGGGATTACAAAACACTTGAAGAATTCAAAGTTGAAACAATCTCAGCTGTGAACATGTGGTCTGACGCAACATCTTCATTCACCAACCACAGGAGACGGATTCCGGAGTGGAAAAGGGCGCATTTGACTTCACAAGTGCTGGCATCTTTTATTCAAACGGTTTCTCCCATTAAATCGCAAAACAACTTGTCCTTTGTTTTAGCGTCCAGTCAAGTCAAAGCTAGATTATATATAACTTGCTCATCTTCATCTATATGCATGGCAAGAAGGCTGTTATCTCTTTACTTTCATTTATTTCGTGTTGAATATGTCAATACGGTCCCAATATTTGACATTTGGATGAATCAATCAAGGTAAATAATGAGACTGCATTTTGCTAAAGTGCATTAGACAAAGGTGTGTTCAACGACAGAAATGCATTTGGCAGAATTGCGATTTCTTTCAATACGTTTAGGACACGTGCATATTGCAGCAGTGCATTTTGAAAAGTGCATTTTGAAAAGTGCATATTCCAGAAGTGCATATTGGCGAAGTTTGTATCGTAGAGTGCAGTTTGAATGGCAGAAGTGCATTTTTAAAAAAGTGCATATATTAGAGAAATGTATTTTGAAAAAAGTGCATATTGAAGAAGTGCATTATTAAAAAATTGCATTTTGGAGAAATGCATTTTGAAAAAAGTGAATTTTGGAGAAGGGCATTTTGAAAATTCAATATTGTAGAAATGCAATTTTAATACACTTTGAACAATTCAGTGCAATATAGTAGAGCATGCCACAAAGTGAATTTTGTGGAAGTGCATTTTGCATAAATACATTGGGAAGAAGTGCCTTTCACCATTGTGGAGGCATTTAGGAATGATGATAATCAACGCAAACCATGCTACTTCCGTTGACTCCTAAACATATTTTTGCACAAAATTGAAAGCATGGTTCAACTTCCGTCAAAATATGCCAAACAGATTCCTTTGGACCTAAATTTAATTTTAAAGAAATTGTTTTTCCGAATTTTTAACAATTTGAAAAAATCTGGTCTGGCTCTATAATAGAAGTAATTAAAGATTAAAGTAAGCTTGTTTTGAAGCTTGTGAGAAGGTTATGCCGTTCCCAAATAAATAGTTATTACAAGATTATTTTTAGTATTTGTATAAATGGCACACGTTGAGTAATATGCCTATAATTATATGTGACTTTACACACCAGAATCGGTTATACTGTTATACATATACTTTATAGTTGTGATGGTAGACAAATGCTGAATTCTAAAGGAAAAAACGTAGAAACTGGCGAGGAAGTGTGGGGCATCGTTTATTTTGATAACGTAATTATTTTAATCAAGTTGTACTAGTGCATGGACGTGAAAGCTGCTCTGATGAATAAGAAGTGATAGGAGTGTAGTGTTTCAAGAAGTAAACATGTCAGTGATAACTGATATAGATTGTGCGGATGCGTTTCAATTAATGTATTGACGTTTACTTTACTTACATCTCGTTTAGCTTATCGATACATTTTATTTTGTCTCTCGTGAGGTATTTAATTAATGCGTATGTATACATTTTAATTAGTGGGTCGATAGATGGTAATTTGTGTATCGATGCATTTTAATTAGGGTATGGATACATGTTAATTAGGGTATCGATAGATTATTAATTAGGGTATCGATAGATTATTAATTAGTGTATCGATACATTTCAATTTGTGCATCGATGCATTTTGATTAGTCTCTATGATGAATTTAAAGTATTCTAATGATGAATATTTGGAGTAGTTCATGTTCATGGATGAATGTTAATTGTTCACCAGAAAATTTTCGGATGGCATTGAGAGAGAATGTCTCTATATCATGTGAAGTCTTGACAATAGGTGCAACCCTTGCGGAGAATTAAAAAGATGCCACTTATATTATGTATTCTATATTTCCCCAAAAAGTTTGTAAAAAACAAACAAAAAAATATGCCGCTGTTTATTCTCAAGCACCTTGAGATACACCTCCACTCCTTCATATGTACGCTTTATTAGTATAGCTATGCATATACAAATATTATATTCCAGTTCCACATTAATTTGCATACGTTAATAAAATACTGACGTTGTATGGTTGGCTTGGCTTGAATGAGATTCGCATATATTTCATGGACACCCCAAGTAAATTATTTCACTTGAGCTCATCTATATAGTCGGTGAACTGTTGAACCTTCAACAGTAAAATCAGAATCTTGTGCATAAAACTTGCTTACCAAATAGGCTGAGAGCAGGTAAAATCCTGTTGGCAAGTACGACAATTAACTATATTTTTTTGAATTTACGGCTGTATAGTGTTTCAGCTTTACTACTGCATATATGCGATTTAGGATTTGGTTTTAGCATCTCTTATTAAATACCGTGTCTATATGATCTATACAGCTTCAGAAGCGGCGTATGAAATGTTTGGCATGTACATACATAATAGAGCGCTGAATCATTGCAAACATTTTTAGAAGCTTTTTAAAAGGTCTAACAGGCGGAATTCGAAACGACTTAAATAATAAATGGATGAATACAGGCCGGGATAAAACACTCGTTGGGGTTTAGCTTGTCCTCCGGGGAATATACAAAGCAAAATGGTGTGATTATCTCTTCTGTATCTAGAGAATATCTGTATCCTGACTGTAATTTGTTTGTACTAAGTAATTGCCGTTGTGCGATCGGCTTCAATGAATTAATTTTTAGTTACGGTCAAAAGCTCCACAGCATAAAGTAAAAGGACGTGCGTCATTGCCGAAAAAAGTAAATCATACACATATGCACGTCAGATTATCGTATTAAGATATATAGATATTTGAACTAATTTTATCCTGTCGGTGCTAATATTTCTTTTGCGTATATGCTTTTAGTTAGTTAGTACACACATATGTATATACTTACTTATACACTGGTGTATACTTACTGAGTACATAAGAAGACAGATTATAGTATCCTGCTAAATCTTGCATATTGTTGGTTTTATCACATCACAAGAGATAATGGTCTGATTGATGACAAACATGGTGACTGCATTACGTACGCTACCTGTTAATAAAATTGTAGTGTGGTATAAAATTTTTAGTGATAATATAGTTACCCTACCGTTACTGACAACAAAGTATAGTTTTGAGCATATATTGATTTCAAGAAATGATACTCCGTGTGTGAGATACAAAAGCAAAGCATCGCACCTTCACTTGTCATTAAAAGCAAACATCCACATAGAACAGAAATCTTGCAGCACGTGAATGATCTCTAAATGCAACTGTATACCATTTAATGGCTGATCATATATACAGTGGTGGAGAGTGGATTTTATTATTATAGCAAATATGATGGTTATTCCTACAAATTCTTACGATTTTGATCTCGCTTATCGTGTTGTGAATGAAGTCGACATGGTAGTATAAAAAAAGTCATGAAATTTTTCCTATATAATAAAATTACAAGTTGGGCAAGCTTAAAGGCGGCATAAAACAGTGAACTCACTGTTGCTTTTTTTACTCTTCTTAAAATATCTTAATTAATATGTCGCACGGAATTTTGAGATTACGATTTTCAAAATTATTATTATGTAATACAAGAAAGCCTGATGACGGGGTTTTCATTTTTAGTATAATATACTTATAAGTTTCACTTGTCTCTCCCAAGATGTTTTTTTTATTTTGCCACGCATGAAATACGTCCGGCAGTTTTTTATACACATCTATAAGTGCAGCGTTATAGGTGTCTCTTGAGATGTACACTGTTATGCAGACGTGAGAGGAGTGAGTGAGCGAGAGTATGTGAATAAATTAATATTTGTATCTCTGCTTTGTAAATTCCAGTGATAGGAGAGAGTTCAGAAAAAACTGGCGTGACTTGTTCTCTTCTTGTATAGATTTTTTATACCTTTTCCTCCTATTGAGGAATTTTTAACAATTTTTGTTTATGATGTGATCAAGCAGGTTTTCAAGCATATCTGTAAACCATTCCTTATGTGTATAGTTGTATAACTTAAAATTTGTGTATGCTGATTGGAGAATGTAGAAATACACAAATATTTGTGTTCTTACGTGGTACAACGACAACGACTTATAATTATACAATCAAAGCCATCGCTCGCTGAACCTCTGCTTGTGCTAGTTGTTGTACATTTTAGTTACTTATACTTTACAAGCTGAGCTAACTCCTTTTAAGTTTGAGCATTGCAGAGAGTGAGTCGTGTATCTCCCTATGTATATTTGCCTGCATGGAACGCACCTTTAACTACTCTTCTAACAATCAAATCTTTGAATTTGAATCCGGCTAGACAGTTTATACTACACGGTAAAACATCCAATCGGCGACTTCGACTTTGTTCATTTTAGTGCATATTCAATAGGTATATAGTTATGTATACTTCAAATTTTACAAATAGCCTCCAATGTGCTCTTTTCTTTTGCCTTCTTCCAGCTGATCATTATGTGAAGCTGGTTTTTGCAAATGCTCACAGAGATCAAAGCTTGGACGAGATACTCAGATTTCAAGCACATTCTGATACATTTATAGTAATTCATTCAATTTTTGATTACTGGCTTTCCATTAGATACATGTGATGGAGTCAAAGTGTTGTTTTTCTAGCTGAGCTCAGATACACAAGTCTGTCCTTTAGCAATGACCCTTGAAGTTATACCTCCGTGTTTGTACGAAAGAAAAAAGATGTTAAAGTCGGTATCTCTCTAGCTGTTTAATTTTATTCTAGGCTATACTAATTCCAATTTCAGAACAATATTCACTCGATAGTCTTTAACGGAGTACATAGGCATAATTGTATGTCTTTTATTGATATACATAATCGCATTGTAAACGAAACATGGATTAATACACTTTATAATCATTCTTGAATGCTATATCAGAAATTTGCTACAAAAACCGGAATTTTTAGCACTTAAATCAGAGAGAGGTTTAAATCACCAGAAGTTAACACTTAACCAGGTTTCCATTTATTTTCCCATGAATATCAACCACTAATTCTTTGGCTGTATGTACAGTATACTGGCAATTGATTGAGGTTTTTTGATGTATGTACTTAATGATGTAGAACATATACAGATATGAAAGGAATAAAAATATACTCATTATTGCTGTTGTTTTGTATTTTTTTTATGAAAAGCAAAATTTGAAATTTATGAACAGCAAAATTAATACTATATAAAATGAATGTAATGCTTTAAAATAATTAATTACTCCGAAGCTAACCATTGCAGAATATAGCTGTCAAATTATAAACTATTGAAATGTGAATGTCTTGATACAATGACATTAACAACGTACTTAACAATTCCACAAACATCTCTGCATTGAATAGTAAGTGAGCTACATAATTTTACAGGGTTTTGGTGACTAACTATGGTTAATTATATAAAAAATGAGGGTGAAAATGGATGTCACGAGCCACGACAATTATGCGCACGGTCAGCTATAGTTATTAAAAAATAGTAGGACACCCTATATGTATAGCAATTTTGTTGTCAACTAATACAGAATAGTTAGAGCGGTAATTTATTGACATTAAAACTACATTACCTACTCCTTCCTGTGGTTAAAAAAATAAGCTATTATTGTACTATTTATACTATGCCACGTTAATTATCTGTACTATTCTTTTAGTAATTTTCTTTTACATGTGAGACTTCATGCCTACCTTTATATGCAGACGGGAACTCAGGATTCGCTGATTTTTTCAGCGAGGTAGTACTAATTACGCTTTAAATTAATTTAGATTTTTAAATCTTTTAAACCCTTGAAGTTAAAACATGTTTTTGTTTACGAATCGGACGACGTCGCGCTTGGGGATGCGTACATATTGATGTCTGTCATATTTCACCGTTAGTTGTGAAGCTTTGAATAAGTACGCAGATCGAAATATTAATCATGCTTGTGACCTTCATCGTTCACCTGATGCTTCCAAAATATTATGATAAAATAATAAAATTTAATATACATATACACATAGTCAATTGTTTTGTAACGAAATGCATAAAAAATACTACATATTTATTGATATAATAAACATTGCAATATTATATAACAAACGTATGTATATTCTTTCTACTACACTTGTTAATTTAAGAAGTTGAATAAATTTAGTTTTCCCCCAACAAATAGCGAGCATCATAATTATTGGCATCTTTGTTACTACAGCGGTGGAAATATTACTTTATTATAAATCGTTCTGCGTTTACGTTAATGTGTATAGCGTGATTTTGTAAAATATGTATAAAGCTGGTGGACTCCGCAATGTTCTCAGAGTGAAAGAATGAATGTTCCAAATCGGAGAATAAAGTCAGAAGGTATAACACCATTGAGCCAAAATCTTTTCCTGTCACCTTGCCTACCAAACAAATAAACAGTTTGATGTGGAAACTTAATTATTGTGCCTTCCGCCTTACATTTCCACTGTATCCTTTCTTTGAGCATGGTTGAATTCTTCGAGGTTTGGATGGTTGAAACAGTACGGTCTGAAGTCGCACTGGAAAACTACATATATATCTGGTTAGAAAAACTTTTCCCACACATGCCAGGCGTAGGGGTTTCATGTACAAGCTGTTGGATAGGGACGTCGATCCATGCACCTAGTATATATATGTGCCCTCCATAGTTAATAGTGTGAGCGTGTGAACCAACCCTTAGCTATACATATACATGTACACGCCAGAGCCCTGGAGAGGGGTAGCGCTGTTATGATTTCTTATTGTCAGGACTACATATGTATACTCTGCTCAATAATAATAGTTCCAATTTTAGAATCCTTCCCCCAAGTCTTTAACCATGAAGGCTTTTTACTGTACCCTGATAGTCATTGTATGTACATGGTGATTAGAATAAATTAAGCCCCACAAATGAAATCCGAATAGCTGTTTTTAAGGGAAAAGGCGTGAAAAGTTTCACCAACTACGACTGCACCAGGGAGTAAATCGGGTTTGGCCCTATACATGAGATTTCACTACTTTGTAATTTCATCAATCTAAATTTCCATGCAATTTATTTGCTATTAATTTTCTTTCGTACACGTTCTAATTACAAGTGCTTTTAATCCGTCTGGAAAGTTACCGAAAGTAATTACTTTACAAAAAATCCAGACGGAATTGTACCATTATACTCTTACAAAACGAGCAACTTTTCAACAATAGTAATGTTTTCATTAAATTATTCCATCCAGACAAACTTATAAGAAAGCAAGTATTTAAATTTGTCAAAATAAATATATCATAATATCAACAAAAGTTTTCATTTGTAGCCACTCTTTAATATAAGCATACGCAATAATGAGTAAAATCTGACATATGTGTAGTAGCTGCTTGCCAGAGGAGTTATGTATGTCCAACTATCTAAACGAGATGTAACTTGAACTAACTAAGCGAAATATTGAGGGTGTACAAATTGCTTTTATTGACCAGGATTGATGTATTTAGCTATACGTAAGTTCACATGTAAGTTACGCTCTTATATACACATGGGAGCTTTGTGCTTGGAAGCTATATGATGTGTACGTATATCTCGCAGTGACGTTTACAATTTCATTGAATTTTGTGTTTATTTTGGAGTTGGGAATAAATAATTAGGAAAACGCAAGAGATGACAACAAGGGTGGGTAAAAAGGGATGAAAATGAGAATCGAAACACCCTCCAAATGTGTGTAATGAACAATGTTCGTAGAGCGGAAAATGTGCCTAGCCGAAAGCATTGTAGAGAGGAGAAGAGGTAGAAAGAGAAAGAGAGGTACGCTTCATGGGAAATACCATTGACTCGAGGTGTAATATTATTATTATTGAGATTGTGTTTGTGTGTCTGACGATGAGAGCTGTTCGGGTGTTGTTTGAAGCCCGGGCTGGGAAAGTTTAATATAATAGGATGTTGGAGGGAATTCGGATGATGATTGTACTGAGGGGGTTAGGGGGTTTGGTTCCTCGTCACGTGTGGAACAAGATGGTGAACGCATCCAGAGATGCCGAGATTCATCTTTTTTCCTCAGCACTGAAAAATTCTGGCTGTTTTGTAAGTTCGAAGCTCTGTCGCTACTTCGTTACCCTCTGGCTCTTCTATACCTACATTTTCTCTCTCACACTCTTTCTGTATAATAACTTGCTTGCCTATGTATAGTTTACTGCTTCTCTCTCGACGAACCCACAGTACCCACACTCTACGATTCTCCTCTCGTAGTAAAGTACTTGTTGACAACGTAGCCCCATGGATATCGGAGAAATAGCACGAAACTTACATATAACCCCGATACTCGCCATAAGGTTACATGGGTTTCAGAAGAAAACTCGCCCATGCACACAACAGGCAGAGAGCATAGCCCGTTCCTAAACCTTTAACGAAACGAAATCAACTGCCATACAAATAGCATTGGGAACCCAAAAAGCCAGTGCTGAACATACCCAGGACCCTAACTTCAATTATAATACAGTCCAACAACACACATATATACAAGTATATTGGAGAGAATTCCATGTCTCTAACGTGTGGATTTATCAACACACTAAAAACCTAAACTACATACTGGTGGAGCATATCTATCGAGTAATCCTATAGCAGTCATTACGCTGGAAGCTCTACACGTAAACTGAATCCTGTAAACCTTTAGCCAGTACTGCTTACAGAAATTCAAAACTTGCTCCTTGAATATTTCTAAAAAAATGTTCTAGTGTTATATAATTCTACATCTTGCTTTTATTTCTGTAAGTTTTTCACTGCAGCTCTCTATAGTAGGAAAACGTACAAGGAGAGACGCATTGTTGAGTTTTCTGCGATTTTCAGTGACGCTAAAAGAATATTATATATTGTTATAATCCTTGCGTCCCGTCAAATCATCTTCTTCTTCTACTTCTTGTCAGGTCGGCCTCTGCTGATTCTTTGTGTCAAATAAACAACTGGGAATACTGACCGACAGGATACTCCGGTCACAAAATTGAAAATAGTTATGGTAAAAAAATATTTTGTATTGCATCCATGTATATCTCTGATGCATCTCCCCAAAATATTAAAAGTGAGCAGTGTCTACAGTTTCTTTAATATAATTGTGTTCTAATCATGGGATCAGGCCGAAGGAGATGTGAAATTTCTAAGTCTTTCCATAACTATCCCATTTCATGTACTTTATGTGTGTAGAAAATAATGGTTTTCCATAGTGATTTTGTAAAAGCAACTATGCTATAGTTCCAATGTGTTTGTTACCTCTGTTTGCAGTTCTCAACTGGCATAAATGCTCTTGTGTAGTTGGAGGAAAACTCCGAGGCCAAAAATAATATAAATACAATTATCCCCCCCCCCACCTCATAAAATTACCAAAATATTACTGAATCTTTCAATTTACATCCCCATATACGGTCACATGGGAACAAATGCGTAGACCATTAGGTAAGCACGGCGTATTTCAAGTAATTAATTTTTACTTCCTGTACTGAATTTCCTTTGCTGTAGAAAAAGCGTGTAAACTTAATGAGGATAGCTTTAAGGGGTTGTACATTTTATCAATTTTGTACTTGATTGACCTGGTAGGGCAAAAAGCTGAATATTCAAGGTCGAAAAATCCGAGAATTAGTTTGGCGCGCAGATCTTTATATTATAAGAGGACCTCACAGCAAACTCGCTAACTACTTTGCAGTTGCTCAAGTACTTATTCTAACAAAAATTTACAAGTAAAGTAGATTAAAAATTAACTAGAAGCTATATCCCATGAGTAAATTTATACCTTTTGAAAAATAATTTATTTTACTGCAACCTTGTGAATACATGGTGTAACCCATAGGGATCAAATCCCAGGAAAATTGTATGACGTAAGGTCTTGAAAATTTTATTTACTAGTATACATGAGTGCACAAATCCGTTACTGTTTGATGACAAAACTTTATTTCAAAATAGTCAGCAAAATGTATTTTGCTGAATGTTCTGTATTTGTACGGTGTTTGCATCGTTGAAACACAAGGAAGTAGTGTTTCACGAGGTTGCAGAATGTAAATAATATGGTAATGTGTTTGTACTTATAGATTCGTCGAATCTTGAAAAATGCAGCAATTACAATAGTCAAACATGTGTGTATTGGGATGACAAGTGTTGTATTTTTTATTATTTAGACAATGAGTTGTAAAGTGTAATCCTATGTAATAACTTTTAATAATATATTGAAGCTCGACATACGTCACTAGAGTGGAAAATGAAAACCTTTGTTTGATGTATCTGTTCTCAATCAATCATTCTGCAAGATCCGAAAAAAAATTCTAAACCAATTTGATGACAGGAAAGGTACAAGAAAGATAATATTTTGAGCAATAAATTTGATGTTTTTATTAAAAATCAACCTCCGATGGATAGCCTTAGCCTTGCTTGCACCTAGTAATGCTAATAGGTGTTTTAATAGCGTTCATGAACCTTACTTAAGTAGAGAAACAACGCTTCTAAAATTATTTTAAGCGTGATTGTTATTACTGTGGACCTCGTGTCGTAGAATATTATAGTTAATGGAGGATTTGATCATTATTTTATGTATGGTTGCAAGCTGAAACCACAATTGTGTACGTATATTTGTATTTACATTACGTATATATAGGAGTACTATAGGAATACACTGCAACTCAGTTACGTTCTATAGTAATATCTGTAGTAGTTGGAGCAATAGAGTGACCGAATTATATGAAACAAAGCTAGTGGAGTAATTATATTGCTTATTTAGGCAAATAATGCATTTATCCCATCAGCCGTATTTATTGTGTAGTATGATAGCAATAATAAGTCGATCCGTCTGATTTTCACTTTCATTTCGTAATTCATTCGGCTCTTGTTAATGTGTTGGCGTTATTATATAGTAAAGAGTCTAGACCGTTGTAATTTGAGATAAACCCAGGAGGTTTGGATGTTCAATGGATACGTCCGCATATACTATGTGAGCACACTGGAGATGGTATTAAATTAGAATTAACTTACTGACGTATGGTTAGCTCACGCTTACATTTCGAAATAAGAAGACAAATAAAATTTTGTATAAATAAACGTTCTTATATGCTTAACAGAGCACATACATATAGGAGAGAGTTAGTTCCCTATGCGCTGCACTAAAACTAATAAATTATTTGTACAGAGAAGAACGCCACTCAACTCAATTAAAACAAGAAAAATGACGTAGTACCCGTAGATAATGATTAAACGTATAGTTACTTAAAATAGCAAGAAAATAATATTAAGTGGTCAAATTTTTAAAACCCAGAGTAATATATTTCTGGCTGTAGATGTCTTTAACAATAGCTTAGCCTAGACTAGACATTTTTTAGGTTTTCTCCCTATCGCCTTTCCAGCGTAATTTTCATTATGTAATGGTAGTATATGCAGTACTATTAGAGCAATTAGCGGTGTACAACACACGCATGTTAGGTATGCAGCTCAGGTGGGTTTTAACTTTGGACGCTAGTGATAATGCCGAGAACGCGTCGTAATAAATAATGTTATCATATATGTTTCTACTTCTACCGGTTAGAACACTATAGAAGCAGAAACTGTATAAAATAATGCACAAGGACTCCGCACAAATATTTTTGTCACTTAAAAATACAGGTAGTAACCGGAATAGCACTCGATCACTCCAGTACAATAAAGTATAGACTGAGTCACTTTCCTTACATGTTATTCATCTTTCGTATGAACCCCGTGCAGCAATAGTAGGGTACATTACGCTTAGTGGTATTTGTCAAAGACACTTTACTATTCAAAGATACCTTACTATATCAGTGTACAGAAATAATTTGCGGCAATTTTTATCTGGTTCTTAGTGTCGATATTATTTGAGAAGATGGATTAAAACTCATAAGAACGAATACACCGTAACAGAGTGAAGTATGCTTGGATATGATTTTGTGTTGCATCCCGAAATCTTCATCAGTATAAGATTGAGTATAGATAGCATAGTTATAGTTTGTAATGTCGAAGAAAATTTAGATTGCAATCGGGAATAATATACTGAATGTTTGAAAGCAATACCCCGGAGTTACTTTTCAGTAGCTAAATAATTCAATGACGAACTGTTGCTGGAATAATTCATTGCTTTCGTTAAGAGAAAAGCAAACAGATCTAGAAAGAAGGTTCAAAATTAGTTGATAATAAGTTGCTATTAAAAAAAATTATGAATGTAGCCAACATTTCATCCTACAAGTACACACAAGTCTTGTTTCGGTGATGCTCACAAAGCTAGAGAGATTATTCCTTCCATAATCGCTGTCATTTATATTATTCTTGACGCTCATCATCTCTAAAGCGACCAGATTTTTACTATCAAAATAGTAGACTTGAAATTTTGTTCACATTTTTGTAGCACAAAACATTAGGACAGTTTCAATTACATCTTTATTACAAAATACTATTCAAATAAAACCGTAACACATGTAAAATTTGCAAAATTTTCAAAAATTTGAAAACATTAGCTTGAATTTTGCTCAGAAAATAGTAGATTTAGTAGTTTTCTAGGGCCAAAAAGTAGACTATAGTCGATTCTTTGGAGAAATAGTAGTAGATACTAATTTTTCAGTAGACTTAGGGCTCAAATAGTAGTTAGTCTAAAATAAAAGTAGGCATCTGGTCACTTTAATCATCTCTTACAAATGAACGAAAGGGAGTGAAATAAGCGTTATAAAGGGTATAAGATTCTCACGAGTGAGTAGTTTCACACTTGCACCACCTATAGGTTATTAAGGAGCTATGGGTTGAGGACTACGGGAGGATACAGTTGCATGCTGCATTATGTACCTTACGTCCTAAAAGTAATAAGTACGCTACTGTGCATCTGTAAATGAAAAATTAGAAGCGAGAGCAGGGAGCTCAACATGCTAAACATAGACTACAACAACAAACAAAATCACAAGATAGAAAGGCACGTCTTAATGCATGGTGCTGTAATGTTGTATATAAATATAATATATATGCTTTTAATAAAATTCGGCGTAATTAGTAGGATTGCAACGTTTATCCAGGGTGCTTAATAAACTTCAAAGGAGTTTACTATATCTTGTGGATGTATAGATGTAAATCTTTGCCTCCTGGCGATATCCACGAAACCATATCCATAAGTACATAGATGCATGTTAGATAGATTGTAGGCACGTCTAACATAATATTATTGTATAGCCAAAAATTACATTTTAGCTTGTTACCATTCAAACAATTATTACTAAATATTTCCCGCATACATAGTTCTGCCGCTGATAAAATCTCATGTATAAATGAAATACCGTTTTCGTTACAAAATCATTTCATGTATGAAAATACTAAAAAAATTACTAAATTAAATTCCATTCATAGAGTACAACAAATACATAACGTTTTACAAGTATACAGATACCGCATGTTCTATCAGACACATACATAACCCTATCTTTCAGTTACGGAAATACATAGAATTATCCAAACCGTGCAGCGTGTAATACAGATATAGAGCACAAACGTGTGAACAACGCTAAATGCTGTTGAAGAGTGTTTACCCACATGCAATTCCGGCTCTGTTCGGCGCATGTTTAAATATATAAAGTTTGCTCTGTTTGTCATCATTTTATTCTTGTCGGTATAATTAATTTAGTTGAAGGTCTTCTATTAGGAATGCCAATCTTATCTACAAATCAAAACGTTGTTTAAAAGTGTGTAGTGGAGACGGCTATATACATATGTGTATACATATAAATGTCAGTTGAATAAATATTGTTTTAGAAGGAATCTAATCTATAAATTTTTATATTTTAAGTTTCTGCTCGTGTCGAACAAATGTTGCACGTTGCAAAGCGCAGGATTATTTTTCAACTTTTTGCGTATACGAAAAAACTCTGACGACAAACCGGGAGATGGGTTATTCCCGCTTAGAAAAAAATCATTCTTATATCGGTAAAACTACTTTAATTGTTTGGTTGCACATGAACAATGATCATTCAACAATTAAACCGTTTGTGTGAGGCCAATTAATGACAAAATGTACAACCACGTGCGAACTGCTATGCACTACTGCTGTAGACGTATTGACGTAGGTAGTTTTTAAGATATTTGCTTTTGAGTGTTTTGAGTACGGATTCCACATTTGCTATTCTTGTTTTCTCACATGTTGCACAGCATCATGCAACATTGAGTAGTTACTTCCTCCATTGCATCATTCAGGATTTGCAGACAACTAGTACGTTATTAACTTCACCTGCAATATTTCCAGAGTAGTCCGCATCTAAATATCTATAATATTCTATAATAGAGCTGTGTACATGTACATACGCGACCTCTTACTTTATTTTCAAAGGAGCCTGTAAACCCTTCAAAGGGATTAAGATATTTAAAGAAAAGCTTTCGACTATACAACGTACATCCATATATGTACAGTTATAACAGAGTAGTATTTATAAATGCTTTCTCCCATTACCATTGAAAAACAAACCAACTACAAATATTGTCATCAGTGTCAATAGTAGTAATAAAGTTGTTGTTTGTATATTGGAAGGCACAAAATTTCATTCAACCCTCTTAATTGGCCGCATAATTTTGTTACAGTAAATTATCTATTAATTTAATAACGTTGTACTTAACTCTTAGCTTTTTGGATGTACTTGTACTTACTCAGCACTGTGTGTGGAATTATTTCAGGGCACCTATACTATTTAAAGAGCGTATGTACGTTTACCTTCTAATAGTAAAGTCATTACTATAAGCGGATATAGAAAGGTATACATATATATAGTCAGGGCTTAGAACGGGACTCATCAACAATAAGATTGCCTTGTGGATTTTCTATTATAGTGTGTAGATGTATGATGTATGACTTGAGGTTTAACCACCGAAAGTTTTCAAATACAAGCGAGAAGGAGAACAGCCCAACGAAATAGAATATGTGTTTTCACGTTTGTATGAAAAATGTATTTTTAGAGCTTGGCAACCCTTCTGGCTAAAATTAAGTACGAAGTATTTTTAGGATATGTTAAGCTTATTGATACGCTTCTTTTACCTACCTATTTACTCTACCTACCTATATATTCAAGCACCTCTTTTCCTACGCCCCTTATGACTTTGTATTTGTCGGGAATCAATGAGAAGAAAATTATTACGTTCCTTTCTGAAATTGACAGGTCATTTGTGGAATGGCTTAGTTCCCGTCGGGAAATCCAAGGTGTGAACTGTTGCTGAGGTTGTAAAATAGCACTGGACACGCTGGAGAAACGCAATCCTCGCAAGAGCCCCGGTGGGGGTGCGGCGAAGAATTCGCGGCGGAAGAATAAAAATGGGATGAAGATTAAAGAGGAGAAATCTTTAAATCCAGGAGGTCCTGATCCTGGTGGCGGTCCTGGTCCGAACCTAGGTTCAAATCTGCAAGACCTTGGGGATGGATCGTCTGCAGATCCCGCTTCCAATAAAGGACTTCCAGACGACCTCATACTCAATGGTGCCGACATTAAGTTGGAGAACCCTTCGACACCCCTCCTTGACAAATCGGATTGTCCGGATATGCCACCTCTTTCTGATCTCGGTCATCCTGACTTCCCAGATTGTAAGTTTCCTCTCTAAATATTCTCCATTGCATGTGTATGGTGTGTATATATACTTTTTGAGTGGTGCACTCCACTCAATTCTCAATAGATGTGTGTACATTATACATACGCTATTAAACTCCCACATCCTCGGGATTCCTTCCGGAAATCCATTGTCGTTCCAGTCACATTGTGTCATTTGCCCCGAATGTGTCCTGCCACTGCCACTATACTGCCACATACCAAAACACCAATAAAGCATGTTACGAGGTCTTTCCTCATATGGTAACTTATGCAGAAGTTATGTCTATTTTATAGCCATATGTACGTAAATACCCCGAAAAGACTTGCACAGCGGAAAACACTGACCTTGAGCAATTGTTTGGTAACTATACACCAAAAGAGTAGATATGTCAGCTATATATAGTAGAAGCTTTAATTGAGTTAATATCTGCTGAACATTACGTCTATAATTTCATCTCTGAGCATTATTCTTTTCAACACAAGATCACATTACCAAACATTATTATAGGATTATCGCTCCATTTTAAAATGTCAAAAACACTTAGCTTTATTTAGATACTATAAAAATGTGTTCAGAAACTTAAAAAAATTACTCGGGTCATATGAGACCAATTTCTTGGCATTGGCCATGTTGGTGTTATTTTACCATTCTCAAATGTAAATCAAAATTAGCAATTATGCTCACATGTATAAAGATTCGCAAACGTAAATCAAAATTATTTACAAACGTAAATCAATATTATTCTCAAACGTAAATCAAAATAATTCTCAAACGTAAATCAAAATAATTCTCAAATGTAAATCAATAATATTCTCAAATATAAATCAAAATTATTCTCAAACGTAAATCAAAATTATTCACAAATGTAAATCAGAATAATTCTCAAATGTAAATCAAAATTATTCCCATATGTAAATCCAAATAAATTTGAATTTGTATTTTTATTTACATTTGACATCATGCTTGTCAACAGTTGTATGTGCAATAATATGCTAATAATAGAGGAGTCCCAACCTGCCTAAACATAACTGAATTGGGCAATTTTCTGTATTTTTATGAACTGATGCTCCACATTTTAGTATAGTGAGTATATGTGTGAATTTAAAGCAGAGATTTACATTTGATGTGAATGGCATTTATGTTGATTTCACACTGGCAACAATAACAAAAAGATAAACTGCCGATGAGACATTATACACACGTAATTTATGTATATCGCCAGAAATTCGACCTGCACCCTTAAAAATCTGTGAATCGGCAATAAATTACGGTTAGAGTCAATATAGTTTAGTTTATATACCATTTTGATATTATATATAATCGAATCAAGCTATTATTAAAGTTTATGGTGTGGGATCCCGTCCTATTCTATTATTCCATAGACCGCACACCACGCATTTTTCCGAAGGAGAATGAATATAATAGGATTTTTAATCAGTTGAATACACCTTTTGTATATTTACGTTTTTCATTGTATATTGTGATTGCATACATGAGTTGACACACGCACAGATTTGGCGCGTAAACGAGATATATTCCCCACGAGACAATTAATGCGTCTATTGCGTCTCTTTAAATTTGTCCTCATCTTTCATCTTCGTGGTTTATTTTAATGAACTTTCACACCTTATCATTGTGGTAATTAAGTATACACAAAGAATTTAATAAAAGGCACAAAATTATTGTAGATAATGAAAAGAGTACTCCATACTAATTCCGTTATTGCGTATTAATTCATTAAATAGTTGTTTTGACTATTTTCTTTATAATTGACCATAATTAGTTAACTTCCGGAATATTCCATTATTGCATTTTAATTAATTAATTTGTATTTTAATATTTTTGAAAGTATTGAAAGAATGATTTCCAAAGCATACATTTGACGGTAAATGGTCAATATTGGGCGATTAGGCCTGATCTGATCAGCATTTTTTGAATTGCTAAAAATATGTGACGAAGAGTGACTAATTATGTGTTAAAGAGTAGAGCGACCGGTAATTTGTAAATACTTAAGGGGAAATGAGGGATGATTGGTGGATTAGCGTATATGTAGAGTTAAGATTAAATAGGAAATATACCGGGAAGTGATTGATAAAATATTAATGGATGCTGCTATATGTAATTTCGGAACGGAGACCGAGGAAGGTTTAGGAACTAAACTTTAGTTAATAAGATTAGATTGTTGCTATCATCGTATACGAGTGATTATAGATTTTACCATGCAAGGTTCAATATAAATGACTAAATGCAATTGGTTAAATATAATTGACTATGCTGATGATGTTTAACTGGAGTGACGTTTTGATTTTTGATGTTGCAGGTAAACCTCCGATGAATCCCTACTGTTACCCCCATTATAACAATAATCTACCGCCGCCGGGTGGAAGCTCAATGCCGCCGCATCCTCATGGGCCCAATGATTACGGTCCCCCCATGATGGGTAACTACGGTCCTTCCGGTCCCCCTCCAACGAAGCAACAGCCGAGTACATTAGAGGCACAATACATGCAACAGCAAAGTCAAATTTTTGTGTTTTCAACGAAGTTGGCAAATAAAGCGGCCGACGCTGTGTTCCAAGGACAATGCCCTTCCATCATAGGCTTCCATATGTCACAACCCACCACTAGGAAATTTTTAGAGGTAAACTATCAATATTCTGGCTTGAGTTTTTGTATGGGGGTTTCTTGATCTCTAACAAAATAACCAACACTTCTAAACAATGTGGTGATATTTTTTGGGATTGTATGTGGAAATAAGTTAAGTTTAAAATATGGATCATATTTTAAAGTCATAGATAATATTATGCTAGAAGTTGATTTGAGCGGCAGCTATTTTTACGTATCTTTTTAGAAGTGTTTGGATCGCTTTTCGGCTACTAATACTTACTAATTACAATCTTTCTGTGTAAAACCGGCTAGAATCTTTCTTGTATCTGCTATATGAATACCTGTGGGGTGCAGTTTTAAGCGCTTGCTATCCAGATTATATTGTTAGGCTGGTTGTATGTGCTTGCAGAAAAATCCATTCAAAATGAATAATTTTGGGCGCCAGTTCCAAGGTAACCCGAATTGGCCACCTCCGGCTCCTACCGGGAAGGTGAAAGGATCTAAAAACCAGCAGCAGCAGCAACAACAACAACAAATGGGGATGCCTGGACCTGGACCACCGAATATGCCCCCAGATGCCTTTATGCATCATGGAGGACCACCACCACATTGGAATGCGCATAATTCTCCACCGGTACGCATAAGTAGTGTTGACTTGTTGAACTGTGTGAAATTAATACTAAACTTGGTAAACTTTTACTGTACCTTATCTAACCACTACCTTTTGCTTAAATCTTATAGCAAAAACCTAACCAACAGGGTTATCCACAAGGTTTTTATGAACAACAGTTTTGTGGTGGAGGTATGGGTCCACAACCACCGGGTCCTAACCCTGGTATGATGGGTCCAGGTCCTCCCGGACCCCCACCTCCAGGTGGTCCCATGTCTAGTAATCAGTTACCGGGTTATTTTCCGGGAGGTCCTAATAATCAGCCACCTGGAAACGGGCCGCAAGGTCCTATGCCTACTGGTATTAAAATTCCTGATGAAAATTTAACTCCGCAACAACGACTGCATCGCGAAGAACAACTAGCTAAAATGAGAACCATGCACAAATTATTATTCCCTGAAAATGATCATCCTCATACCCCAGGAGATCCAAATTGCCATCCAATGCCTCCTCATGAAAATATGAACGCTTATGATATGCCAGTAAGTACTTTCCAAACTTGTTTTAATCTCTTCAAGCCGTTTGGTTTATACATATATGCTCTCAACATTTCCTGCAGTACTCATCGTTTATATTGTTGATGGTGCTAATCCAAGTTATTTAAACTAGGGCGGCCCACCTGGACCCATGGGTATGGATTTTAACATGCCAAACCAAGGTGGTCCTAATGGACCGAATAACAAAGGTGGAAATGATTGGTCTTCACCTCCAAATAATTTCTTCATGGATGGACAACCAGTAATGAAGCCAGGTTTGCCTCCTCCAAGTGTTGGTCCTCCCAGCGGAAACGGGCCTAGATCCAACAAAGTTGGTGGCGGAAGTATTCCTAGTCCTGCTACTCCACTGACGCCTAGTAGTTCGTGTGGAGGGCATCATAGGTAATGAATACTATATCATGAATGTGTAATACCATAATCGTATGATGTGGTAAATATTTGATATTCAAAATTTTTTTGTAGACCTTCTCCGCATTCGCCAATGCCAAATGATAACATGTATCCAGGAGGGGGAGGGCCTGGTGGTGGCGGTCATTCATTCTATTCCACAGGATATTATAGCCCCCAGGTTGGACAGGTTCAAGATAACTCTCCTTCTGCTGCCGTCCAACGCAAAGACTCCGAAAGTAGCAACAGTGAAGGAGGAAAGAGTAGAAAAGACAAATCTTCATGTTCAATTTCACCTACTTCCTCAGCACCTCCTTCCGTTAAAGAGGCCAACCTCATGCCTGTACCCTCCCCCCAACAAATTCAATATCTCAATGTCTTCGAAGGTCAAGAACTGACAATTCAGAAGCAACCTAACGTAGGACTTTCCGATCATACGAACGATCACTCGCCTGGGTAAGAAATACAAATAGAAAGGAATGAGGTATTAATCAGAGACAAAAAATTCAATGAAGTTTTATTTTCCGCAGATTGCCATCTAATTTAGATATGAACCCCTCAACTCCGAATATGAATCAACAAAAACCATCACATTCGGCACCACCCACCCCAGTTTCTTTAGCGTCAATGACTACACAGAAATCTACTCCCGAAATGTCTTTAAATGTTAATAAAGTAAGTGAATAATCAGCTATCCATTTATTTCATTTACTGACGTGTGTAGTGTTAATCTAATGTAATACCTTTCTTTAGGCAAGACCGGGCAGTGTAGGACCTGTCGCCACGCCTAAAAATAGTACAACTCCTAATCCCAGTCCACAAGCTCCAGATCGAAATTCACAACCTGGTACGCCTCTACAGCTCAACCTGGATGGAATGAAAAATCCTGGTCCTGTTGGATTCGGCGGTCCGGGAATGGGTAACAATGGCCCCAATGGTCCTCAACCTCCATGTAATATGCTAAACAAAGGTATGCCGATGGGATTAGAACCTCATCCAGATGGTCCTGGTGGTGGTGTATTTGACAACGTTCCCCTTAATCCTAATATATCAGGACCTGGTGCTCCTGGAAACAAACCCGCCTTTGATCCGATTTCTTCAATGGTACAAATGAGTCAGCAAATAGGTGGTAACAGCACACCTCCAAATCCTCCTGGAAGTGGGTAAGTATACGAAACTGTGGTCAGTTTTACGCATTATTATTTATTCTGCGATTAGAGTAACTTAAAAAAAGAACCATTATTTGGTGGTAGCTCTGTATTGCATTGTTTGTAAGACATTGTAACTGAAAATCAAGATTGTGCAACCAAATTTTTCTTTTCCTTCAACAGCATGGGTGCCAATGGTGGTTACGGTATGAATGCTCCTGGTGGACCACCAATGAATCCAAATATGGTTAACTTTAACACAACCATGCACCAAGTTCAGGTAAATGCTCATGCACATGAACCGGTGTCTAATTTCCCTAACGCAGAGACACTTGATTGACTCAGGATTATATGTAAACATATTTAACCAACCTATCGTTTTTCCTACAGAATGTTGATGGAGGCATCGCTATGGGAGGACCTCAAACAGTTAATAATACTTACGTTAATGCGACAATGACGATACAGCAAATGAATATACAAAATATCCCTCCATATAACATGGGGATGGGTCACCAAATGGGTAATCACATGGGGCCGCAGCAAATGGGACAACAAATGGGCCATATGCCACCTGCGATCGGTGGCGCTCCTCAAGGTCCCCCACCTCCCAATATGCAACAACCGATGATGGGCCCAGGTCCCATGTGTGGAACAGGGCCCATGGGTCCTGGAATGGGTGGCCCAGGGAATGGTCCTATGGGAATGGGAGGAAACGGTCCTCCAATGGGTCAAATGAGTTCTTTATGTAGCGGTCCACCCATGCCTGGTAGGGGTGTAGGACCTCCGCAAATGATGTATGGCAATCAGTCACCTCGAATGGGACAAAATGTAAGGAGTGCACCTTACAGGTTACCCCCCAATTCCAACAACCCACGAGCTTTCGGTGGCACGAATATTCAAGTTAAACCCAACGCACCAAATACAATACAGTACCTTCCCGCTCGGCCTCCTCCACCTCACAGTCAAGGTCCCATGTGTTCTCAGTCTGGTGTAATGGGCGGTCCAGGACCTGGAGTTCGAAGCGGTCCGAATCTGGATTTTCTTCAACGATACACTAATCCAAATCCCGGACCTGTTGTCAATGTTAATATGGGGGTAAGTGATAACAGTTGGTTCCCAATAAAATAAGACAGCAATAGTACCAGAACTAAGTTGGGCTGATTATAAGATAATCAAAATTTCGATTTTTTAATGAATGGAAATGATATTTTTGTAGATGAATGTTAATGTAAATATGGGTGGAAACCGTATGCCATATCCCGGTCCTCCTGGCGGTATGGGCAACCCCAATGGTCCTCCTTGCGGAATCATGCGAGCACCACACCCTCCCCCTCATATGAATATGATGGATCAAGGACCCAATCCAGGAGGACCTGTTGGTCCCGGCCAGCCACTTCCGCCAGCGATGATGCCAGGGATGAAGGGTCCTGGAATGTATCCCAACGCCCCTAGTGGTCCTCCACAACAGCAACCGGGACCCCCACCTTCCGACCCTGGTTATGCCCAACAATTTCATCATTTTCAACAACAGTTGTATGCAACAGGAACTAACAATGGCAGGAATCCTATGCAACCTAACGTGCAAAGCAATCCAAATACACCGCCCAATCAAACTTTTTATAAGTGAGGAAAATCAAACGTTGTGGCCACGATAGGTAACTACGTGAAGCAACGATGCCGCTTAAGTAATAATATTCCGAATTTCGGACCCATCGAGCAGAAACGTTCGTGGTTTGGTGCAATAATGTACATGTTATGAAAAGCACATAGCATATGTGAACATAACCGTTGCCAAGTGATGTTACAAAATAGTGTAAAACAAAGAGTGTACGCGTCCTGTCGACTTTAAGTAATTGGAGAATTAGAAGAAGCTACTAGTTGATCTGTAACTTTTTCTCTGATAACGCAATGATAACGATCTTGCTATTATATAGGCGATTGGTACTCAGGTGTTGCGTACTCTTTCACTTTTGAACTATTACACTTTGGAAGACTTTCAGTTTCAAAGCTGTTTAGTTTAGATTTGCTTTGCTGAGATGAAGACAACATCGTTACAAGTATATGCTCATCAGTCGACTCTATTATACTAAATAATCAGGCAATATTGACATCAAACTGTTTGTGCTTTTGTGTCTATGCGTGTGTCCGTTGTAAAGCAGTTTGGAATACAATACGAGTGATTTTTATGCAGCATTAGAGTTACGAACGACAGTTTTCTGTAAATCAGGAACTTGGTGTATTGTGAATTTTGTGAAGTTATTGTGTTTGAAAATGGTTGCATAAACCGAATGGGTGATTTTAAATAAACAAGGCAGTTGTAGTTGCTGCCTTACATAGAGTTATATCAAGAAAAGGCCGTCAGATAAATTCAGTCTACCAAAACTTATTCAATACTGAACAATGGCAAAGCACAAACTAAACGTCAGAAACTGTGGACATGTAGATTCAGAGAAATGAACAATTTTATTGGTAGTACAAAGAACGTGTGGACTCCTAGAAAATAAGAATAAATACTTCGCTGTATTGTTCAATAAACAGTGCGTAGATGTCTGTGTAAGAAATATTTGGGTAGCTTATAATGAATATTTTGTATCTTTTAAATGATATGACACATATGGTGTTGACATTAGGTAACCAGCTTTTTCAAATGTCTACATGCTAATTATAAAAATATGAATTATTACGATTGAAAAACTCTGCTGCAATAAGTCGTAATCACAGACAGAAACAATTAGTATGGTTTGTGAATCGCGGTTTTTTACTTTTAACATAAAGTGTATTTTATCATGGAAGCTGGTTAACTTTTCGGATTGTTTTTATATTCACATTGTTTTTATCTATTACAAAATAATGCCAACAATGTGCATAGAGATTGCCACCTAACTTACTTTCAGACGAGGGTAGCAAAATAGCAACTTCAATGATAATGTGCAGCCAAACTTGGAAAAGAAGGCACCGATTTGTATATTACGACATTATATATATGCTAACATAGTGTAAACACTTATTGACTAATCAGTACACGCAATGGAGGCATTAAGTTAATTAGTCTTGACCCAACGTAAGACTGTTTAACTGCTACGACTATTAAATCAATTTTAATATAGAGTTTATGTATATATTCATTTTTGAATGGTTAGGTGTTGACGTTCAATATAAAAACTGAATTTATAAGATATCGTTGTTGTACTTTTTATTACTATATATTGTGAAATTGAATCAAGTTGTGACTCAGATATTTACTTCGGAAAAGTTTTATGTATTTAAGTTACTACTTAATTCGGTTTAGTTCTGTTAATCAAACAGCGCTAGTATTACTCATGTTTTTTCACTTCGATCTAACCTAATTATTCTCTTGTTATGTTTGGATTTATTTTTTAAACCTGATTAACCCACCTGCCTACAACTGAAATTCGCACAAACTGTGTTAGTCGATTGTCAGCAGTTTTGCCAATGAAGCTTCTGTCTGCTAATCATCCTTGGGTCACACACACACATCGTTCATCCAATTTAAGTTCCATCAGCAAACTTCCAAAAACCAATTTTAACGTCGGAATTGTGCCTTTCTTGTTACTGTGTGTTTTTGTATGGGAGACGTGTTAAGCTGAAAGTTAGCAAGGAATTTTGTCGGTGAACGGACGAGTACTTGTTGCCTTGTAGGTCATGTTTGTAGTTACTCAACTTTATGTTAATAATTTTATTGTAAGTCAATATTACTATATATATGTAGATATTGTTCAGGAATGAATGTAATGGATGTTTCAGAACGGAGTTGTAGGTGCTATTTTTCCCGTTGGCTAGATTTCATGCCATCTAAAAGAATGATTTTCCAGCAATAACGATAAACTTTAGGATATTTTTCATTGTGGATGATTGATGATCTCAAGAATAATATAATCTTTCATACACTGTAGTAATTGTAGTGTAAAGGTTAAAATAGGGAAAATATGCGACATGACGTGTAGCTCGTGATGAAGGAAACATCTGCTATTTTAATAGCTACGTGCTTTAATCAGAAGATGATGTAGGATGTTATCATTTGTAGTTAAACCACAGTTTGTCAGGTATTATGTTTGATGCATACTTATAGGTGAGAAGCGTTTAGAATACCTGCTCATAGAATGTATTTAATTTATTTAATAGGTATATAAACATGCTATAGTAAGGACGGAGATATAGACGTTGCCATAACTACGATTATAATTGACGTGAATTAAAGAAGGTGGTTTTGTTCATGGAACTGTGTAAATCTTTGAAGCCAATTTGGAATATGTACCGTGTGTAGTATCACCAGAGGATTTTAAGGAGATGATGCCATTTTATTTTGAGTGAGTTGAGATGGTTGATAACGTGTCCACCGTTGAATTTATTATGAGAGAAAACAACGATCCTTTTGAAAGTTTGGTTTTTGTTCACTATAATACTAGTTATAAGTACTTCACAGAGCGAAAATTTCAGTTGTACTCGATGCTGAAAAGGTATGGTTGCGGCAACATGAAGTTTGAAGGGACGTCTGGTATTTATTTGAGTGGACTTAATAGACTGGTCGCATTTTTATAATCATTATTTATACAAGGAATACCTACAAATGCAGTATATTATTACTGAGCTGAGCGTACAACAACATTGAAATTAAGAGTCTACTTAATGTAATTTCTATTATATTTGTATCTACATTAGATATTAGGTAAATACTGAATTTGATGCGCTTTATAAAGTGACTAGAAAATCACGATGAATATTACTTAGAAAATTATGTTTTGTGCCATTCAGGATTTTTTATGCTCATTTTATGAAGAAACACGTACATTTTCATGTGTAGTAGTTATTGATCATTATCATTAATAGTATATACATTAGTACAGTACATCTAGCTATCTTTAGATTTACGTAATAGTACACACCCAGAAAATACTTTTCAACCTTGTAATTTTACGTATGCAGTCTTAAGTCTCAAGCGGGTTTGTATGGTTGGTTAAGCAAAAACGGGGAGTTTTTGTTGGAGTCATGACATTATTATTACTTGTTGATGAGAATCGGTTTCAGAGCTCCCGCTTTTCATAAATGTGAAAAAATTGAGTGTTTGACATTGTCGTAATATATCGTAAAATGATTATCACGGGAAAGCAATATGTACTTTGATAAAAACTATTACGTGAGAAATTTAAACAGAAGAAACCTGTTTTTTGTGTGCAGCTCTCTTGTTTTGTACCTATATATATATTTTTAGAATGTTGTTTTTATTAATGCAGTGAATTAATATTACAATAATAAATGAATCATATATGACAACAATAAAGTACACAATAAAGATGTAAAATAATTACGTTGTTACTGATTAGTAATGTCGTCGACTTTAAAATTTCATCTGAGCACCAATGCTTATGACTACTAAAAATGATCATATCGTTTGCCACATTTAGTTGTTTGAATAATATATTACTTGTACATGTGAATTTGTCAAACTCCGTGCTAATCTTTCGTTACCAATTTGTGGAATGGATATAGCTTCATTATGTTCCTATGAAAATAAGAGCCCCGTAATTCATACAAACAGTTGGATAATTTCGTAAGCTGGTTAATAATATTAGCGACTTTATTTTGTTCACAGTTTGATTTCATATTCTTTAATGTCAGGCAAGTCGCCGGGTGATAGTTGTGTTACAAGGTATTGTTCAAAATTTACACTTAGCAATGTTTTCTATATAAACTTGGGTCAGTATCACTGTTCCAAAATGCCAATGCATGGTGGTCCTTATCACGGTCTAATTAATAAATCTACCGATACTAGAATTTCCAATTTTCTTACAGTAATGTAGTATTTTATAATGAACGCAACCAGGATTCATACGAAAATTAGTAGCTTCCCTGTTCAAGTTAACGCAAGTCTTGAAAATCAACGCTTGCTTAACTTTAGTGGGGTCGAAAAATGAAGTCATTTGTTCTTTCGGGAGAAAAGTCTAGCAAAAATATTTGACTTCTTGCTCCCGGACGCGGAACTATTTCGCCGCTTCGACTTAGCGTGGGTCTCATTGCCCCCCACTGTTGCTTCGTCTTCTTCGTTTAATTGCTGGGGTCTAGATCCAAGATTATTTGAAGGCAGAGTCAACCCCATTTCATCCGAAAGACTCATGTTCGATTGCTTATCTGTAAATAAAAGTTTCGGCATGTTAGCACTTATTGTACATTTTTTTAAAGAAATTATTGGTTTTATTAGTTACTTCAATTATTACTTAAAGGATGCATGACAATTGCACTTACGCTTGTTTTTTCTGAACCGGTTCAGCATATTTCGGAGAGGTCTAAACGATCCCCGTCCATCCACAGGAGGACGCGTGTTTAATGGTAAGGTGGAAGCTCCAGGGCGATTACGCGCTGCTGTCGTTCGACTTTCATTGTTCACTGCTTTGATGATATCCTCGGAAGAGCGAGAATTTCTCTCTGCAAATAAAATGAAATTTAAAAATAATCATATCCTTCCAGTAGAATTAGTACATACCATAAACAAAGAGTTACAACTACAGTACGCTATTTTGTATCGGGGCTCACCGTTTTGTAACAAGCTATTCGATGGGATCTTCTGAGTTTTTTGAATACTGAATTGACGGGATTTTTCTTGTTCTTGAGGAGGTGACCGGTCGCTCTGTTGTTGTCCTTGAATCGATAAGTCAATCAAATTCAAGGTGCCCGATTCCTCCTCCACTTCTTTCGGCGGTGGATCGGGAATGAACTGGGGTGGAGATTCGCTTAAATCATCTGACAAATTGTCATCGTCAAGTTTATCTGACTCGAGTTGACTATTATTATAGACTTCGGAAGGTTCAACTTCTAATGACTTCAATACATCCGCTGGATTGGATTTTTTTGCTTCAGTCTCTTTAGAAAAATCGTTTAATTGACTCTCCTTGAGAAGATCTTCGTTCAAGTCTATTTTGCCGAACTGAGGAGGTGCCACTAGGTTCCGTTCATCCTGGAAGCCACGGTTGACCGGGTCCACATTGTCGGACTCGTTGTCTTCAGTAATAAATTCCATGATGGCAGGACTTATTTTCCTATAACGATCTTCTGGGTCGGATCCATGGATAGTTGATGGCTGGTTTTCTGACATCGCGCTAACAAGATTTTCACTAGCCGTAATTAAAGCTATTGGTGTTCGTGCTAGCGAGTTGATGTTCTCGATTTCTTCATGTAAAGCTAAAGTAGCAGCTGCTTCTTCCGATCCACTTCTCTCTATCTTGCTTGCTAGTTTTTCCGCAAAATCGTCTATTTCTTCAATGGAGATTTCTTTTGTTGTCGTTGTCGATGAGGTTTTACGATTCGCCACATCGTCGGTCGCAGTCGTATCATTGGTGGCATTTTTGAGGCTTTGATCATGCGTACATGGTTGGAATGGCGTTACCGGTAACTCTTCTTGCGATTCATTGGATTTGTCGGCTTGCACGCAACAAAGTGGGTACCGTTTATGTTTCCTGAAACGTGGTGGCGCTGATGTTGGCTTGATCTCAGCTTTTTCACTTTCTATGGGAACAAAGAAAGAACATGGCTTCTTCGGGAGCGGGCTTTCTTCCGCAGAGGAAGATAGGAATAAGTTTTGCAACTCGGAATATTTTGTCTCGGGGGATTTAATCACTGGCCTGATGTAATCAACTTGACAGACAAAGCTAATTGATGGAGGTATCTTTTTGGATTTAACTAGAGGATTACTTGACTTTGAATATGTACCTTTGCCGTTTGTAGAAACGCTTTCAGATTCAAGAGAATCGTCGGAAAAATAATCTGTCTTTTCAGCACCAAATTCGTTATTGTATATATCAACGGGGAAATATGGATCTTCACCATGATATGGCAGTCTTTTAAGCTCATCATCGGTGAATATTTCATTTTCAATCATTTCTTCCGGCCAAAGAAGTGGATTATCCTCGGCTTTGTTTACCATGCTTAGATAGCCATCATCAGCTTCAGGGCCTAAATGACCATTGTTGAAGCTAAAGTTTTCGAAAAACTGAATATCACTTTCATTAAAATTTCCACTATTCCTCTGGCTTCCTACGCCAGCATCTTTGCCTGATTTTGGGAGTGAAGAAGCAAAAGCACGTTGTGACGACAGATCAGTAGATTCACTCTTAGGGGTACTTGAAGTAGCTTTTATGACACTGCTGGGATGATGTCCCTGTCGGGATGATGAAGTTTTGCGAGGTTTAGGTACGGGAATGTTGCTCACGCTCTCACTCTTGCTCTTTCGCCCAGTAATCATGCTAGGTGTGCTTGGACTCTGACAACTTTCAGAACTCGTACTAGGAGATTTCGCCACTAGATTATGACTAAGATTAGAAGTGTCTTCATAAATGTTGCATATATCTAACTTTAATTTTGGAATTTTACTATTGATTTTTACGTCACCGCTGGACTCTTTAAATCTTGGATTGGCAGCTTTCAGAGCTGCACTGTCACCATCACCAATGCAAGTATCCCGAGTTCGCGATAATGACCGGGGTAAATTTTTCCCAGTTGGGAAATTCCAGTTTTCTTTTTGGATTTCAGGAGGTAGTTCGTCTGGAAGTACAAAGTTCTGCATTTTTACTGACCGATACTCAAGTAGGGGATTGGTTGAACGGAGTTTCACTTTGGGAAATGAACCTCCTCCTCCTCCATTGGGAACATTTCCGGATAGAATTGGAATTGCACTAGTTGGAATTTTTAAACTTGGGATTTTAGTATCAGTTGGGCTTGAAACACCTTTCCTTTTCTTGCTTTTTGCACTATCAGTAGGAACTGATTCCATGTCCTTTAACGCAGCAAGCTCTTCCCTTTCTTCCTTATTAAAAACCCGAAGCGTAATTGTGTCTGAATTTGTAAACACTGATTCCCCGTGCAGTCTACGTGGGGCTTGACTAGATGTGGACACAACTTCTGCATGCGACGACTTCATCAGCCCAGATGTGCTGAACGGAAAAGAGTCTTGACGGTCGGCAAACTGACTTGGAGACGTGCTTGAGGATGATGATCCTTGCTTGACAGTAGTTGCAAGACTACGATTTCTCCCTTCACTGTCCCCAAATGTCGACAATGTTGACAACGGCGTGATAAGAGGCGCAGCTGAGCATGCCGGAGGCTCCACAGGACTGGAGATTGAATGTGGATCATCAAATTCAGCTATAACTTCGTCCAGAGCGAGGATGCAGTTGAGAATATCGTCACATCTGAAACGACCCACATATAATTATAAATGTATATAAACAGTATGTTTGTGATTATGTAAATTTATCAGGTCTCATCGCTCATAATCCGTACTTCCAATCCTAATATCATAAAAAAAGCTTATCCTGACAATCCATATACATATAGCCATACCTACATGGAAGACAATAATTATTCTTTTACTGTAATTCAACACGAGCATGAGAAATTAAACAAATATGTATGTAGCAAGCTGTATGCTCTCACTGTTATCCCGTATTGATGTATATATATACAACTCTAAATAAGCTATATTAGTGTATGTGTGTGTATATATATATATATATATGTATATATATACAATATATAGTTAGTGTATGTATATATATATAACTCTAAATAAGCTATATTAGTGTCATGCTAATCTATAAAGTCCTAATAAAACTACATACAGTATCAGCATTTGATAAGCTTAAAGCACCGTGATAGCGGACTGTCTAGCTTGAATGTTTGTATATTTATTTTTACCATGTATGTACATACGTGCCCTTTTCGTGATACTTTCATTCATTTTGTCATTTCAGATTTAGAAAAATGAAAACAACCATGAAGACCTTGCTATCGATTCGCTGGAAGAGCGTATGCAGATAATTGCAGCCAGCTAATTGAGACATGAGAGATACATACATGTAAGAACTTAACCCTTCTACACAGAGTCCTTTATAACTTAGCAAACAAACCATGGAATAAAACATTTACTGTGACCAGTTGTGAGAAAATGAATTAGGGTACTTGTTGCCGTTACAGTATGATTTTCTGAAGCTTTTATCGCGTACATAACGTATTGCTAACAGGACTCCAAAAACGAGGCAAAGAGATTTGTCTTATATTTCACACAAATGAGTATAAGTATATTCAGCTAACAGTCACACACTTGCTCATTGTTAGTATTACTCAATCTAATGTAAATAAGCTTTCACAGGCGTTTATGCGCTTTCTGTCAGTGCAGTTTTAGTTCACAATACATTTGCCTGTCAAATTCATGGATCCAAGAATTAGGCTCCATACATGCATACCTCGTCTGCTGTCTTTTCATTATCACATTTAGAAGTTCTTGTCAAATATACGCGACATTTAATCGAAAATAGGTACTGTTGTTAATTTCACCTACTTTGGGGCAAGTAACAAGCCCAGTGCAATTACTTATTCCAAATACATTCGCAGTTAACAGAGCTACATAAATATGCTCCATTATAGGAGCTCCGGCAAGTAAAGCAAATACCAGAATAAATTACTGACACAAGAAGATACGCGTTATGGTTACGGAACAGAACGAGGGTTAGGCTAGATTCAGAGAAAATTGAATTATAAAAGCGCCCGTCAACCATTGACAGCATTTCCAGACATTTCAGAATAGGTAAATGTCTCAAATCTTTGCAATTCTTTTTAATACGGCATTATCATATGTAAGTATACTGACAACTAAATCATGCTTCATGAATATAATGAAGGGCCGCTAATAAGAATATATTTAGGGCTGCTAATAAGAACATATGTAGGGCCCCTAATGTGGTAATAAAACTTTTATACAATTATATATGCAGACATACACCCATTCATGTGACTTTCTGTGGCATGAAATAATATGCATACTTATAAATATATACATATACTTACGCATACTCACATATACATATGCATATGCATACTTATACGAATATACAAATAAATACATGTGGAATATGCATTTACGCCAAAGCAACAGTACTAAATTATTTAAAGCAAAATGTACTCATATAAAACAAAATAATCGGGCTGCAGTAGGAGTTACTAATTTTGTGCTAATTTTATGATGTGATGATGGCCAATAAATTCTGTGTTCATTTTGACTACTAGTGGTTTAGCGTCGATTTAAAGTATGATAAAGATTACTCGAACGTGCACACACATGTACACCCAGAAGCTACTCTCTAATAGTAGTTTACAGTATTTGCGTTTGCACGGTGTAATTCAGCATGCGTGTAAAATCCCTTGCAATAATGTTAACATACATTCGTATAAAACAATAAATAACTCACGAACATGAGCGTATATGTAAATACTAGTATTTGTCAATCGGTCATTAACTTTGTCCGATGTTAGTCAGCACAATCAGCACGAAAAATTTACTTGTCCGGCGGCAAAGGAGTGTCAGATACCAGATTTAAATGACGTTCTTTCGTGTGGCTAGTGAAAATAATACCCATTAAAACAGATTTCAACCCGCAGCAAAATAATTCGACACGCAGGAGATACAAATATCATGAAGATCTCATGTAAAACTATGCGATCAGTGAAGACAAGAGTTGCTTACCCTCAGTTAGTAATGTAACTATAGCTATACAGCGTGTTGTTACCTGTGATGTGTGCTTTTGTTGTGTGTTTCATTAACCATTAAATGTAACACATTATTTGACTTCGGACTACAGATACAAGGGAAAATGTAGGCCAACTATATTTTAACTACTCGTCCCACATTAGTGGGAGTTGACTCATTGACTATGTATTCATTCATAATCTTCCATCTGAAGATTCTCATTCGTACCTATTTCCATTTTAACAGTGAATTCATACACCGCAAGATTCCGAAAGAGTTTGTTGTTACGAACCAGTAATAGCGTTATGTTACATAAATACCGGCAAATTTTTACAATTTCTAAACACACGCAGGTTACGTTGTTAGTCATGAACGAGAGTTTTCTTTATCACGCTTCTGTCCTGACTATTAATAGGAAAACATTTTAAAAGTTGCATTACAACCTCAGCCAAGTTAAACGAATTCATCTACCAAAGTTCCGTTCTTTTCAACCATTTTTTACTTAGCTTCTCACATTTATTTCTTTTAATTTCAATATACTGCCTCTACCTAACCAAAACACAGAATAAGTATCAATTTTCAGAATTCAATGGAATCGGCTGACCATAATGAATTTTATTCGCTGGGGCAGAGAGAAATTCGAACTCCAGAGGACAACATAAAGCATGAACGGGGCTATGTGATACATGGCGTTTTTATTGTCATGTACATACATAGGTACATACCTGAGCAAGTACGCATGTAGATAGACGAATGTTAAGTTTTTTATATGTTGTCTCAAAAGGTCAGCACATGTCAGGTACAGCACACTTTGATCCTCCTTCTTTTTAATTATTCCATTTTCGACCTGACATTATTCTTTATAAGCAAAACTTTTCAAGTTTTTCATTTTATCTATTAAGTGTATCGACACAATTTCCAATTAATCTAGCCCGAGGCCTAAAACATGCAGCTTCTTTCTCAATCCCTTAAAGCGACGACTGAATTTTATTTGAAATTTAGTTCAAGATTTAAACCGTCCAAATAAACATTATATGTATATTTGATACTCCAACATTAACTTGTGATCAATAAATACAGCCAAAGTATTTGTTTATACACAGATACATGGTAGGTAAAGCGTGAGAATCAGTTGATATTTGCCAGAGCCTGGGATGTCAATGCCTTTTATGAAGATGTTTACAAATAAAGTTTTACGGTCTCTAGTAAAATTTTCTAGCGCTTCAGAGCAATACGGAAGTATTCAAGAGTATAATGCATTTAGTCGAGGATTTGAGATCTTCACTAAGGTCTGTTCTCCGTCGTAGTTGTAGGATTTAAGCTGCTGAACTTATTCCTTGTGGGGCTTCATCATAGATTGGTAGTTCACAATAATTTGACGCGTTTGTTGTCGCCGTAATGTTAGTTGAGTAGGAATTTGATTTTGAGCGAAACAATTTACGCTGCTCTCGGCGAAATTAAATTGGGAATATGTCATATGTACTGCACATACATATTTTTCGGAATAAACTTCATCCGAATGTGTCGAAAATGAGTTTATAAACGGATTACTGAGCTAATTTTCTTCATTACCCCTTCGAATGATCAAAATCGGGCCCCAGTTCAAACTCTAGTAGATAAATTTTCCGGAAAATCTTTATAAATAGTCGTTATATGCTGCAAGCATGGATCTTTCCCACTGTTCCTCTTTACCGTTTGATTTATTCCAGAGGATGTTGACGTAAATATTTTTGACACCAGTTTAACCATTCTCATACGTTAAATTCATACATATTTATATGGTGTAAGGCGTCTGAAACCTCATTTGGACGTGAACGCAGTCGTGCAATTTTGCATGTTTTTAAAATGTTTGGAGAGCCTAAATAATATGGTTTGGAGAATGGGTTTATAACTTCATTCTTCCATCTCATGTCCTTTGGCAATGCTGTTAATTTGAATGTATGTACACACTCATCGCGCTGACGCTATAGCATTAGCAAAAATTACAATGTGATTTGAGGATCTGCAGTAGAAGCTGTGTCCTCTATTTTATTCAAGCTCATGCTGTCTACATCGCTTATAATCAGTCCTGGAAGTCCTATTTATTGGGAGCTTTCGTTTTAAAATCAACGGCGTAGAAATCAATATTGTTATAGCTTGGTCGTTTCAAGACAAGCTAACAATATGCAGCATCTCATGAAAATATTCAAAAAGTACAACCAACTATACAAACACAATATCCGCAATATTACAAACAAAGGTATAGAGAAGATAAACACAAGCCCCATTTGAAAATTTATGTTGTTTGTAAAAAAAAACTTCTACGTTTGTCAGCTTACAACCATCATGCTATTTTTGAAACGACAGAGTTCCTAACTTAATAACTTTTAGGCTTACAAGTGCATGCAAAACTTTGATCCCGTTCTTCATATAAATAATACTGACTTTCATTATATTTATGGAAAATAATTTCGATAGTCACTGTCAAAAGTGTCAATCGCTTTGCCAAATATTTTACTCATGTTCTGGATCCATTGAGGTACAAGAGATGCAGCCTGCATACGTCGAACTTAAAACCTAGAGTACACCGCAAATAAGTGAACACACTTGCATGAATACCTTATAACAATTTACAACGCTTTTCCAACTCTTTTAAACTTTTCTTGTGGCTTAAAGGAGAACCTGCAAAGGAAGTTTCCAATGCTGTTACATAACATACATAACAGTTCGTATGTGAATACCATACGGTTGAGTGTCATTAGAAAGCTTGATTTCTATAAAAACCTCACGAAAAGAATAACAACTCATGAGTTCTACGAAAACCCAGGCTATTTTCAGATTGGGGTAAAAGTTGCACGGAGTCATGTGGGAATTTAGTAGCAAAGAATAATAATATCTATTTATACAAAGTTCGTCGCTAGCCCGCTCTTTTCATGGTTCTCATTAAACTCATTTTTCTTCACTTAAGCATTCCTACAAGCAAGTCATTTCACAGCGAATCACTAAAATCGTGTTTTATAAAGTAGCTAGAGCTGTGAACAACCTCACTCTATAATATGTATCAATGATTGTAAAATGGGCTTCACTGTACCTTTTTACTTTTTCCCTAAAGCATTTATTCACCATCGTGCCTTATCTTGCAACGTATATTGACATGGGAGCTTTTGCGTTAAATCTTGAGGATATTGTAGAATAATATGCGATGAAGTTACTTAATTAGAAGAATATATAAGAGTGCAGAATAAAGTGCGCTTCAAAAGTGCTTTTGATAATTTATTGCATCATCTAGGTTTTTAAGCATTTTAAATTTATTTTTACATGCATTGTACAGTCCTACCAAGACTACGAAATATATCTATATTTGCATTTTTCAAATTGGTAGCAGCAATATTGTTTACTCTAAAATAATGAATACAGTGTAATAACGTTGTCAGCGCTTACAGCTATTAATGACGGAAAGGTTCACTTGCTTAAATTCCTTACTTGATTTACACCTCTATGGTACAAAAACTGGGGTTTGCGTCGTACTTGACACTTGACAGGCGAAGTTATACAGTATATAATCCTCCTGGCAAAGTCGTCGAATTACATTCTGGATGTCATCCCTCCAGAAACATTGCCTTTCAGGATAGAAATAATCCCTCAAAAATAATATTTGGTTAATGTTAGCCACACTAGAGGGTTTGCGACGATAAGGTAATTGCAATGATTCACAAATTTAAACTTACTCCTTCCTGACGTTACGAGAACGAAGTTGAAACTGCAATGTTACCTTGCCCTTCGAGTACTACGAAAGGACTAATTGATTGTAAAAACACGATGGGTGTACTTTTAGTGTATATATGTTCTTGTTGACTTGTAAGAGTTAAACGTATGTAAAACACAAGTATGAAAAACCAACGCTGTGTGAGTCTAACATATATTTCATTACTATTCCTATATGTTTATGTACTGTAAACACAGCATTTTGATTCGAGGTCACGCTAACACTTATTCGAATATTTAACACCCACAACATCTCTCAACTGCAACGTGAATACTTGTCCTGCTTTGCGAAATCCTGGTTAGAAAAGAAAACTTGAGATATTACTTTGCAAAATAATATCTCAAGGAAAAATCATGTACGAGTATATTATTGAACTTTTCATTTACCTCATTTTACAGAAGAAATTGAGATGAAGAGACGCTCACGTTCAACCTCTAAAAGCTCTATAGTGATTTGCCGTTGTGACTTTACAACATGTGGATGTTGTAAAAGGATGCATCAATATTATCCATAATGCATGGTAAAGTAATTATGAGTAATGAAAAAGGTTAATATCTTCACTCGCTATCGACAATGCAGCATTCATTTCGCAATGAATCTTCTGGGTATGTAGTTCTTTCTCTCTAGTTCTCCCTGCTCTCTGAATCTGAATAGTAAATAATGATCTCGCTTTCAGTTAAAAATAATAATACAAAAGAAAAGTACTGAAGCCATTTACATGACAATTGATGCGACTCGAACCAATAAACAGGTAGCGCTGCAGTTGCATAAATAGTCTCTGATGATGTGATAACTTGTTTAGAGAGTCTCACTTTATGTGCATGTGATTAGTCTTTCATCTGAAAAATAACTTCACTGCATTGTAAGACAAAAAATTCTAAAGACATGGGAAATTTTTCAGTTCAGCTTGTAAGTTAAAGAAAATAAATCAAACTTTTCATCCAAATAATTCTTCAGGAAATTTATTGCTGTCATACATGCAGCAATAATTTTTATAATTGGAAGACACGGTCCCATATTTCGTACAGCCTCGTTTAACATTTCTGTTCTTGTAGGAATGAATTCAATTACATGTAGCATGTCATCATTATCTACCAATATTTCTGTTAAGAACTAGTAATATTATGACAGTTACACAACTTTTCGCTTGAATTTCTCGAGTTGGAATGTCAGAAAAGTGGCTTCCCTCGAAAATAAATACCGCTCATTTCCTTGTAAGTTTGTGACGGTACATAAATAAAGACAAAAGGTCCACCGAAGAACATCATCTCCAGAGTTACTCCAGGAAATTCTGCTCAGACAATACAGCGTCGCCTTTGTTCAAGGTATTTCATTAATTAGAGGAGAATCTAATAATAGCATTTTCTTTTCTGACGGCAGCACGACGGAACTCGAACGCTTATGTGGAAATAAAATTTTCTCGATACGCATTCATCTAAAAATGTGTGTATATGGCATCCATAACTAAGTTATCTTTTAGTTCTTTCACAATGTGCGTCGTTGCTAAGTTACGAATTCTTTAGGATTCAGGGTGTGCTAATTAGATTACCAAGTTTGATAGGACGGCAAACTAGATATTGAAAATTTCTTTCATCTCATCAGGAACACGTTAATAGGCTCCATTTCAATGTAAACGAAGTTAGCAATATTTTAAAAGGTCCATTAGAAGCAAAAAACGTTGCCGTTCTCTTTAATATTTACCCATTGATCTACATTATTATATGCACTAATGGAAGGTTATTTTAACTTTCCTTTGTTTGATAGCAAATGTAATTAAACTTTGCTGTCCAAACACCTTTTATTTTAATCCGCGAATTCTTCCTTTATCTTAGCTTATTATCAAGACTTCAAAGTGCTGTGTGGGCTAGACATTATAATTATATTAGACCAGCAACTCGGAAATTATGTTATTAGTAGTATACCTATGATTACACGGTAAAAGCCAACGGTGCGAAGAGATGTATCTAAATCTAACTACTATACGCTTGCTATGCTTCTATACTACACCACTTACGAATTAAGCTCGCATGAGTTCCTAGCTTTGATAATATATATTTGTGCAAGTAAATAGTAAAAGGCAGTTCGTCTTCCCAAGACTAATAATTATTGCTATGGACACTTTTATATGTGTATTCTTATCATGTATTGACCAGACAGATCGTAGGCCATTTGTACGATGGAGGTAATTTACATTGTCCTGCAATTTCCGAGCATTAACGAGGAATATTGGTTGTGGGTGTTCAGATAAGAGAGCATATGGTGACCGGTTTGCATCAACGATTTTACTTATAGTACACTGCCCTTATTGTTGGAAATAAGGTTAATGACAACAATGAGATTTCTAAACTAGAACCCAGATTACAACGTGCACATTTGTTAGTGCTAAGGGTGGACGTAAAGTTTGTCATTGGAAATGTGGACTTGTGTATTGATATTTGATCGAATATTAAGCCGTAAGAGATTTGGAAGAGGCTGTGTGTATAGAAACCTTCATTGAAAAATAACAAACATATATTTTTATTACTAGCACACTCACTGTTAAAAACGTGGTATAGAGTTTCAAAAATATGTAACATGTATACGGTTGAGGCCTAATGATGCCACTTCGGCAGCTTGAAAAAACTTATAAGGAGAAGTGAACATCTAATCTAAAGTAGTGTTGTAGATTTCCCGAACGGATATAATAAATAGCTTAAGATCTGTGAGTGATAACTGTGAATAATAATACAATACATATGGATGGATAATGATACCCATGAGTTCAATATGTGGCGTTATTTCTTCGATTAAAGCACGTATTCAAAGTATAGGGAATGAATCAGTTGTATGTCGAAGAACAACCATGTAGAAAACCATGGAGAAAAATTATTACCCGACATCTGCGGTTTCATTCCATTCCCACATGACTACCACGAAGATAAAGGTTATTACTTTTGTTGTACTCCATTACCCATTGAAATGACCCCGCATATTTGAGGTTCGTGTAAGCCGATACTATATCCACTTCCTTTCGGTTGTAGTGAAAAGGAAATGATTTTGATTGATACCAATCACCGTCTTCTCCACTTAAACATAAACAAACAAAATGCAGACGATTGAACTGAGCAAGACAACAACGGCGAAAAGAACCTGCACTTCCGTATTCAAAGCTAATGCTTAATAGGATGAGCCCGACCACAAGCCACAAGTAAAATAGTATATAGAGAACTTATAGGTATAGATACGATACTCATGTTAAAATTTAAAATACAACTGAAAATAGCACCAAAAAAGCCATCCACAACGATAACAGCAGAGCTTCATATACTTATACAATCCCCAAAATTTATGCATTTGCATAGTTCAGACCCTTATGCTGGTTAGCGCAAAATTATTACATTCCATAAACTGTTAGCCATAGTAATATTTAGTAGTGTTTGCATTATTTAGTTTACAACAAGTTGTACTCCGTGCGTGAAGCCGCCTACGTCAAATTATTGTAATGAATATTTCCCACTAAAGTAAATGTGTAGTTCACTTACAGAAGTGATTCGTCCAATTCGGTAACTTTAACCATAGCTGATGAGCGATTCTGCATTGGAGACTGGGGATAAACAAACTGTGAATCTTGCATGTTAGACGTTTGAATCTGTTTCCTACTGATTGAAATATTCTTGCTTGAGTCGGAATTCTGAACTCAGAATTTCAGAACAGCCTTTGGTAGTATAACTCCGCTTAAGTGATAAAGCACTCAAAAACTCTAACTTCCTGTTAAGCCAAGTAGCTCTTTACGTGCGATCATTCTTGTATTTGGAGATAATTGCGTACACTGTATACCATTTGATTTCGTATGAACACTTTACTTATGTACACAGAAATTGACAGTACATCTTTCGTGTATTTGTTTTTGTTCGTATGTGAAACAACTTTTTAAATTTCCGTTTCGACTCGGTTCTTGTCCCATAAAATAGATAAGGTAAGATGTAACTCGTCTGATGGATCCCAATTCGTTACGTCACTTATAAATATAACTTAACCGCATGAATGCAGGGTGGTTCTTATAATTCCATTTTATAATATTTTACTCCAACTCTGAGTCACGATAAATGTATATGTAAACGTTATGTTGACCAGACTCTATAGGGTAGTATTGGGAAGAATGGAAAGCACGATTTGAATTCTTCGTTCCTGGAGACGCGTGTCTCCTCACCTTTGCTTCACAACAGATACTGACGAAATGGTATTCCGACGGCTTCAACAGGTCCAGCAGCAGCGAGTAGGAATAAAACTCCCCCACTTATAACATGCTCGCTTAGTCAACAGCAAGTCAGCCTACCTTTGCTTCTGCACTCACGAAGAACTATGTAGTTGCAACGTTGTTGTTTATATCACCACACATGCAATCTGCCAGTACAGATACCGCTTGCTGCCATTGCAACTTCCTCCAAAACTCTTGTAATTTTTCTATGAGGCTGAAGTAAGAGATAGGGCTGTGCTTCTTCGAATGATTTCATTTAAATGTGTTACCACTAGCAGCAATGCATTTCCGTTTGGACTTACATCTCGAACTGAAACGACTTTATACTGAGGGAGAGTTTTTACATCTGAAGCATTATGCATATAGGCATTTGGAAGTCACTACGCTGCTCTCCACTCTTCTGTCTATTTGCACTGACGTAATACATCTGTACTCAGGCAATATTACTGATGCATACTAGACAGAAAACATTACGGGTAAAGAGGCTTATCGTGTAACGCATCTACCTCCACAGACAAACACCTAAGGCTTCGTTAAGGTACACTGCTATAGACATTAAACTTTAACAATCATGAAGATCTTGGCATTCTGTAGCACACTGGAAAATCTACAGGCATAAATTCTTACATGGTTTAGCACCATCACGCTTCTTCTATTACACCTCAAAGAGTTATTTGAGTCATTTCACAGTTCTATGCTTTAAAGTATATATACTCGTTCACCTCACTGAGTATTTTCAAGACAAAAGAAAAAGCAAATTGTCACGTATATCTCGTCACGAAGGTGAGACCTTTCTTCATTATAGAATCAAGTAAAATGTTGCAAACGAAGACAGTAAAGGTTTCAAATAGTAATCAAACTTTTTCGGCAACTTCGTGTAGCAAATTTGAGATCTTGCTTGTATTTTATTATCAAAATCCACAAATTATAATAAACACTGCTTTGCTTTTGAGCGGTAGTAGCATAATAATAAAGAAATGATTTTACGTAGTGTGCTTCTCTGTGCATTTATTATGAACTCAGAATCTTAACATAGCACCGTGTACTGAATAAGAGCAGCTGGTCTCGCACGCGTTGGAATACAACTGTTGATTCTATAGATACCATCCAAAAGTTTCTGTGTCGAAGAGACGCGTGGTACGGTGAAATGCAACTCTCAAAAGTTACTCAACAAACACAATGTGCATTGGAATACATCTGTGTGTAAGCAGTACACAGAATCCTAGGATAATTTTTCATACTTACAAATCCATATATACTTCGAAATTGCTACATAAAATATGGGCACCTCCGCACCTCTTGACGCGTTTCCTTCCTTTGGGCCGATTTTCATACAGGAACATCTACCGTTGAAGGGTATGTGTATTATAGCCAAAAAGGGTATCCTCCTGGTGAAGGTTTATACGTGGATACTTTGTTTACGGGCGTTGTGTTAGGCTGAAGGGTGAATAGCAATTTGCTCGTCACCTCATTTGGCAAAATAAGGCAAATAGGTTTTTCTTTCTTGCTCCTGTTGCATCCTCATGGTGCGCTTTCCTAAATACAAACACGCTATAAAGGTTCACATAAAACTTCTCGCTCTCATGAAAACGTTCTCTTCTTTGAAACATGTCTTACAGAGTGCTCACGCTGATGTCTCACCATGAACCGCTGCATCTAATCTCTGCAGTACTCCTTTTGTGCTCTGACTTCAACCCATCTATTCACATCTGGTAAATATGGCCTATTGTGCGATGCGGTATACAGATGATGCCAGGAAGAGATTCTATATACTAATCTCTCTTATGTGCGTAATAATGTCGAACGTGCACCGATACAGTCAATCTGTCTAACCCCGTTCCTAAATAGAAAAATGTCTGACTGTCCCATGATGATTACAACTAAACATGCACATACAAGTCATAAAACTCCGAGTAAGTCTTTTGTTTTAGGATGTATAGAAATCATCGGGTGCATTTGAAGTTGTAATTATTCACTTACTAAGTATATGTATGTACATGCAAGTATATATATATGTATGTCATAAACTATTAAGTGGAGGAGTAAAGTAGGAGAGAATTGACGATGGGGTTGTCTTCATTGCTAAAAAGAGTTACTCACGACAGGAATTCGAAATAAAGGAAAGGTTGGTATTGTTGTTTGGTGCAATTTGATAGTACTTTCCCAAAGTTCTATTAATTTTTCTGCACGGTGGTAATTTTAGGAGGAAGGACTAATCCATTATAACGTTCCACACAAGTTGTTATAAGCTAACACCTAGAAATGGGATTCGTACATACATTTATACGAGTATAAAGCATAGTGCTTTAATGATCTTGCAAGTATACGTAATACTAGCACTACGCTTGTTTGAGTTTAAATGAGTAATCCTAATTAGCATTCAAATTGTGTATAGTTCATTGGGATCGAGAAAGTACTGCAGACATTGTAAATATATAGCCAATGGAAGACATAGCAAAATTATTTTTTTCTAGAAAAGGAGATAGTGTAATAAAACTGTAAATCTTAATAGGTTTTGTGTTTTCAATACTGGCTTCATATAGATTGAATCTTAAGCTGCTGACGCTAACCTTAAAAGTATTTATTGAGCATTGTACGCTATTTCTGGTTTTTGTCGTAGTGAAAAAACAAAACAGTATATAGAATCAAAGTTTATCATCACAAAACATGTGTTGTGCATCTTTAAATTTGAAATTTTGATTAAATAAATGAGGTTATACAGCTAACATTATAATGATGGAAATATTTCACAAATGGTGCTCATTCAGATAAGCTCAAATTCATACGGATGTTACGTCCACTTTCACATTTATACAGCAGATGACTAGATACGAGATCACAATGTTGTTTTGAGAAGAGATTGGTGTCAGTTTGTCCATACTGTGCTATAAAAGTACCTTATTATGGATCATGTGTGCTTGGACGGCTTACGTATAAAATTATGTAAATTTGAAAAATTAAAAACTAATGCAATATCTCCGTCGGGCACAGGCTGGTATATGTACAAGAACTGCCATCCGTCGATCCGTCACATGCTAGTCTTCCTCAGCCACAAATCTTTCATATGGATCGTCTTACCTGCAGAGGGTAATACGTAAATAAGGGAGATAGCTAAAAGCAAATTTTATAGCTCTGTAAGTTAGATTTATACACATACTACAGATTCATATAGTACAAAAGATTATTTATCAGAGGATAAAAATAACCACCATAGCCCAGATTTCTATTTCTTGATTGGAATTACTAAAAATAAGTGGGTTTGAAAACAATGAAATGAATTTTGCAATGATTTAAAATGCAATACATTACATTTAAATAAATAAATATTAATAATATTATGCATCACATTTCTAAGTTATGTTTACTTGTCGACAAGGTTTGACGAAGGATGTGATGACTGTCGAGCTTATTTAATCAGGTTTAAACTCGCTGGTGGTAAATATAATTAAAATGCCTTTGAAATTGTGAAACAAATATGTAGCTTGAGTGCTGACATGTCAGTACATACTTATTCGTGGTATACAAAATTAGAGTTAATTAATGCTAATATTAAGTCCTGGCGTAATTTTGTAGGGGTATCACTTACAACGAAGAAAATGACTTTAGAATTATCCAAATTGAATACAATTATCATTTGTTACAACAACTAAAGAACTATTACTACGTAGAAACTTTCCTAGAAACATCACATATGCGCCGAGTTCCGTGTAGGCATCTTTTTGCTTCAGAATGTACATATATCTATGTATAGTGTTGTGCCGTCTGCTCATCAGGACGTTTTACAGATAGATCTAGATTGTGATGAAAAAAATAATAAAATGAAACGAGCATCCTGTGAGCAACTTGCCTTTCACAAAGCTTAAAAGTCTTCACAGTAAATGAAACACTAAATCTTACTACTATTTTTGTAACATTATTACGAATAGATAGTATTTCTAGGCAGCTGTTGTGTGTGAAAGTCTTTGAAATTAAGGCATTCAGTACAACTTCATAAATATCCTCCATCATTTTTATACACCTGGATGAAGATCAGGTGCAGATATATACATACTGTAACCAATTCTAACCCTGCGTTTACACGCGGATGGAATAAATTATGCAATGTGCATATCACCAACAAATGGTGCTTAACTTTGCATACATGTTTACGAGGCAATTTTACCTAACAATAAGCAAAAAGTGCTTTTGCATAAGCCCCACGCATATTAAGTGGCAGCTATAATTAGTACTCCCAGCACATTTTTCAGTTTCTTCCTCCACTGACCCAATATACCTTACAGACAGTATCTTTAAAACCCATTTTGTTGCAAGCATCCTATTACATACCAATTAGCATGGGCATATGGGTAAAGCGGAAGATGTAGTGGGTAAAGCTTCGTACGTCTTTTATAATCTTCAGTATACCCTTGCTTATATTGTCAATATAAATAATATAATATAAATATGTGTATAAGATCAAAATCTACAAGCCGTACTAAAACATCTGACCAAACATTGGTATTGGATTACTCTACGGTTCATCCTTTATATAATCCATGAATGATAACAGTATTTCCCATTGAAAAGTTCAACTTCCGACGATGACAACCGAATTTGACAACACAGAGAGAGGACTTCCTGGTCCTGAAAGCCAAGCATGGCAACATGCTTGACCACAAAATAAAAAGTGCTGTAAACAAACGGGTAAAATATTTCTCTCTCAATCGACTGCAGTAAGTGTAATGTGAATTGCTCGCACCAAGGTCTGCTCCTGGCTAGCTGCATTGACGAGAAGCCCATCGTAATGAATGAAAATTAAGGTGTGGAATGCTTTACTGACAGAAATATGGGCTGGACAGTGCAGCTACAAGACACAACAATAACAGCCTGGATTCATAATGATGATGAGATGAGGTGTATACGCCTGTGCTTGCTTTAACCTGGCTGAAGATGTGATATGCTACATTAAAATTGGACAGCGCAGTAGGTTTGGTATACGTATGTAATTCAAATTGCCCACAGTAAAATGATGATTTTGTACGTATAACTATAACAATACAGTTCATAATAAATATGATATAAAAACCGTAATATAAACACTGAGAAGTTAAACACACCCTAGTCGATTCGTGCGAAGCTATTGAATAATCCTGAAATGAGTAATTACATTTGAATCGAAATTCGATCGTAGATAGAATAACACTGACTAATGTGCATAGGACAATGATGAGCGCAAAAAAGGATTAGACGAAAAAGGAAAACGGCGAGTTTTGCTGGTTGCTGTATATGGTGAATGGGGTGAAACTATAGTTTCCTTGACACAAAGAGGATGATTCACAAATCAAAGTGCTTGCTGTATCTTTTTATATGAAGTGAACTCCTGCAAAAAAAACATAGAGAGCTTGCGAGAGCAAAAGATGCTGTTTTTATTTCGTACTTGTTTGTACGTCGTACACAAACTTCATTTAAAAAAGACAGTATATATATCATACAGATCTACATACTATATTACTGTATATTCTTGCTCAAATACATTCACAAATTATATAGTACCTGCAATTTACTGCAGTCACATATGTATCACTTTTTAAAGAGCTTATCTAGAAATGAAGTTGCCCCCACGACACCAGATAATGTTCAAATAATATACTGCATCACCGACTGAGACCACTCACAAAGGAAGAAAACTCCCTTTGGAAATGACGGTAAAGTATAGTGAATGATTGATACCGCGGAAATAATTTGCAAAAGTAAAAGCTTTCAATACTTTACGGAGTATACATATACTGAATCAGAAGATTTATATTCGCGTGGAATTCAACATAGTGATGGAATCAATATCACACATAATAGCTACATTAGCTGCATGGTGTTGTCATACAATATGTACACAGTATGTACAGCGACATATATATACATGAAATCGTATTAGTGCCATTATATGAATCTAGGATATTAGAGATACATAGAGTCATTCACTTCCTTTCGCTAGTAAATAGGCATATATATATATATATACATATATTGCATCATTCACTTCCTTCAGCTAGTAAACAAGGATGTATCATAACATTCACTTCCTGCAGCTAGTAAATAGAATTGTATACGTTCAGTTAGTAAATAGAATTATTGTACATGTTAATGAGCAAAGAATCTCTGGTGGGTATGCTATATATACAAGTAAGTATATAGTGACAGATGCCGCATTAAAATATTAAATACGTTGATTTTGACTATATTTGTACTTTATTTTGCGCTGATGATGTCCTTATTTGACAAAAACTCAAAGAGCAGAAAATATGCGTTGAGAATGGACGGAGACTTATTATTATGGTATTCTGATGTTGTTCTCTGTGTGAAGTAACTGTACATATAATCATAACAATGATGAGCCCTACTATGAACAATTGCATCTGGGCATTCTACTTTATTTGGCGATTCATTATCAGATATCATGCGTGCAAGGTTAATTTTCCACTCATTGCATGAACTTTTGAACACTAAAGATGCTTCTTGTTGTTGTGTTAATTAAAAGTTTAATTTAGCTTAAACCGCGCGCAGTTCGCTGAAAATTCATTGAAGCAATAATGGTTGTGAAATCAGCGTATAAGATGTAATAGGATATTTGTAAATCTGTGCGTAACATTTGTGATTATACAGATGAGTCTGTGTAAATAAAGTTAGTATGAAACATAAATTTTTAAGTTTCAAAGACATTTGATTTTTATAACCTTAGATATGAAATGTGATAGGAGGAAATCCGTTTTTTATATTTTAGATTTGGCTTGTCCATGATTTTTTGATAACAAATTAAGAGCCAACAACAACGACCAAATTGGTTTAGCTAAAAAAAGGTAAACTTTTTAAAGCCATGAACAAATTGTAAACAAGCCTAAATTGGTTTAAACTCAAGGAAAAGACAATAAAGTGGCCATAAGTGAGTACATCTGTTTAAGGAAGCTGATGGAGTTGATGCATCTCGAATGGTTATTTTCCTACGTTTTTCATCATAGTAGGTGTCTTACAACCGTTTGGATTCATAGAGTTACATAGGGATCTACAGTCATAAACTGCGGTACTTCCATGAAACCGAAACTGTCATTTTATTGTCGCACTGCAATAATATATTCGTTGTTTTCTGAAATAATAAGCATTTAAAGCCAGGGGAATACTATGAATATACAGATACAACTCACGTATACGTTTCTACTTATCTTGTAGCATTTTATGCCTCCTTCCACACCTAAACCTGTTTTAACCCCAATTGTTCTGTTAACGAGGTAACACGATTGAACGGTTGATACAAGATGTAGCAAGTAGTAGTATAAATTGGAATATTTTTACTGCAAAAGGGTTTCAATCAGTGATTACATGTTTGATTCATGTTTTATAGAGCGGGATTTCCTTCTTTTTTCAACAATATTATTATAACGTGCTTTATCAGATCTCGGCATTCAGTTGCGTGGGATGAAACAGTGTATGCCGAGTGCATTTAGCTTGCCTCTTCTATATGAAATAAGGTCATTTGATTGAAGACTTTTAATTCAGCAGTCATCTATGCATGTTGTTCGTTAACCTTTTATGATGCACCCGATATTTGATACCCTATGGTCTCTTTGAAAGATTTTCTCCGTAAAGGCTCGCAGTTTATGGATACTTCTTGTTATTGTTCTTATTCCTTGCCGTGTCTAAATACATACAGTCTTTAATTTCTGAATTTAAATTCTGAGACTCCCCCAACTTTCTACTTTTTTATGGACATTTTTAAATACCACTCTTTTGCCATGACATATTACATATGGGTCATATACATACAGAAAGGAAACGCGTAATTTTTTGGGGCACTGTGCAACGTAAATTCCGATTTCCATCCTTTATGAGTACAGAGTTACAGAGTAAAGAGATGTGGGTTCATTTTTGCCAAAACTAAATTGATAGTGTCAGAAGGGTCAGCTGACTTTGAAAATGTCTCTTCCAATTGACACAAAGACGTTGAAACATGTATCTAATACTGCTCATATATACACCATCGTAAATATTAAACATATTATTATAATATTACATATGACAAAATTGAGTGCATCTCCCACAAAGCATGTTGCTTTCATATATGGGAGATACAGAACTCTTAATAATTTAAAAAACTAGCTTTACATGATTAAAATATAATCACAATACTGTACTTCATAATGTTACTCAGAACTCAACCTGATGATGAACGACGAAGTCGCTCGAAAGCTCGCGTCTTAAATATTAATAAATATCATAGTTTGTTAAAAACCACGTAAGCCAGAATTAGAAACATGGATAATTATCTTAATTCCGTCTTTCTTAAGGTTACGAAGGTTACTATTTACTATCATTTATCATATGCGCATATTGTAACACTCAATACTAATTTCGATGATGTATTATAGCATGTATTAGTAGCATAGCACACATTTGTTGACTGGTATGAAATTTGATGAAATGAGATTAATGATAAGTAGTTTGTTTCTACCTAAATCATTACTGGAATGAGACATTTTGGATAAATGTAGCCAAAATAATTAAAAAAAAATTAAATCATATAAGATTGATTTTTTTCGGTTGTACACACTTTTACTGATATTGAGTTCAATATAATGCTATCTCGTCAAACGCAATTCAGCTGCAAGTTCACAGTCATAAATGTATGATGGTTCGTACAATAATACATTCGTATCATTCGTTATTTAGTTATTTATCAATCGAGCAGATTAAAGAAATAAATGGGAAACATATATGAACATCTCTCGACGGGAGAACTGTGTGAATTTACATCTGTGAATACATGATGATTTTTGTGTACTATTTACAAATCACTATTTGACTAGACATTCACGGCAACAATACACGTAAGTAATATACATAGACACACTTGTGTTTGCTGACCATGAATTTGGCTAGCGCGTTACAGAAATACGAAGTAAAGTCTGTGCATTAAATTAAAAGCAAATTTATGGTTCCAGGTCTTTCTAGTTAAAACACATCAATGATGAACATGTTGCCGTTCCACTATATTAGCCACAATTACAACTAGATCGAACTACAATTACTAAAATACTTAATATTTATGAGTGATATTTAAGTCTTATAATTGTTACAGCTTTCACAACATATTTCCACACACGAACAATTGTTAGTGTTTTGGCTAGAACATTAAGTGCATCCAATAGGTCCCTATTACTCGTACATAAAAACATCCGCAGTATATACAATGATTAGGAAGTCTTACCATTCTACAAAGTTAACTGTGCTTTGTTTGTTTACAGATTCAAATGTTAAGAACTACCAATTTATAGTGTTTATATGACTGTTTTAAGCTTTCACTCGTTGAAATAGTCTTCTGCCCAACAAGGCAAGATTAATTAAGGTATGTGGACTGATTTTACAGCATGACACATGTAACCGCATTTTGCCAGGACTTGCAAAATAAACTAACTAAATAGACAAGTTTAGACACCATCACGAGGAACCAGATTACGTCGTACACAACACTACCATCGATTATGCATATGTAAAATTAACAGAATAGATGAATAGCAGCCCTTACGCCACAAGACATCTAAGTGGACACGGCATTCATCAAATATTAAAAGCAGAATATCATTAAAAAACTATTGAGGAAACAATGTTTACATACCACTGTACGCTTGAAATATGCATTCTAACTCCCAATCCAACTTTTAAACTGATTTTACTTATTTGGACCAGAGCATATTTCCTCCGTAGTCAAACATTCAGCACCATAAAATTAGTAGGGTACCGTATATTTAGATCTATAAATGCTGAGAACTCAATCATTTTCATTTGTGAGAGATGAGACATGATATGATTTTTACCCAGGAAACATTTTCTGAAATAACTTTTTAGCGTGCTCGGTGTGTGCTTTGTCTTGAAGGGATAATTTTTTCATTTCTTCAGCAACAGAAGCAGATAGTGCCGGATCCAGTTTGACAGCTCTCGAAAAGTCTACAGAGGCTTCGTTAGTATTTCCAACTAAAGCATGACACTTGGCACGACGAAATAATCCTTTGACATTCTCTATACCAAAAATCAGGAATATTAATCATATTTGAATAGATTCCAGTCATAAGAGTACGAGGTTCGTATTATATTAGGGTTCGTTATCATTTATTACCTGGGTCTATTTTTAGAACTGTGGAGAAATGTTCCATGGCACCATAGTAATCTTCAGACTTCATAAGACACAAAGCATAATTTAAAAGTAAAGGAACTTTCACCAAGTCCAACTCCAAACTTTCTGGACCTCCTGGTTTCTCTCTGTAAGAACATTACCAAGTGTTTTAAGAATGTGTTAGTAACAATTTAATAGGAGTTATAACAAATTGCCATTTACCGCAGTGCAAGTTGTTCTAATCGTGCAATAGCCTCGTGATATTTAGCAGCTGCACCTTTAAAATCCTTTCTTTGGAACAAGGTATTGCCTTGCTCTTTCAAGAATGGAACGGAAGCGAGTTTTTCTTCACTTGTCATTTGCCAAGCTTCCTTTTCATATTCTCCGGCGTTTTTAACCTCCACAATTTCTGTGAATAGAAAGTTGATAGAATGAGAAGATTGACTACCATATTACATACATAAAAATGCTGACAGCACACTCACACAACAACATAAATTGAATTGTACAATCACCAAAAGTAAACTCGAGATCTTTTGGACTTTCCAGTAATTTATCCAAATCTGGATATCCACAACCCTGATTCATCATACCACAACAGTGGTGCTCAACTTTATGCTCCTTAGGTCTTTGAGAATCCCGCAAAGCTCTTGACACTATCGGGTAGCTAATAACGTACTGTAAAAACATATATTAATTTGAAAAAAAAATTCTACATTACCATCAACATAAACCGTACAAAAAAGCTCTGTTTTGACCTATCGTCCTACAAAACTTACCGATTTTGGAACACTGAATTTTGCCACTTCACCGACAGCCATGGTTTTTAGCATTGCTTCCCAAATTTCCAATTTGAACTGCCTTCCTAAAAGAAGCTCCATAGGATTTTTCATATTTTTTGTGTTGTCTATCACAGTTTCCGAATCCTGCACCCGCGTTTCAAAATGAAAAATAACCTACACGAAAAATGTAGCCAATTTTTATTCAATCCAATGAAATGTTTATTCAAATAATTCTATCAATCTTTCATAAAGTTAAGAGTATGAATTTAAAGGGAAATATTACTTACCTTCGCCCCTTCGCAATAAATTGGAAACGGACCATTTCCCGTATGCACAATAGTCTTATTTACTTGTTCAGGAAGCTGTCCCACGGGTATCGTCTTCATCGACTGCATCTTTAAAGAGTTCTAAAAATCCAAGAACAAAAAAGTATAGTTGGAACTCAATCAATATGTGTCTCCAAATCCGTCTCTATGTGACAACTGCATGAAACTATTCCACATCCCGACAATCTATACGTTCATAAATACCTACGTTGTTAAACCAAAGCAAATCAAAATAAATGTCATTCCCTAAATTACTTTTATTTATTGATACTGCCAACGGTATTACGGATAATTACTTGCAGCGTGTAATAAGTCCACAATTACTCCGAATTTGATTGCTCTCAAGTCCCAAGCTCGACTAGTTTTATGTGCACATAGGCAAGCATTATCTCCCAAACTTCCCATTTAATCACTTAATAACACAGCAGGTGTTTGCTTTGAGCCTCGTTGCACAACTTCTGTGCATACACAAGCATTTTTCCGTCATTCTCAATCTCATAACTTGAGATTCTCAACCTCAAGAACACTCAACAGTCATCAATACAAACAAACTACGAACAGTAATTATTATCTCCCTCTCACACACACACAATCTATGATACTTTTACTGTACAGAGTACAGACCCTGCTGATGACAACAACAATTATATTCGAACATTTCCATCCAACAAAACATGATACCACTAATACAAAATACAATGCTATTTAATAAATAACAAACTTACCCAACTTCTATTATCTTAAATAATCTCTACTGCTTCTCTTCCTTCCAACTCTCGCTGTCTCACATATACTACAACAACAAATAATGCTTTATGCTGGATTTCTATATAATATTTTGTACAGGATTCCTACAATATTCTGTACAGGATCCCTATATTTTGTACACGATTTCTATCATATTTTTGAACCGGATAATACGATAAATTGTTTACGGAAACTTTCCTTATTAACTGTAGCTTAGCTTCTATAATGTTTGAGTATTCCGTATGATTGTGACAGTGAAGAATTAAAAATTAATAAATAAAAAATATTTATACAACCAATTAATAATGACCAGATAAATTGGGAAACACAAAATCACAAATCTCGACGTGGAAAGTCTTGTCGAAAATCTTCTTTTCTGTAAATAACAAAATAAATAAAGAATTTTTTATAGAAATAGAAAGATTCTCTAATTCCCTTTTAACAGTTAACGTGAGATAAAAATAAATGAGTAATAAATCGATTAAAACTTTGACGCTGATGATGATGACTTTATGACACAATCACAGACACTAATAATAATAATATGGCAAAATATGTCGAATGTCTAGAGCGTTTGAAATTTCTGCGCGACTTTCTAACATTGGCTAAATCAGTCCCCAGCGCAGCTTTTAGTCCACAGCACTGGAAAAGCCGGGGAGATGCACAATGCTTTTGAAATTTTACCGTGAACCGCCATTGCAGCAAGCGTGATTATATTACCGAGAGACTCGCACTCACACGAATGGGACACACGTCGTTGCAAAATTAAAACGGAAAAATTAAGTTTTATGAACTTTAACTAGTGCCGAGCCGAGGTTCCCACCGCAAACGTATAAGGTCACTCCGATATTTTCCTAACCGGACTTGAAGGACCGCTGTCGTCATCAGTCACACGACAATTACAATGGCAGCCCTAAAGATTTTTGCTAGATTGACTTCATCAGGTATATTTCACGTGATACAATATATTAAATTGTAATATTATTATTTTTATTTTACAAAACAATAAGAGTAGGAGGATAATAAAATGGATTGTATGTATACTTAATTAATAATGCCGGAGTTTATGTTTGCGGAAATATAATGACATTTGTTTCATGCTTTCTTTTATTCCAGTTTCCAAACCATTCTATTTGTCCACCGGTTTCATCCAACCTTTACCTGGTCTGAATGGCAGGGTAAGACTATGAAAAGTTGATGAATTTATTTAATAAATGAGTCTTTAATGGCGTACTTTGATTTGTAGTATTGTTTTTAGCTTTGAGATGTTGGAATTAGAACTCCTGTGAATCGGTAATGGGTTGCTGATTGATGAGTTGCTGATTCGGGAATGTTTGCTTACTTAATGAGTGTTGCTTATTTAATGAGGAAATATTTTGTTCTATTTTTTACAGTACTCAAATTCCCTAATCTTGTCATCCGTAAGAAATTATGCAGAAAAGAAAGTATACCAGAGAGACAAGCCTCACTGTAATGTGGGTACTATTGGACATGTCGACCATGGTAAAACTACCTTAACTGCAGCAATCACCAGAGGTAAGTATAATGTGGGAATACTTTAGGGGATTTTTACTTTAGACATTTTGAATGGCGTATCTACGGGAGAGATAGTGGATCATAAAATGTATGGGACCTTTGGGATGATGGAATTTAATGATGAGGAATTTTTGCGTTGTCGCTTATAGTACTATCGGATCAGGAGTTGGCCGATGTGAAGCGTTACGATGAAATTGACAATGCTCCAGAGGAAAAGCAAAGAGGAATCACCATAAATGTTGCCCATATTGAATATTCTACAGATGCCAGACACTATTCTCATACTGATTGCCCAGGACACGCTGATTACATTAAAGTAGGAATTTGGAATAAAATACTGAGCAGTTTTATATTATGCGAAATGAATCATTAATTGTATAGCATTTCGCATTGTTACTACACTGTGCTTATTTGTGACCGAAATGCGGCCAGTAATAAGTACTAATTAATAGGAATTTGAGTTTGGAACTGAGTCTGTATTAACTTTTAAAATATTCCCGTTTTGCTATAGAACATGATCACAGGCACTGCCCAAATGGATGGGGCAATATTAGTGGTATCTGCAACGGATGGCGTCATGCCACAAACTAGAGAGCATCTTCTTTTGTCAAAACAAATTGGAGTCGAGCACATAGTTGTGTACATCAATAAGGTTTGGAGCTTAAAATGTTTTAAGTTTGATGCTATATTCTGTACCGTTTATCTATTTATGACCCTCACATTTTTATGCTATTAACATAATAGGTAGATGCTGCTGATGCTGAAATGATTGAGTTGGTAGAAATGGAAATTCGAGAACTCCTGACTGAAATGGGATTTAATGGAGAAACTGCGACCGTCATTAAAGGTTCGGCGCTATTAGCCTTGGAGGGTAAAAATGATGAAATCGGTACGTGAATTTACATGCAGTATGAACGCCTTCCTAGATACAATTTTTATAATGTTGCTAATATCACATTTAAAACTACAGGTGCAAAAACTATTCATGAATTGTTGAAAGCGGTTGATGAAAAAATACCAACTCCTTTACGAGAACTTGACAAACCGTTTTTCATGCCCATCGAAAATGTTTATTCGATCGGAGGTACAGCCTAATAAAAATTATTGCTCGTCAGTCGTGTCGTGATAAAAGTATTATTGTTGCTAGTTACATTTACATGCTTTAACATTATGTGTACGTAAATAGGTCGTGGAACAGTTGTTACGGGAAGATTAGAAAGAGGTATCCTCAAGAAAGGAAATGAAGTTGAAATCATCGGATACAATAAGGTAATAAAAACAACCGTTACAGGAGTAGAAATGTTCCATAAAATTCTTGAGGAATCCCAAGCCGGTGACCAGCTCGGAGCTCTTATCCGAGGTACCAAACGAGATGATGTACGAAGAGGCATGTGCTTGGTCAAGCCTGGCTCCATGAAAATGCGTGACAACCTTAAAGCTCAGGTGATGAAATATTTAATAAGTAACGATGACAGGCTTTAATGTATAAATTCTATAAATATCGTTTGAGCAAATAATAACCAAATTTCATTTTTGGATCTGCAGATCTACGTTTTAACTAAAGATGAAGGTGGTCGTGGGCGACCTATCACCAGCTTGTTTCAGTTACAGTTGTTTTCAAAAACTTGGGATTGCGCTGCTCAAGTTAACGTAGAGGGCAAAGATATGGTCATGCCTGGAGAAGACACATCGTAATTTTAATATTACCTCATTTTCTAATCTCCAAGTTTTCTAAACTCTCATGCGTATTTTAATAATTTCAAAATAATTTTACAGGTTAAGCTTGAAACTATTCAAACCCATGGCACTGGAAAAGGGACAGAAATTTACATTGCGTGACGGTGTTGTTACTGTGGGTTTTGGAGTGATATCTGACCACCTTCCTAATCTTACTGAGGACGAGCGTACTGTTCTGTTCGAAGGGAAGAAAGGAGTCGAAAAGAGAGCCAAGAAGGCCGCGGCAGCAGCAGCAGCAGTGAAATAAGTCAATTTTCAGTTCCACCACTGTTAAAGTCATCAAGTACGGCTGCATGTTATTGTCGATGCCGTATCCGTGAAAGCATATTATGTTAGTTATATTCTGCGTGAGAACTTTGCATTGCCTCCTTTGTAAGATTAAATTAGTAGTGATCATTTTACCTACTGATTTACAACTAGCCACATGTTGTGGTGTACTTGTAGCAAGAACTCATTTGAATAAAAAATATCCACTGTTACAACCTGGACAATGTTTTTAATAAGCATGAAGCTGGTTTACTGTTCAGTATGTATATATGCCATGGTTTTAAATAACGATTTGCAGCTTGTAATTGTTTAGAAAATTCACGGTTTTAATAAATGGCTTCGAGCCACACCTTAACGCACATATTAATAGCTTAGCTACAATGTTTCAGTTGAATATCTTTATAATGGTTACAGAAAAGAAAGGACTGTAGACACAAGAACATTCAAGTCCCGAAAATGACATTCCAATAATTGATATATAAAATCTAAGTAACTGAAATCTACAAACTTATGGGCGACTCGGTAATATTGAAAACACTTTTTAATATCGCCAATTTAAACTTAGGACTAAGCACAAAATAATAAATCTTATGTTGCTCAGATAGCGGAAAATCAAAAATTTTTACGACGGTGTTCTTGTTAAAACACAAATCAGTTCAGAGGATAGCAGACAACTTGTATCCACTTATAAATCGTCTTCATCATCTGGGATGGCGACGCTCTCAGCTTCCTGTTAACAGAGACCAACAATAATGAGAAATTTTTTAAAAATAACCATAAAAAATGCTTCAAATTTTTCAAATAAATTACCTTGGTTTCCCTCTCAATGGTCTCAAGCCATTCTTTATCAATGGTGATTTCTGGCGGTGCTAATGCCGGCATGGCGACGAATTCTAGGTTGGGATCACCGATCAGCTTGCGCGCTAACCACAAAAAGGGCTTCTCGAAGTTATAGTTGCTCTTGGCAGAGATGTCGTAGTACTGAAGGTTCTTCTTCCGATGGAAAACTATGCTCTTGGCTTTAACTTTACGGTCTTTGATGTCGACCTTATTACCACAGAGAACGATTGGAATATTCTCACATACACGGACCAAATCCCGATGCCAATTTGGGACGTTTTTGTATGTAACACGTGATGTTACGTCAAACATGATAATAGCGCATTGGCCCTATGAAAAAATATAAGCACTTAAATAATCTATCATTTCCTAAAATGTCAAACTCTTTTCAATCCACGTGAGTAATCGTCACTCAAATACAGATTTTAAAAAATATTATATAGTCAGCGAAACCTCAGACGCACTAAAACGAAAAGTCACTAATTCCAAGATGTACTTCACGACTTTCGTTCGAAAACGGAAAAGCAGTGTATAAGAACGGAATTTTAGTACATTATGGAATAAATTACATTTTTGCATCTTAGTGCATCTTTGAATTAGTGACTACTCTTTTTAGCGAGCCCTGATATTTCGCTGACGATATTGTACATTTATAAAATAAAACATTCTAGTAAAATTCTACTTGGGTAACTACTAGAATCTTCAATTATTATATCTTTAATAATTTAAGGTTCCAGACGTTTCTGTTTAAGCAAGAACCAGACATTTAGAAAATTCCTCACCTGGATGTAATAGCCATCACGCAATCCTCCGAATTTCTCCTGTCCGGCTGTGTCCCACACATTGAAACGGATGCAGCCTCGATTCGTGTTGAAGACTAACGGGTGAACTTCCACTCCTAAGGTCGCCACGTACTTTTTCTCGAACTCACCGGTCAAGTGACGCTTGACAAAGGTAGTCTTGCCCGTACCACCATCACCCACAAGCACGCATTTAAACGTCGGCATCTGTTCCTCCTGTTGTGCCATCGTTAGGATTTACTGTACAGTCAAGTGATGTGAACTCTTGATAATTATTATATAGAACCAAATGACCTGCAATCACAATTAAAAAATATTATAAGCACACAAAATTAAACTTCCAAGATATTAAAAATGTACACACATGCTGATTTAACATACCAGAAAAATTACAATATCTCCACAATAAAAACACAATTTATTTAATAAATACGTTATTTTTAAGTCAGCCCTCTGCCCTGTGAACGCATGGTTCAGCAAACAACATCATCCGCATAGATGGAGACGTGATCGCAATATCGTGTGGTTGGATAACACTTTAACAGCAGCTTTGTGTATATTTTAATACCGTCATGGAAAAAGCTGCATCATGGCCCAGAACTAAATTCTGTGAGCGGGACGCATGTTTCGCAATGTCCCAACATGTACAATTTTTTGAATACATATATATATTTACCATCATACTTTGATACTACCTTCGTATAGAAATTGATCGGACTATTACAGGGAGGTTCAGTGCTGGACATGGGTATGTCTATGTCTATAATATACCCTGGTGCTGGACCGTTTTTCTACTTTAGTTTCAGGTAGAGAAAGCAATTTTTCAGATTGATTTTTCTATGCCTAAACCTCTGTACCAGATCCGGTTTAATCTAAGCAACGTAGACAGGTTTACTTAAGGTACACAGGATACATTTATGATAGAATATAATTAAGTCACCATGGCGGCAAAAATCAAAATGAAAAAATGCTTTCTCTACCGGAACGGGAACCTAGACCGTTTAAAAAACGGTTCACCATAACCTCCCTAGGACTACTATACTTTAACACACAATCTGCGTATGAGGGAAACAACTTTTGCAATATATTCACAATTTATTTACAGTCATGCTTCCAGCAAAACTGTTCAAAAACGAATAATGATTTTAACTATCATCCATAAATAGAATGACAACACAAAATTTAAACCAAGCCCACCTCATCCTCCTATCTAATGAAATTCCAGTGAGAATCGCACTATATCTTCCATAATGAAATAAACTGCTCAAGGGCTGCCTTCCATCGGATTCCATAATATGTAAATAATACCAACTGCAATAATAACAACTGCTCTAAGAGCCTTAGCAACTTATTTCAGAGCTCGAGGAACTTCTTTACTAGCTTTAGGATCTTCTGAATTGTTACTAGTGCTTTTAAATGAGGTTTAAAAACTTTAAAGAGATTTAGGAACTTCTGGTAGAGGTTTAAGAACTTAATACAAGCTTCAGGAGCTCCTAATACTAGGTTAAGAACTTCAAATAGAGCTCCAGGAACTTCAAATAGAGCTTCACGGAATTTTAAACGAGCTTTAGGAACTTCTTAGAGAGCTTCAGGAACTTCTTTAAGGGCAAGAGAAACTTCCCGAAGCTAAAAACTAACTCCCAGAAGCTGAGCAGAAACTTCCAGAAGCTAATTAGGAACTTCCAGAAGCTCAACAGAAATTTCCAGAAGCTAAATAGGACCTTCCTAAAGGTGGATAGGAACTTCCCCAAGTTAGTTAGGAGCTTCCGGAAGCTAAACAAGAACTTCCTGTATTCCTCTAGACCTGGACCGGACCTTCCTGGAGCTAAAGAGGAACTTCCAGAGACTGAATATTAACTTCCAGCAAATAACTCGGTACTTGCGGAAGGGCAATAACAGCTTAATTATTCATATGTTGTGTAAAAATAGGAACTTCCAGGAGAGTAAATGAAGTTGGGTAGTAGAATAAGTAGTGACGACGGAAATAAATACATTCTAGAGAATAATGACACGAGAACACGGGGGAGACGATGAATAAGAAATTTGAAGATGGAGGAGAAATAACGAAGTTGAAAAAGGATTTTCAAAAAGGATTTACCTGTCGGTCGCCAAATGTTTCCTGGTTAATTATAGTTTTGAGCAGAACATTAGAAATTGGAGCACACAAATGATTTCAGTCTCTAATCCACACGACTTTATTTGCGTGAAAAATTAATGTCCTCACACGGAGAATTGTTGAATACAAGTTGAGAGCGTGGAAATTGCCGAGAACAATATATAATATTGTACCGACGTAGTAGTATGAAATACACAAGAGTAGGAGGAATATATAGTTGGTTACACAACGACGAGGAATAAAACTGAAACTATTGTGGATGAGCGGTTGAAACAGCAGCAGTAGAGCAGAGCAGAGCCGACGAGAGGAGCGAGCCGCAGCAGTGGCTCCCTGGGCGATTCCTCCTCATGGTTCCTAAAGTCGCTTCTTATTTTAGCCTTGAGTCATCAGCGCCTTCAACTTCCCTCATTGGCTGCAATTTCCCTCGTTAAACGTCGTTGGAGGGAAATCGGGAACCAAGCATGCTTCCCAACCTTTCAGCCTTATATACTCCCTTGTATATTATTTGTCTTTAGTCTTCCTTCCCAATACGTTTCCCTTTCGATAATGAGAAATCCCGCTTTTATCCACAATAATCATCCCTATTCCCAATCATTGTTGATCTTTAGCAGCCACTATTTCCCATTTATTCTTTTATTGTGTTCAATTTTAATCATTCATCCATTTAGTTTCCAGTCTCGTCTCATTTTTACAAGATTCTCGAATCATTTGTCCTCCTTGTGCTTATCATTCCGTTGTTATTCCGCTTCTTCTCTTTAGTTGAAAAACATTGAATAAATAGTACAGACTGATAAGTTAAATGAATTCTAAAACGACTTAAATAAAATACTATGAATTTTTAGTAAACACTAAAAATTTTAAATCAATACTAAAATTCAGAAATATATTTAAAACATTATTAAATTTAGTACAAAAATGTAATTAAAAAAATAAGTTCACAAATAAATAGTAAAAAATAATAATTTAATTAAACTTAAGAACAAAAATAAGAAAAATGTTTTCAAGAGTATTCTCGAGAGATTCTGGAGTATGTCTCAGCTGCGGCTGTCGGACAATTTTCCCCCTCTTGTTAGGTATCGGATGACTTGATGCATAGACAGTGTGAACGTATATGTTTCCCACTCAGTGAGTCAGTCTCGTATGGAATCGCCTTGTTTTGTTGTTGGATGACCTCCCACAAAAACGTTTTGATGCCTTTAACCCCCAAATGAGCCCTAACGTGGGACCAGAGAATCCTTTCTAATCATATTTTAGCATAATTTGGATTTAATTAAATAATTTTTAGCTCCCCAATTGAAGGACGGACTGTAGGCTGATATATGACGGCATTGCAGAGGTTGGTTAAGGAGTGGAACGGTCATGCGTCATGTGTGGATGGATGGGAATTAATAAATTATTTTTCTTTAAATTGGAAATTAAATTAAAAATGGGATTAATTAGAAGGAGGGAGGGGAGGATGGAGGGAATTTTTCGGATGGAGGGATTTCTGGATGGAAAAATGCGGATTTTGGGGTGGGGGAAGGGTCGATCCGACTCTTAACTGTATATTGTAAGGAGGAGTAAGACGTTTTCCTCGCCACCACCTCACCCACTTTCACTCTGTCCGCCCAGCCCCTTCGTGGAATTGTTGAGGGAAAAAAAGGTAAAGCTGAGAGGACTTTCTAGTGGAGAAGGTGCTATGGAAGGGTTGAGGAGACGGTAGGGATAGAGGAGATAGCTGGTTTTGCTTTAGACGGAGGAGGGAACAGTCGGCTTTGACGATTTTGATGGTCTGGACTTACTCTCGTCTATAAGTTTTGAGTTGGTTTGGGAAAGTTGTCTATCGATTAGTGTTGGTGTGGTGTCTGAGGGTTTATGGACGGAGACCAGGCCACACTGAAAGAGCCTGTGAACCCTTAACATGACGAAAGACCGACTGGCCGCCTTAAAAGCGGTAATTATTTTCTCCCTGACTATTTTCACTTGGGAGATTAATTCTTGTAGTGTAGATTAAATCGTGTCTCAAGATTGGTTTTTCCTTCCGAGAGAAATTTTCACCTGGAACTTTAAAAAAACCAACATTGTGCATTATTATTACTCACACTGTCTGTCTCCTCTCTCGCTCTCCCTCAAGGCATATATATAGTTCTACACTGTAATCCTGTTCTTCTTAAATCATCGCTGTCTCTTCTTGCCTTTAATTAACTTCTCCTTCTCTGTTCTCAGCATTTAACGGATACGGAACTCTGGAAATTGTTTTTTTGATTTTATTGGTTGTTCTTGGTCTTGGAAAAAGTGAAACAACGTTTTTATTTTGACAAGTTTGTCATTTCGTTGATACTACACGGCCGTAAGGACATGGGAATTCGGATGTGTCTTTTCTCCAGTAATACTACATATGTATAGTGTGATGCATACACGTCTGGGTGGAGAATATAGTGTATTATATAGTATAGTTTGTCAAGTGTCACGAAGGGACCATGGGAGGTAACGTTGATTTTTTTAAGTGCTGCCTGACCTTGCTTCATCGCGTGTTCAGGTCTTTATCATTGCGGTTCCCCACACTCATATCTTGTAGATATACCTCAAATGTGCTACATGCTACATACACTACTTGAAAGATTTGCTTGTTATTCATCTCAAGGCAACTTTTCCCTGTAGGGAAACACATTCGGCACACCACACCTTGCACTTTCACCCTCTCGCTACTTGTTTGTCCGGGAGACTTTGGTAAACATGGAACGGGACCACGTTGGTAGGATCGGTCCTGCCTGGAAACAAGCATGTTATTATAGAGTACAAATATTATGTATGCATATGAGATGAAAGTAATATTTAGGGTGTGTTTCCGTGAAAATAATTAAGGGTCTCTTTTCTGCAAGTTTGAGGAAATGTTTTTGAAATGCAGAGTGAAATTATATTGTAAGAGTTTATTTTAGTCTATAAAAAGTAGTTTTACGGTGAATGACATGTTTTTGTGCTATATGTATAGGGAAGTAACTGGTTTTAGAAAAAGTAGGGGTGCAGAGGCCCTAGTTTTTTCATCAGCTTTCCTCCTTGGGAGAATAGTGAGGTTAACCTTGATATCGGTGTAACTTCCGCTCATAAGTGTACAAGGTTTGTAATCTAGTGTGGGTATTTATTTAATAGTTAGTTTCGATGTAGGGTCGGCAGCATTGAAGACAGTAACTAATTTAATAATGAAATAGGTATTTCTCTTGAATTTCATTACACGTACTGTATAACATGGAATATACATTGGCCGACATGTGGTCACATAAGTGACCACATGTATGGATGACGTAGTGTGCAGTTTTATTTTATTGAGGTTTTATTAAGACAACTCAAATATAGACACATTCAGGTCAGGACCATACTTGCCACAAGTAAAGTAAGCTCCAAAGGTTGTAATTGACAAAAGTTCCTTTCCTGCATGGTTAAAAAAGTCGTTTTCATCTAGTATTTTACTAGTAATCTAGTACCCACTTTCTTAATCTTTATACTCTCCTTCTCATTTCCTTCCATCGTCATGATCATCCACATCCTGAGCTGCAACAAATATTTTACCGCACTCATCGCTCACTCAAAGATGCACTTTTTCTCTGCTAATTGCCTTTAATTTAGCGTATGATACTTGAAGATGACAACGAAGGCGTCGTAACATTTAAGTAACCCCCTGGTATACATACATAGGAAACTAAACAATATCCTGTGGAGTGAAAATCAACGGCCAGTTCATCCGAGTAATTTAATCTTGTGTTATTTAGTATGCCAGTTACTGAGTCAATTTTAGTATAAATTCCCTTAGCTCAGCTAGACATATCAGTTGTTTAAGCTTGGAATTCCTTCCAGAATATTATTTACTCCGAGACATTAAGTAGTGACAGCTGCACTTAATATTGCATGTATGAATGTGCATTTATGAGGCGCTGCAGATTTTTTTATGTAAAATATTTCTTAGCATCAAGCATTTACACACACAACATATACACGGGCATACTGGAAGTGAAACTGTGCAACTTATATTCCCCCCAGATTTAACGTATTTTATGAAAGATTTAACGATTCCCCGGGTTATTGTTTTGCCGACAATACCATTAATTGAGCTGTAAAGAGTGGAAGAATGGTCCGGAAAGGTTCTTGACATAGCACACATAATCACATAGGTACATTGTTTTTGTAGGTTTTTACCCTGCACATGCATGTATCCGGACTCAGCCATGCATACAACCCGCTCTCGCCTGAAGTAAGGAGAATAATTTTTCCTCTCTCCTCTCCTGTCCTGACAATCCGGTATTGTTTTTCCCTTCTACACGGTTACATAACAGAGTGGCAAGAAAAGGCTTTACTTTATTCTTGTACCTTTCCTCTGAGGCACTTACTTTCACTCTGCGAGATCGTGCATTATTCTGGTGTCATAGCAAGACATGTTCTCAAACACTTACTTCTTCCTACACCTTTTACCTTGCGTTTGCCATCCGTCAGCTCCTAACATTCATCAACATTTACACTCTCTTTATAGTAGGAGGATTTACAAAAGACATTTAAATCGTGGGATTTTTATATCAGTTTATACTATTTGATAGCGTCTTACATATGACGGATGTATATACATACATAATATAAGGTTTAAACATGACGTACGACCATCCGGTCTTAATGACGTACATATGAACTGCTGAAGAGCAGTATTGGATAAAGCCCGTATAAAATTTCAGTGGGCTATTTATAACCCGTGTATGTAATTCAAGAAAAGTTGCACACAACATGATAAAGTCATAGATGTAATAGATCTATAGGAGCAACAAAATTGTTTAGTGTTCCGTACACTGTGACAATTCTGTTGTCTTCACTTCACACCAAACCATGAAGATTCAATTTTCAAACTGATTGTGTCTATGGCTTTGATGAGGATGCTGCTGTTGCAGAGGTTCTTTGATGTTTTACAAACCAGCAGGGTTTTTTAAACACACAGTTGAAGTTGTCGGCTTGATAGATACATAATAATTATTATAGTTGATAGGAAAAACAGTACGTGTCCTGGTGTACATAATTTATTAAACCCAAATAGAAACATGAGTGTAAACAGAACCATAACGTATGAAATGTAATTTTGGAGTTCTAGGCACCGTAAAAGGTAAACAAGTCGTATTCGGATGAGCGGTTCGGTTTTGAGAAATGAATGGGATGCATTCTTTCCCATCAAGGCTGTGGAGCGATTCATTTGATTCAAAAGAAGAGGCTTGACCACATTTTCTACTTCTCCAGTTTAGATTACCCGCCTTTGTCTCTAGGCGTGTCAAATTAGTCGGCAGGCTAAATAAACACTCGGTGTGATATTCCACTTAGTTGATAAAGCAGGACCAGTATGTGCATTACTTACCTACCGAAAATACAAAGAATTCATAATTGAGGGTGTAAAAGTTCGTTTTATGAGCAGTTTTTCATCAATTACTTTTCTCCAGCTATATGATTTACATGTTCGGGATTTTCATTCCCTTGAATTTGCAGTTCATTTCAACCAGAACGATTTTGAAGTAAAATAATGCAAAATAAAAATACCTTGTTTCTCTTTGATTCAATAATAAATGTATACTTGTAGGCGCTCCCCAGGTATGTAGGTACCTTCATTTATAATAATTACGAACATGTTTGCTAGAGAAAATCTGTGCGAAGCAGAGTATGTATTGGAATTGAAGCACATTAAATTATTATAGTATGTATATACATGAACTAATGCTTACTAAGGAGTATAATTTCTCTATCTAGCTCCAATTTGTGTATTTTGGTATAAATTTATAAATGCCCCGGATTCTAAACGTTTAGAGTAAAACAAAGATTTTTATGATGTTGAGAGTAAAACAAGGATTCTATGGTGTTTAGAGTAAAACGAACAGGAGGGAGACGGGTTGTAGAAGACATAACTTGTCCTAAAATTGTCAGGGTTGCCACTTGGAACCAGGTTGAGCTAGTAATAATCTTCTTTATAGGAACCACTAAAGAAGAAGTGGCTCTGTCGATTATGCTATTTCTATATAGCATAAGCTAATTACTGTAACGTTACGAAGCGTGAAGTATCATAAGATTCTAGAAGATTGTCATATTATACACAGCCTACAAGGACATCCTGAATTGAGTCTATAGGCTTCCAGCGTGTTTCGACGATCCTACAACATTCCAGCTTTGTCTTTTATGCCAGGTTTTATTATTAGCACTCAGGATTGCAAGAACGCATAATAAGGATTGATTAGACAGACAGGATTAGTGTGATTTACTTATGTACGTGTGTTATAGTAGCCAGGGAAATTGTATACAACCCCTTATATTATAAAAACTTTGTCATTTTGCTGTGCCATGAAATTATAGCGTATTGCTGCGCTGAAATTGACAAATTGTACTTGAGTTTAGAGAGCAGTTTACTAATAATCAATACTGCTTGCATGACTCATTGACACTCTACAACCTCTGCGTTGTATGTATATACGCATGTATTCACGGTTGAAAATCATCATTCGCTTCAAAATCATATAACATTTCCATATGGCTTAAACGAACCGTGAGAATTTGGTATTACTAAAGGAAATAGTTGAACATGCCAGTGTATTTCAGTCCCCTGCGGTCAGTCTTTTTATTAATGTGGACAATGAATTGGTTTGTACCATCCTGTATGTATATGTCTAGATATGTACAAAATCCATTTAAGTCTCATCTGTTGATGGAAAAGGTTCGGTTCGATTTCCCAAAATGCTGTGATAAGTTGGAGTAATGCAACTCAGTTTTTCAACTGCTTCTGATAAAGTGTAGCAGAAACTCAAATCTAATAACGCGAGCTCATGTCCATGTGTAGGTCCGTGTTTTCTCCAAAGTTTTACATTGTACATACATATAACAAGGAACGAGACTTTTCTCAAGGTCTTCGTCCTCAAGCCAGCTGAACGCAGGAGAGAAAACTCTGTAAATACCAACTTTTCATCAGTTCCAATTTAAAAACATTACGAGTGTGGATGCCACCAAGAACATTTATCCTTGAATGTAATTATGGCATGTAGAGAAACCGTAGTTGGAATTAGTTGTAATTATAACGTACATATTCGTGGTTAGTTTTAAGTGCAAATGTCCAGTAGCTCTGTCGGGAAGGCCAAAGCTGTCCAATCAATGCTTGTACAAAATCGAAATTAATTCAGAATGGACGTGTAGAAAAACAAAGTTTTGTGTATGTACAAGGTAAACGGAGTCTACTATTATTACTTTTAGATAAAGGGACAGGCCGCATAGAGAGAGAAGAGGAAAACGAGATGACGAAAACGCCCCGCATGAGAGGTGCATTGTAAATATGTGTATAAGCAGAGTACATTTACATAAAATTTGGTGATGCTAAGCTAAATGAATTATTGATCGGTGTAGGAAAAACTGTTCAACTGTTGCGTTGTAGTGTTACGATTAGTTGAGGCGTTGGCACACAACTGGAAAATCTAGGTAACTATATAATGCAATACAGGCTGGGCTAAATTTCCCTGTACTAAATGTCAAATTGATTTTTGGGAATCCCCTGTGCTATACAGTCGCATGCACAACCGGACTTAAGTCGGGCTCTCTCATCTCCTCCAATCGACTATGATTCATTATCTTTTAAGGAAGTGAATAAATTGACTTTCACGCTCTGGATAAATAGGTTCAAGTTTGCATTATCCATAATAACAAATTGCGCCAAGATAGAAATCCCATGTTGTAATTAGTCTAAAGATATTTAGTTGGTAGCAACTCGTACGTTTACTCATAACGTTTTTGTACAGCTTTTCTTTATAAGGTTCTTAATACATTTGCATGCACTGCCAAAATATAAACTCGACAGATTCGAGATTTTTGCATTGCAGCACAAATTTTATGGATTATCATTTAATATTGAGGTTGTATATGCCATGCAACATACTTTATTTTACCCTGATAATCCCATTCCATGTTTTTCTCCTTGACAGTAGATATAATGTGGTTTAGTACATGGTCACTGTTTGATGGTGGTTTGAAACAGATTCACCACACGACTGCTGCTAGCTTCTACGGATGTATTTTATAATGTCACTGCAAGAAACATAGTGTTGTACAGGGCCAAAACACCTCCGTTATTTGTCATACGTACATGCGGGACATGGACAAGTTACATTTCTTAACCATCTATTTTAGATTAACCATTTATCTACCCACGTCTGATTTACATATGAGAACAGACGAACACAAAATATCATTGGTGATACAGAACTTGGATTGCTTGATCAGACATATGTAAATTAATGTTATTCCTGCACTTTTGATTTACACTGCGTCAAGAGATACTCCGTATATTACTGGATGACTTTTCAGAAACAGTGTTTTTACCACAGACTCCTACCCTCGATTTCCAGCTACAATCCAATCTGCACTGAATGTTTCTGTGTAAAAAGTTTTACCGTATGTGAAAATACTGAGAACAGAGAAGAACAAGAAGACAGCCTAATCAGTTGGGAACTGTTGGTATTTCCAAACTGCGAATTCTCTCGGCAAAGAAAAACTTTTCTAATTTCAACTGTGTTCATACACGACAAATAGTAGCGGTTCCTTTGGTTTAGATGTCGTGTTTAATCATATTGAACTCAATATATTATAGGCACAGAGCGACGACGATGACGTTGGTCCCGACGATGTCGCGGTCACGGTGGAAAGTCGTGATGGCTTCATGGACGAATTTTTCGCCGAGGTACGCTCAAAATAGGGTTTACATTCGATTGCTTTCCAACATTTACCTTTATTTCTTGATTAAAAATGATTCTATGATTAAACAATTAAACTTCAAATTAATTATGTATGTTTCTAAGCAACAGAATATGCTTACCAGAATATCTACAAACCAAAAACCTATATTTACAAAAACAATTACGTTTGATTTTACAGGTGGAGGAGATACGGGAGATGATAGACAAGATTCAGAATAATGTGGAAGAAGTCAAGAAAAAACATAGTGCCATTTTGAACGCGCCAACTACGGACGAAAGTATGATTTTTTATCCGTAGTAAATAGAATGCTTCACAAGAGTACATGCATGCATGTAAGCACGATAGTCCAGTATTGTAAATAACATTTACTAGTACATAATGTATTTTTATACTCAATTAGTTATTATATATTTGTAAGTAATTGGTCGAACCTTTCCGTAGCGATCAAGCTGAAGGAAACTTGCATTCTTATTATCAAACATTATACATGGAAGCAGGGTTCACACAAGGAAAAACAGGAAACCATAATGTTTCTGGAAGTATGTTGATGTATACCATACAGCAGGGCAGCATATACTGTGTGTAGGATAGAAATAAGGATGCAAGACGTTTGGACAACATATAGATACTGCTTATAGTTGCTTTCAATGAACGAAAATTAAGCTACCATGTATATGGTACAAAAGACAACAAACGAGTGGTTATCTGTTCCAAGCGTTGTTCAAATGGATGAAACAGTGTGCTGAATAAGTAAGAATGAAGGAAATGATACTTTAATCATTCCATTGAATACATTAACGACCAGCAGCAACTCTGGCCTGACTCTCTGTTCCGAAGCAAAAAAACAGAAGGAGAGGAAAAGGAAGGTAAACGTTTAATAATGGAAGGATGGAATCGATGTAGCATAAAGATTACATAGAATACGGACTATATAGTAGTTCGGGTAGGGGCAGACAATCATCATCTAGAGATAGCCCACTCGTCGTAGTGAGGCAGGGAACGTTTTGAAGAATTGATGCAGAATCATAACATATACATTGACCTATATAGTTACATGCGTTCGTACACGTATCTGATAGAATGCTCAATCATTCCCAGTCAGTGCTTTAGCACTTCAACTTCATTGCTTTCAAACAGAAACATCCAGTGAGATGGAATAAAGAAGTATTAAAATGAAAAGGATCTTACGTAGGTATCTGTTTACTTGAAAAACAGTATAAACAGCGAGCATGATATAACCCACAGGTATACAGAATATGCTGTAATATTGTAGAAGTAAAGCAATGAAATAGCTTTCTATCCGCCACAGCTTTCTATCCAATCTTCATTTTGCAGTTCAAATGCCAGCATTTTAGGGAGGCCTACGATGAAAATACAGTAGTGCGATAAAAGACAATGGATGCGCTGCTAAAGAGATGAATCCCGGAGATTCTGTTGAATTGAATTTTACTAAACTTCAAAATGCATACAGGTCAATACCCCGAGTTTCAGTTGCTTGAAGATACACAAAAACGGAAACTAGAAAAGGCTTAAAACTTGGCAGCACCAGTAATATTAATTGAATGTTTTAGGAGTAAATGGATGTAGAAACCAATTTCTCTTTAAAGTCACTACGATAGGATGATGTGTTTTTACACTTTTGCTGTACACCACAACCTTTTAATTCTTCGCAAAAACAGTTGAAAATTATATTTCGCCAGAGGATAAAATGAAACCAGACAGGTCATGAGGTAAATGCATGCTAAGTTACATTCTGCTGAGAAATTTTAACGCATAAAATACAGCCAACATTTGATCGATGATTCTTTGAATAGCTTTATACTGTAAACTTGGTCACAAGTAATTAAAGTAAAATGTATTGGAGAGTTCATGTTAATGTACAATTTTATCATGTTGTCCCTTATTACAGAGATGAAGCAAGAGCTAGAAGACCTTATGGCTGGAATAAAAAAGACAGCGAATCAAGTTCGCTCTAAACTAAAAGGTAAATATTCTGTTTTACTTGCCAAACTTGACATGCTATATATATATATATACATTCATGTTTAATTAATATCTGTAATGTAGATTTTACTTTGAAATGTGATCCTTCAAAATCGCCTGAAGATTTCATTCGAATATACCCTTATAAAGTTATCTTTGATCAAAAATTTAAATGCTGACACGCTATTTTGTAACTGGATTTTGAAATTCATAAATGGTTGCAAATGTATTTACAGTAATTGAGCAAAATATCGAACAAGAGGAGCACACAAATAAAACATCTGCTGATCTCAGGATACGCAAAACGCAACATTCCACACTTTCCAGGAAATTCGTCGAAGTCATGACTGAGTACAATCGGACTCAAACAGACTACAGAGAAAGGTGTAAAGGTCGAATACAACGACAACTTGAAATTAGTAAGTTACCATTCTCAAATGACAAAACTATTATCAGGTTGTTTGAACTTTTTCATGATTATGGATGACACAAATTTCTTATTGTAACATTATTTAGCCGGTAGGACGACAACAGATGAAGAATTAGAAGAGATGATCGAGCAAGGAAATCCAGCCGTTTTTACTCAAGGGGTGAGAGATATGTTGCAGACAGCTGCATCTTCCCTTTTTAATTAGCTTACTGTACTACTGAGACCCACAATTTCTTAAGTATTGTTCACCTTCTTAATTTGCATTTAATTTGCTGTATTTCAGATTATTATGGAGACTCAACAAGCTCGGCAGACATTGGCAGACATAGAAGCGCGTCATGCTGATATCATTAAGTTAGAAACTTCTATTCGTGAACTCCACGATATGTTCATGGATATGGCCATGCTCGTCGAAAGTCAGGTAGGTGTTGTGAATGCAAATGCTTTCGTAACTCTTGCATTAATTTTTCAATTGAACAAGTGCAAAGCAAAATCCAACGAATTGTTCAAAATTGTATTATTTTTATTTATCAAAAAACGTTGCCTGTAAAATGAAAACGATGTTGTATTCTTTACAAAAAGTTTATTACTAAAACATTCTTAAGGATATGTTGTCAAGTTTCAATATGAAAAAGTTATTTTTGAAGCCTACTTTGATTTTTAAGGCTCAAAGGTTCAAATGAAATCAAGCATGTTCACTGAGTATTGCGATTATTTCAGGGTGAAATGATAGACCGGATTGAATATCACGTTGAACATGCAGTCGACTATGTCCAAACGGCCACCCAAGACACAAAGAAGGCCCTCAAGTATCAGAGTAAAGCTAGACGGGTAAGGAACCCTTACTTTTATTTCTACTTCTCTTTCCTTGATATGTTAAGCCAGCCATGTGCTGTAAAAGAACATGACTACCGGCACGTTGTGTGCTTAGTGGGACTGTTGTGAAAGTGCCAGGTTAGTTTTCTTAATCTGGAGGCAATTGGTATAGTTTTCCTAACTTTAAGATTTTTGGCAATCTCCCTAAAATTAGGCATGTGACAGTCTTCCTAACCTTAAGTACTTGATAGTTTCTATAACTTCAGTACTTGGCGGTTTTCCTAACTTTAAGTATATTGAAGTTGTTTATAAGAGATATAGGAACTCTAATAAGGTTCGACACAGTCACTCCCAAAACGGGATATATTCCTTACTTTTCAAAAAACATAGAGCCATAATAACGTATCTATTGCAATTTCAATACTATGAACATGCACTATCATATTTCATGAACGTATAAGTATAACAGTAAATTGTAGGCACACGTCCAGTTGACCTAACACTGGTACCACAAATTAAGTTGTGCAGGTCGCCATTGAATGTAGTTGATGAAAAGCTGTAAGTTATTGCTCAATTGCTTGAATACTTCCAATTCCTTAAGTAGAATTTAGTCTCTTAAGGAAAGGGTTGCTGATCATGTTTTATGACTTTGACCTCCTCTAATTATAAAGCATGTTGGATACAGTGTATAAGCTGTAGTGTGGCTGGGGCTGAAGGCAAAATAGAAGCCTTGTGTGTACATTAAATCTACTACATTGTTCTGGCTTGTCCAAGCTCATAAAATGAATTGCATCATCATTCCACTTCCAACTTGTCAAACTCTGGTGTACACTTGACTTGCTCATTATAATTCATCACGCATTTAATATCTGTATTCTTTTTTACATATGCCATACACATTTGACTAGCTTGGTTAAATGATTAACTACATTTTTCTAATAACCGATTCGCGTGAATTACTTGTAATATCTACTTGCAAAATGTCATCGCATTACTTCATCCTGAATTTTCATCGGTTTATGCATAACACAGTTTTGCTTATTCGTAAAAAGGAACAGAGTAACATTTTTGCTAAATTGTAATAATTTTTAGTGAATTCCGAGTAAAAGATAATTGGTTACCTATATGTACTTATGGTTGCAAAAAGAAACTACAAGGAGTCCCATTTTGCCCATGATTCAAGTCATGCAAAAAGAAGAGTTCGTGCAAAATTCGTAATTCCACGATGGATGCAAAGTGTGATATACGTAAAGAAGTTATTCTGCGATGCTTCGACTTCCGATTGTGACACTTCTTTCAGCTCATAAGAACATGAGAACGAATGTGCCATGTTTTTAAAGTAATTGAAAATAAGACGCAAGGCTATATTATAATAATTTACTGTTGCTCATTGCTCAAAATATAAGTATAATATCTTTACATATGAACTTGTCAGTTACTACCAATCAAATTTCTTAGAACTTATAAAAATTTATATTCCCTTTTATTGTGATTGTAACACATGTGTTTCAGATATGGATGGCTAATATATCTATTAGCCATTAGTTTGGAACTTGTACTTTTTCCTACATCATTTGCCATTAGTTGGGGTAACGAGCACGAAATAATGATGAATAATTAGGGAAGTTCTTGTAATGTTATGCTTGTATGAATCGGATGAGTCAAATTCTCATAATTTGATGATTCAGTGATAATTAGAATATGCTCCGAAGGAAGCCGTGTACAAATCCATATTCGCCAGTGCTAGCAACTTGTTTACAAACTTTTATCATTAGCCATCGTTTTAAATGACAGACAGAGCAAAAATCAGTTGTGTTCCCTTGAGTTTCCAAGTACCTATATCCAAATGATTTTAGCGTAATTTGCTAAAGCTCTTCTTGGATTTATGCGGTGTTATATGATCTGTATAATTGAGGAAGCATATAAAATAGTTTAAGTATTTGAGGAAGTATAAAATATAATAGATTTTCAAAGTGTAGGAGTACATATAATGGGTTTACGTTGGGAGAAACTATGGTAACACATGTTGTGTGCATCATTTTCGAGTATCTGATTAACACACTCTAAGGCATTTATCAGTTTATGATAAGCTGGAATAAATCCCTATTTACACCGTGTATATGAACTGTACATATTGCCAAGTAAAAGACTAACGATGAGTACATGATGGACCCTTCATTCAACCCAAACGGAACCAATTAAAAACCGGTTGTCTTCCACCCATATGTAATCCTCCGCACTGCTTTGTACTGGCAATGTGTTGTTGGTCATATCGATTCTCGCATTTGTTTTTTTCGGAAAATCCTATTTCCCTTCCTTTCTTTGTGTTATGTAGCACTCATCTCTAGTTGAGAGCATCAGTATAAGCCCAATTAGCAGAATATCGGGTAATAGGCTATAAAGCTTATACTTCACTAATCTCATTATGCTTAATACTATTAATTCTTACTCAGGAATAGTTTGGTAATAATTTTGACAGTCTGTACAGATGTGTGTAGCTTTTAATTTCTCTTGTTATATGAGCCGTTGTGGTATTCTACGTTAGAGCATAAGCTCACAAAAATATTATACATAGTGTATGGCTTAATTATAAGTATATTTTACCTCTACGCGTGTTATCTACACGACTTTGAGTACCAATGGTTTCAATTTAAGCATTCAGGCGACTGAATGACGAAACTATTTGGCTGTGTCTGCCGCTACATGCAACATTGTTTCTACTTCGGACATTCATTTATAAAATGTGTCTTACACAATTCGGTACACACATTTAGAAAGGCGGTATGTCAATACAGTGCTTATAGCATTATAATATCCTTTGCTATAAGTACTACTGTATCGCTATTTAGCAATACTACGAATGCGATTATAGACTCCGTCTAACAAAATTTATGCAACACAAAGTTGAAGACTGTAAGTATACATACCTAAGTATACTATTGCAGCGTTCTTTCTTTCCCTGCAGTAATAATTTCGTAAAATCATGACTTGCTTATACTGTAAAAGTGTTAGCACTTTTTTACACATACGTTTCGACAGGATTAAAAACCCAGCCACTATAATATTCTGCTCATTAGTTACATCCGTGGCTAGATTAAATTACATTAATTTGCATAGCGCTACCATTAGAACTTCCGACATTTCAAGTATTACAATATTTACAACCTATTTCCTTGAACGTGGAAGAATATCTAAGTAGGTGTAAATACAAAGTGCAGCTTGGCAGTAGTACTTCCAAGCTGCTACTTTCTTGTTTTAGAATGAAACTTACCCTACATTCAGAAGATGAGTTTCAGCTTGTTAGGCTGCACAGTACTAATTTTACAGTGTTTTTGTACGTGTTGGACATTAGAAAATATCTCAATCATTTTCATCTCAATCATTTTCTTCAATTTAGAAAGCATCTGGAAATATTAAATTCTAAAAAAGTCATACACTTTGAAATGAATTTAAAATTTTCAGTTTTTAATACGTAGTTCAACTATTTCATCCTTCGTGAATTTTTCTTCATCTATTTGTGAAATTGAGTTCTTCGTGGGCATTACTGGATGATTGTTGTCACGATCTTTGTAAATTGGCCTTGCAAATAGAAGAATCAGCGACCGAAACACATAATTTCAGCTCCTCGACTTTGAATCCACTTTCTAGGAAAAACCTCTGTTCTCATTGTTGATGGTATTCATCTTCTATAGTAGGTCGGCATAGTTCAACGCATGTCTGTTACGTTTACCAAAGACTCGAAGAAGAAATATTTGGAATAGAGGAAGAAAGCTTCTTGTTCTTTTTAGTTAAAATACCTTCAGGCTATCTATAATAATTCTAAATTATTTTTTCTGCAAAACTACAAATATGAAAAAAGCTGTGTGATTTTGTGAAATGGAAATGAAAAGTGGCTATTGTTTTGGATTGCTTTCAAAATCCTAATCCTAAAAACTATCCTAAAACCTAATGAATATTTAAAAATAAATGTAATCATAAAGCTAATTTATGGGGGTCTTCCTGAAATACACAGATCAATACACTGCAAAATACCAGCCAAGTAAAAACTATCCTATAAAAAACCAAAACTTCAACTGTGGCCGCATGTAACATTTTTCCATTTCTCGAATTTTATGTCCTCCAGACTTTTATTCTAGAAGTACTCAACATTCAGTACAAGTTGCAGTTGTTCTGGCTGATTGAGCTCTAACACTGGTTTCTCCAGCGATTGTGTGTTGGAAACTTTTAAAACGAGCGTACAAGCTTTCAGAGTTACCATAAATTTGAATGCTAATATGTTCTAATACATTGAATGGTGCAGGTGGTAAGAGGTCTTTAAATTCCAAGTCATCTTTTCACTGCCGTAATAACACTGTTGTAAAGAAATAACATATCCTTGAAGGTAGCTTCAAGCTCGAGCGTTCTCAGGAACTTGTTCACCAACGTCTTGTAAAAAGGATTTTTCCTGCATCTAAAAATGCACTTACCTTTATATGGGTCCACTATTACCATTTACTTTCATCGGGAGTTTGAAGTGTTCTTTTACGCACATGTTAGATATTGAATTTTCATGTTTAACCTTGTTCTATATACCTGAATTGACATCCCTGAGAGTAAATTTTAGTATTCACAGCGATCTTGATACAAACGATGCGTGTATTTGTATGTATAAATACAATCTTGAATAAAGTATGTATAAGTACATAGTAACAAGTACTATTGAATAATATATTATGAAATATTAACTAAATGTGTGTATATTTTTTGAATTTGCAGAAGAAGATTATGATCATGATCTGCCTGTTAGTCATTGGTATTATTTTGGTGTCGACCGTGGCAGGTTACTTCTCTAAGTAAATATCGTCAACTACCACGCTCCAAGGGGGGAAATAAGTTCACAACAAACCATAAAAATAATAAACAATTGTTACAGTAATGTGTTGCGATTATTATAATTTCATATTATTACGATTATTATTAGTAAGTAAATGCAAATAATATTTAAAAACTGATTATCCTGAGAAAAAATGTGTGAAATATATACAAATTACCGGACGCTATGTATATAATTATATATTATATAATAAATTATTGTTAATATAGACGCTAAATATGTAAAATCACTATGTATTTTCAGTGTATTCAACAGAATATTATGTGGTATATGTGGAGAAAGGAGTTTGCTACTGTATTTGAGTAGAAAAGTGAGAAAGCAACAGTCACGAAGACAACTGAATCACATTGCTCCCTATTATCATTATTGTTATTATTATAGTTGAGTATTAAGTCACACAAAAGAGATACCTATGTAAACAAAGTTGAAGGTTTTTTAAAATGTTTTCTGAGGGTTTGATTGCGGGGGAAAATGATATTTACGTCAAGATAATTATTTATTATCTCAACAATATATAATTAATATTACATTTTTTGAAATGATTACGATTAAAATCTATAATATGTAACGCGAATATTCCATATATACTATATAATTTTTTATAAAGTTTTCGTTGCTGTCTAGAAATGTTTTTTTAAGTCTGTACTTTGTACTATATTATATGGGTATATATACTAGCGCTAAATGAACTTTCAGAGAGAATTCTCAAACGTAGCAGACATATTATATTGTTCACCACGTACAAGTATTTTATGTGTAGAGTATGCTCTAATAATTTAAATGAGTGCTTCTTGCATTTCCTCTTCCTATGGTATATAAGTACTACATTTAAATACAACGTGCTAAAAATATAATTGCTCTGCTGCTCTTATAGGAAAAAGTGCTGCTAGTCTATAAAAGTTAACATCAACTTTTCCTTTCCAAAAATGTTAACATGTATCTTATCCTTGAATGTGCTTCTCAAATAGTAGAACACATTTCAACTCAAATACTTCACTTATTAAGTATGATTATTATTGTATATTTATAGGAAATAGTTAAGTTGTAATAGTAGACATTTCGGTTTTTTAAGTGTTGTCTCTTAATACATCACTTAAGACTTTTTAACTTATGAGTTTTTATGCCAAGAGGAAGCAACAAAACCTAAATACATGAGCATATAATAATAACAAGCTAAACGATTCTGCTTCATCTAAGATTATTGGTATATTGTTCAATCTATATACAATTGCTATACATTATAATCAATGATTAAGGAAGTATGAGGAAAATGAAATTCAAGCAAGAAATCCGTAGTTTATGTTGAGATGACAAATAAAAGAAATTGATGAAGATCGTTCAACTCTCCACAACAAGGAGAAAAAAATAGTAGCATTGACAAGAGTTATGGTTGCTGCTTGGTTTTAAAACAAAAAAAATATTTGCCACATGTAACATTACATAAAAAATAATATGAAATTACAATGAATGCAAAGTGGTTTAAAAAAATATATAGCTATTATTCTATAGTATTGTAAATACATAGCTATATATTATAGATGGTTGAAAATCAGCTACTATTACCGGTTAAAGTAATTTATTCCATCATTGCCGACATTACTATTTCGTAGTCAATTCAACTTTAGCTACGGATACAAAATACTGTTTTCATGTAGCCATTAGACGCAAACAAACGAGAATCTTCAAAAATCCTGCCTAAGAATTTCCATAGGAATATTTAGAAAAAAATATTGTCTAGATGCATCTTACCTGTTACCTATTTATAGATATTAGAAGCTGAGTTGGAAAAACGTTGTTGTGAGTTTTTTAACTAATACAACTATAATATTACATACTACTACTGCGTAAGTAAGATATTCATTTATGTTTGTGAATCAGCACAGCACTCAGCTTCTGATTCCCCAATCTTGTGATTCTATAGTATTTCTTCACGTATATAACTTTTTGTCCTATAAATATCTTAGGAGATGTAATAATTACTTAGGAGTTGTAAGTACTTTGGGTAAGAAGTTTTAATTATGCACTTATCACACGTGTAGGAGGTAATAGAGCGAAGAGGGTTTCCCTTTATAATTGATAATTCTTTCTCCTTTTGTATCTTCCAGTACATATGTACAAATACTAGTAATGAGGACAAGCTCTTCCTATGACACGCATCGTCCCAATGTATAAGTATAAAGAATTATATGCATACGCCGAGTCAACAAAACTATAAGTATGTACAGTATTAACATTCCTGGAGCTAAAATATTTCCAATTTATTTGCGAATTCCGTTATTACATTCCATGAGTGAAAATGGTGGTTGAAATTTTATCAAGTGTAAATGCGGATTCAGTGAAGTTTACGTGTGAGTTATGTGATGTACAATGTAGTATAGAACAAGAAGCCTTAAAATACTGATTTGATTTCCACTGACTTACTTTTATCTCTTTCACCGACTTTCTTTTGAACTTTATCATCAAGATACTTTCACATTTTTACATTGTTGATTACCCATAAAAGTTAGTTGAAAGTCATTTCGACATTACTAAAATAGCCATCCAGTGTCTTGAAATGATCATCAAGATACTTTAAAAGGATTATCACGTTACCTGAAATATTGATCTGTACGTTGCTTTGAAAAAGATGACCACGTTTACTTGAAAATGATTCTCATATTACTTTGAAAAAAATTGCCTAGCCACTTGAATATGAGTTATTAGATCACTAAATTATTTCCGCGTTTTGAAGTTGGTTCAGCTTCAACTCCCCAAAAAGATGACATTTTTCGCTCTGTTATCTCATATACGATAGAGTATGATAATGTGAAACTTGCGATCCTAGCTGTAAGGTTAAAAAAACTTATACAATGAAAATAATAATCAATAACTATAACATATACAACAATACTACTATAGGTTTCTTTAGCTCTTGAGCTGTAACTGTAGCACAAACACAGGCACATATATGCAGTATTTTTAAACACCTGTAAATAAGATATGGATGCTTGTTGAGAGTAGTATTGTGCAATGAAATGAGAAAGAAAGCGTGTAGAAGCATGAAGAGAGAGAGAAACAAGTTCCAAAACATTCATATAAAAAACTGTGCAATAATATTCCGGAGAAGAGTTTTTGCTGTCTGACTGCCAAACTCCCGACTACAGCTATCTCTTCTTTAGGATGTCGATGAGGTCAGCCGTCTGAGCGTGACAGTTCTCAGTTTTCTGCAGGTTATTAATGATTCGGGCTTGAATACCAGCAAAAGAAATTCCAATGATGATGTTTAAAAAAAATGATGCTCAAATCCAGTGATTTTCGATATGAGCTACTCCGTCAATGTGTTTTCTTGGTTATGTATACATATTTATGAAGGAAACACATGATATATATTGGAGATCTGCAATATCTTCATTGCCTTTTGACAATCTACAAAAAATATAGCAGCATCTTTGTAGCTTTCATTCCCGAACAGCCTGTCTGTCGTGTAAACGTTCTTGTGTGTACATAGGCTTTAATTTTCTATACAGCCTGTTATATAGTACCTTAATGTGCCCGATATGGGCGAGGAGGTGTGGTCGGGCAAGCTATCAAAACAGTTTCCGAAGTTGTGTTATATATGACAAACATTAATTTTGCCCCATCAGAAATGGTCGGGTGTGTACTCCTCAATTTTCTCTTGTGAATGCGTACATGATTCAACTCGATTAAAGTTTGTGGAAAGCGCTAATCTGTTCTTAATCCTTTAACATTAAGCCTCTCTTTATTTTATCGTCTCACTTTTGCTATGTCTGTATTAAGCTTGGTCTGTATATGGAGTTATACCTCACAGTCTTTCCATCGGTTTAGTTATTTGTAGTTTCTTTACTTAAAGGTTTCACACAGGTAAATGTTAGAACTATTATACAATTTTTAGGGCGAAATAGTTCCTACTTGTTTCGTATCCACTTACCGAAAGCCTGTTTCGTATAATTACCTTTCCTGTACACATGCCTTAGTTCTCACAGAATGTCGTTATTTCTTGTTGATATTTCCTGCAATCAACGCCATGTAATACATATGCCTGTCATCCTTAGTCAAAATAATACAGTATAGCAGTGTAGCAATTATCCCAGAATAAAGGGGAAAGTTTCACAGTACTATACTACTTTATTGCTTTCTCGCTACTACCACCAATAAACACTTTGAAACACAATTTAATTTTGCAATAATAGGAAATTATACACACAAATGTTTTTGGCAGCTGAAATTACGCAATAATTATGTAGCTGCGTAATCTTCTTGTAAAAGACATACCTATTAGTAGTGTGTTCCATGTATTAGAGAAGCACTATAGAAGAACTAAAATAGATTTTCAATCAAATCAATACATTTTATGCCGTGCCGTTAAGTTTTGTATTGGATAATTTATTGACATATAGGTATGTAATCTATTTAAAGATATTGTTCATAAGTATAAATTATTCGCAATTTTAGCACCATTTACGCTATTCCCTGTAAAACTCGTGTAGATTAAAAAGTATATATAGTTTTTAAAATGTACATATAGATACATGCGTCTGTATTGTTCTCAAGTGTATATCGACGACAACGAAATTTTTATTTGCGCTACGGTTTACATACGTACGTGTATATATGTTTAGATGAAAAATAACTCAAATTAATTAACTCGTTACATACTTTATTCTTATTACAGTTGTTGTGAGTTTGATCCAATCACACCATACAATTTTTGTAGGTGAAATAAAAAACAAGTGTTAAGAAATAGCTACTTGCAAGAAGAGTATCTATTGATGATGTAATAAATTATAGCATATACCTAATAGTAGTTTATACATTATTAACTAAGTTTGATTTTCTGTGTACATGCAAACCGCAGTTAGTTAAAATTTGGAGACACGAATTCTCACAATAATATCCCAATTTTGTGATCACTAAATGTTGTAACTCTTATAAAACATTGTATTGTAATGTGTAATGCCAATCAAAAATATAAAATAGACCTCTTTCAGATAATACATGAGATATAGTTTTTGTTGAGCTTGGTTTAAAACAAAGGTTGTAGATAAATAATCATGTAGATTGAATTTATTGTTGAATGTGATACGGACGGAGGATCTAGTCATGAGGAAAACTATTAGATAATATAAGTTAAAGGGTTTCATTTATAAACATAAATAAAAATGAAACGTAAGTGGAAGTCCTGGGGTGTGACCAATATGCGCCTAAAAGGAAAAAGTAATAATAACTGTTGGTAATAACTGTGTCGATGAGTCTCTTATAAGAATCAGAAAAATCCATCATGATATTGATTAAATTTTAAGCGGAACCGATATTCCTATGTACCAGTAAAGGAGGTGGGATGTACTATTTCAGCTTCTATATGTTGTCATCTTAGAGGTATTTTGTAATGTTTTAGTATGGACGCAGTCCATTGTGTTGTCCAACGTCTCAACAAAGCGATCACGTATATAATAACATTATGATATATCCTTAAATGGTTCAAAGTACCGTTACTCGTGTTTATAAAAGCAGAAGTTCACGGGTTTCTTAGTTAGTAAAGCTCAGCTTACTTGAGTGGTTGACATAGGCCAAGTATGTATACATATTGTACTTGTTGGCTTATGTCGGTAATAATTTTTAAAAGCAACAACAGCAACGACAACAACATTAAAATACATAAAACCACCTACAAAATCATTTGTGACGGAGAAAGAATATAACAATTGACTGGGAAACATGTCGAGTTTCAAAATACCAAGAGATGAAAACGAGTCTAGAATGTGGTACGTTATCTTAAATAGTCACAAGTCTGTCCACAGATACTTCTACGTGTATTACAAAATTATAGTGTTTCTTTACAACACCTCTTAGTAGGCATTAAAAAACTATTCATGTCAGATACTATTAATATCACTTTTACGGCAGGAAAAAAATGATTTTGAAAAATTACATCGGAAGTAGAATTTGTCTCGGAGGATGGACTGTGTGAAGTTCTGAAGCAATAATATGATAACAGCATACAAAACATGTCAGTTGATACTATAATTCAGATCTAAATATTTAGTTTTACAGGCTGTATGCTATATAATAATTACTAATTATTTAGGAATATAATATATTAGACACATGAACGACCTTAAGTACACAATTATTAAAAAAGAACAAATATATAAGTCCTAATAGGAAAGAAAAAATAAACGAGAAAAATGCCTCCATATATACCATAATTACATTATACATAAATTTAGAGAATAGATGATTATAGAATTTAGAACACGGAAGCATTCATGAATTACTTCGTAATAAAAAATATACATTGCGGGGATTCTTGAATACTTTTAAAACATTTCAAAAGCATAATAATTCATTCTCATCATCATATATACTATACTACTATACATCCATTTCGCCAATATACATACAACATTACATAAATACATGCAGTTCAACTCAACATACTAAACTATTTCAACCATTCGGTGTATTGCCACCATTGCACTTACTGGCTTCCTAAATAAAAGAAACACTTTTAACCTGTATACCGTGGCTTGATATCTACATAATATATTATAATATTAAACTATACCCCAAATTAAGTTAGTGAGCTAAATATGCACAGACTTGCTGATGTCATTCACAAGTTAAAAAAATTATAGCCTATTTAAAATATAATCTTTTTAGGAAAAACGTCGATTGTTAGGGAATATCCTATATTAATAATAAACGAAAATACGATCGATTTTCAAGTAACTATATTAAAACTAATTATTTAATAATAATTATTATTAAAATTGCAAACGCCACTACGATGAAGTAAACTATTAGGTAGAGAGCAGGAAAAATGATGAATTAATACTAATATATCCTGTATACCTAATGTATAAGGTATTTAATACTTTACTGAAAATCAGATAAGCTCCGATTTGATGACTTCTGAATGTCAATAAGTGAGAAAATAAAACTTTTTGAAACTCATTCCGCTTTAAATAGATCTACATATTATATAGCGTATGTAATGTATATAGCGTAGTGTATATAGCAGCAACAATCAGTGAAACATTTGTTGCGAAAAGCACTCATGAACATCGTCATGATGTTAATTGTACAACGGGCTAAAACAAAATTTTAGTCATTATTAATTTAATTATTATTAAAAAAAAATATAATTATTATTAAAATCAGAGGCTCACAATCAAATTTTTATGATGAGCCTATATAGTTCCATAAAATCTAAACGTAAAAACACATTAGCCAGCTCTGGTCATAAGATTATGCATTGATGAGGATATTATTAAATAATTTAAATATACATACTATATAGTTGTTATTATTATTACATAATGCGAAATAAAAGAATAAAACACCAAAACACTTGTATGGTGTACGAAATCAAGATAATGCGAATTTGTTTTTATAGTTAATAAGTACTAATAACAATCAATTTCAATACTTTATTAGAGAATATTGCGTGAATATATGTGTGGTGAAAATATATTGCCTAACTGCCTCTTTAGAATTTTTCAAAATATTTAAATATTATAATATATTACTAAGAATAATACGAGAAATACAAAGGATACTGAAAATTTGGTCGTGAGTGGAGTAATGTTGAATGTCACCGAAATAATATGTATATATATATATACGGGAAAATATACCTGAAGTTATCAAAAAAGTGCATAAATTCAAGATCAAAACTTACGCTATATCTTATATATGTATATATAAATATTTCATGTGTATGTAATGAATAACGCTGAAACTTCCAATAAGTGTTCTGGATGAAGCATTGCTGTTCATATGTACTAATTTAATGAAACGTCAACAATCATCACTAATATCAACATCAATAATTATTCAACAATCCAAATCTATAGGAACTTGAAATTCCATGTTAAAATCAACACAATCAAAAGTTCTATATATTTTCAAGTGAGTGCAGGAAAGAAGTTGAGCCAACCGTTTGACAATGGCGTGCTTTGCAATGGAAACGATGGACATCTTAATTAAAAATTAGCGTGCTTTTGAATAAAAACCAGCGAACATGTACGACAGCATCATGTATGAATAAAAACAACGTTTATTTGAAAACACCGTTACAAACAACGTGTATTTGAAAACAGCGGGATTGAAAACATCGTGCTTTTGAATTTAAAAAGCCAGCATATACGTATATGAAAACATCGTGCTTTTGAATAAAAACAGCGTTCATTTGAATAATCAAGAGGTAGGATGATATATGAGATAATTCGGGCAAAACCGTACAGCCGATGAGAACCAGCAACGATCGGAGACATCGAAAGGATTAAAAAAATAAAACTACTAATAAATAAAAGTGAGACGAGAACGTTCCAACTCCCTCCGCCCCGCCTCTCCTAAATGTACCTACAACAATAATTTTTTTGAAATTCTCGGTGTCTCAATGTGTCTAATAATGTGTTGATAACTATTTCTTGACGATATTAATCTATATTATACTGATTGTAAGCTCGTATATAATTATATATATACACACGAATCTATAAAGAAAAAAATATTGTTCCATCTTCTTTGAGTATCACATTACTCGATATGTACTATTATGTCAATGAAAATATTTGCATTAATAAGCTCTTGCTGAGGATCTCTTTGTCTGCTCGCTGAATGTGTACGTGAATCTATAGTTTACAAAAAATGCTTTAGATATCTAAAAAAAAGCAACATTCATAACACAACAAAACTACCTTCATCAACCTAATACATTATAAACAATAATACACTAATAAAAAATATGCGAAAGAATATAACGGTTCACTTATTCGGTGAGGGAAAACATGATGATAAAGTTGTAATTTGAACCATTATTAACAGTGTTATATAATGTGTAGATTTTACACGTAGGTATACAAAAAATACCGAAAAAAGCATGCATCGTTCATGTATGATACATACATTATATATATTATCTTGTTAATTGAGTCACTTCAACGAGACTTGTCTCTCCATTGCTTTCTGTTTTAAATTATCTATATTATATGCAGTGGTTGGTAGAAGATGAGAGGAGATTTATGAACAAAATATGAATGATTGTTTTTTCTTTGGGTGATCGCTGCCCTATTTGCAAATAATAAAACATGATACTTCTATAATATGGAGAAATATCGGATGAGTCGTATCTCCCCATTGATTTTTTCTTCGCATTCCCAAGGCTTCAATATTTATAATAATATCCCCAAAGCTTCAAATTTTAATGACATGTTAATGCAATCCAAACCCGGCATACTATTATTTGTATTGATGGTTTATATCGTCTATTCATTTGCTCAATCACGGAAATTGGCGAGATGCCGAAATCATCTTTATTTTTATCATTGAGACATCCCAAGCTCATTTAATTTGATGATTGTACATTATTAAACAACCAATTAGGTGCGACATAAGAAGAAAATGCCGAGAAAAAGTTCTTGAATTGGAAATCATATCCAGAAATGTTTATTTTGAAATCATGATAACATATACTTGATATATGTTCATCAACCAAATACATTAGAAACAGCTTTGCTAAAACTGGAAAACGAGCTAAACACGGCGGATGAATGTTGATTGTCCTGATTCTGAGGGAACATTTGTGACGATGGAGGAAATGGGCCCAAGGGTGGCTGTGGTCTCTACATTGGAAAATTCGTGGATCATCAAGTCTACATCTAATATACTCATAAACTATTCTGTAATATATAAACTGGCTATATTAACTGTGAACAACTTCACTGGAGTAAAAGCTGACGAGTATACAAACAACTTCCAATGAGGTACAAGTATTATTATTTTACTTAGTTATTATACATATTACAATATTTTTTATATATTTTACAATATCATTTGCAAAAAGATGTTCCAATCTAAATCCTTACATAGCTGATTAATGAAGAAATATCCAAAAACTAAATTTGTATAATCAGCGGGCAAGATGAGAATAATGAAATATGGAAATATAATGATTTGAAAGATGTAAATACTATAGAGCTGAAGCCAAAAAGTACTTTACAAATGAGACTAAAAAGGTTTGAATAATTGGAGGACGTGGATAAAATACTGAAAGAAAGATTCATAATATCAAGAAAGTAGTAAAGTCATAGCAGATTGCCTTAAACGATAAAATGATTCCCCACACTGTTAGGACTTAGGAAAGCTTATTACAGATGAGTCTCGGAAGAATTGAGGATTTTCCTGTAATTAAGAAATTCAATACTCACACTAATAATAATTTTATTCGTTACGTTTACTTTGGCTGACTTCCTAAACTTTTAACTATCACATTCACATCGAATCAGCAGTTTCCTATCAGTTATATGACTTGTTCTTATAGTTTGCGTAAGTCTAATAGATACTGATGACTTCATTATAGAAATCCAACTCGACGTTTTTGACACTTTTATTACATATATACCTATATGTACGTAAAGTAATAATCACTAGAGCCTATCGATCAGGTAAAGTCTAAAACTTATGGGATATGTCCCAAAACGTCGGAAGAGCATTTTGGATAAAAACGTATACTTGCTCTTATTGAATGCACTTAAAATTGAAGATATGCCTATATACATACAAGTGGATTCTAATGTCTTAAGTTATTATCACTGCGTTCTAAAAATATGTATAAGGCTAAACTTGTGCTGAGAAGTCTATGTCTATGAACACATCCTCAGGGTAATACTGCCACTTTCGCACCTTATTAATAATATACTACTAGTCTTCTCTTTATGTGAATGGTAAGAAGAATAGGAATATCTTCACGCTGCTTCTTGCTAGAATGTGCAGTGTCATTATATTACAAAATAATTTACTTGGTGATACAATATTGTCAGTTAATTAACTACTTCGTACGACTATTTTGAACTTGTTCTCCTGAGAAGAAAAAGAGATCAAAGTGTTCTTAAAAAGCCAAAATTTACCAATACTTTATACATTGTGTAATTATAATAATTATTATATGTACATTATAGTAGATTTTATATATTGTTAAATTTTCAATAACAGTTTAAAAATTAATTGCAATCAAATAAGAAATTCCTACTGATAAAACTGCTTTTTCTCTTCCCAGGAGCTGTATATGAGTTTTGTAATATAATAAGCCGAAGGTCTAAAAACTGCATTGTGATAAATCATCTTTAAATTTAGAGCTTCGAACCATGCTAACCAATATGAATCATTATATAATTAAGTACGATTACTTATAGGTTACTTCGTTGCAATTTTCAAGTTAACATAAAATCCGTATTTTAAAATAACTGCAGGGAAATTTTACTATACACGATGGACTAGGAAATATTTAGAAAAAAAGATATTTTGGTTCGCCCTGCACATGTTCTGTTGTTGGAAATTGAGAACAAGAGAGTTAGTTGGGATTCCTATTAAACCACCATCGGTAATCCCTGCGTTACGTCCAAAAAGTAACGAAGGAACTAGTAGAGTAACAAAGAACAGTAAATTTAAAACTAAGACGTGTGGAAGCAATGTCCCAGATTGGCCACTTGATGGAAGCTGGAATGTGACTTCAGTTTTGTTCCCTAACGCCTCGGGTAGCACGTATTTCCCAGAGACCTACAAAGGATATTGACCAAAAGCAAAGACCCAACACCCATTTAGAACTGGCAAAGGAAAATGTCATATAGAATTAGAGCTAAACCTATACTATACAACAGAAACCATACCTCCTGTAAAGAAACTACTCTACAAAGACAATAAGCTTAAGAGCACACAGCGGATAGATAAAATCCCATCCCTTGCACCGCTACTACCACTTGCCGCGTGTGTACAAGGAGCTTTACGTGAGTCGAAAGTCCGCGTGATTTCATTGACAAACACATCAAAAGGGAGAGTTAAAAGAGAAACACAGCAGGCTAAATAATAATGTTGTTTCCAAAACTACTCCTTGTCCTCCTGCTGTAAACCTAGTTGTGTAGTCCAAAAAAGAATGAAATAGTCTAACTACAAGCGTGTTTGCTGGCATTTAGGTCTCAAGCTATTGATTAATACTTAATTTATGTACGGCATAGAGTATAGGACTAAAGCACACGCAGTTTCTGGGCTTACTGAAATCTCTACACCTTTTTGCAGTAATGAACGTTGAATTAGTAGACACAAGAAGCAACAAATTTCCTTGTTAGTGTCTATTCCACCAACTGGAATGTCTATTTTGATATAACATACATGCTATACTACAACTTACTAATAATACAGAAAAAAACTTACGGATATTCGGGTTAGAGTGATATTGACGTGCGTTGGACGATCATCAGATACTACTACTTCGACATCCGCTGGCTCGTAATTGTCAGCCCGAACCTGCAAAATAACAGTAAGGCTTGTAATTATTATTATAGTGTACGACATATAAGACCTATTAAAGTGGTTCGGATGCGTACCCCAAAACACTGTCTAGCACAGTAGTTACTACACAATGTGATTGTTAAGAACCGGCAAAGGTTTTCTTAGAAATTTGAGCTACACAAGCATAACAAAACTCTCTTAAATATAATATTCTATACACAGGAAATGCACCATGGCCACGCTCCTACCTGCAAAATATACCGTCCAGGTAAGACGATTCTCCAGAATTCTCCATTTTTGCTTGTGCGGAAACCCACATCTCTGTCTTTAATTTTCATTAAAGCACTCTCCACTGGGTCGCCATTCCCGTCCAGTACAAATCCTCTAACCCCTCGATGAGCTTCACCCAGGAATTTCAGGAGAGACTGTAAGCATGTTATTAGCGACCATTTATATACCGGGAGTTCATTCTTTTCCATTATACATAATTTCCGGATTGGAAAAAGAACATAGACCATGTATTAAGTTAATACCTCCTTGTTTTCTTGCCAATATCTGGGAAGATCAGATGCTGGAGGGTACTTACAACACGAAATCTCAAGCGTAATTTCCATGCAGCCATGTGACACGTAATTGTAATCCTGCATTCCCCCTGTTGTAAATTACATAAAGCATTATACAGCGGAAAATATTAACAGTAAGAATTATAAGAACTACAATAATAATAAAAAGAACTAACCAATGTAATGTATCAAATTTATATTTAGCCATTAAATTAATATCATCTGTGTTATTATTTTATCATCAGTCTTATTGTTGATAATATAGTCGGTACATATGGTGAAGACAATAATACTGACGTACCACTTGGGTGTAAAATGGAAGTAAACAGTGGGTAGTAAAAATATATAAAAAATTACCAATCAGAGGGTACCACTTTGCCCCGTTTGTAATTCCATTCTTGAATCCACTTTGTCCTTTACAGGGTCTACCTTGGAACATTCGTTTATTATTGGAAGCATAAACTGTAGCTAAATGTCTGAAAATGTCATCATCCGGAGTGGGAGATGCTGTTGATGTGAGGCTGTGAAAGACTGCAAGACAAAAACAGTCGTAGGAATTGCAAATTTTTATACATAAATGCAAACATGACTCGCTTAAACATTAATTAATGCACAGCAGTATAAGGTCACATTGCTGGATGAAGCAAGTACTTATTCACAAATAATTCTCAACTGTGTCAAGCACACTGATGACTAAATAAGTGCATGGCGTGACTACCTTGTCCTGCAAAATTTTTATAATCACATTGCTATATCATCTATGCCATTATATTTAAGTCATTGCATCTGATAACGAAATTACAACAACAGATACAACATCATCAATACTTTCAAACTCAATTCAGCTCCGCGTTACAGTCGTCAACATTCTACAGCTCGGTACATAAAAAGTATAATTTCGTTTGAAATTCCATATTAAACAGTAAGTCGTTAACTACGCTACAGCATACCGACAGTCCAAATGCCTTCTTCAAAAATTAGAGAAACTGGCATTTTTAATTAAGGCATTTGGCACCAAAAGATAACAGAGGTATTCCTGAGGAAATATGACTAATGATTTTCCTGCCGACATTTACCCTAAAACCGATGCCATGAAAGAAGGATAAATTATAAATTCGCAAAACTAACAATGATCTCAGATACTGCATTTGAGTGAATTAAGTCTGACATCATTCAAAGAAACTTGTTGAATACCATTACTTTCTTCACTTTCTCTTGTATTAGAGTAAGGAAAAGTGGAAGTTTCGGTTCCGCAGATAAGACAAAAATAATATAATTAAATGAATGGCTTTATGAAGAGGCTGGTGTGATGATGACGGATTGAATTAAGGAATAAAAACTTGAAAGCATTTGAGATAGCTCGACATAGATACGTTTTTAGGAAACAGGGGCACCCCAATGTTTCTCCACTTATCCGCGGGGTGAAGGTTCCTAATGTGTCGATATTATTGGCTATACAAGGAAAAGTGGTTTTAGTGCTATACTTTTAAAAGGAAAATAAATGCAATTTGTTGTTCTTTTTTGACGAGCAAAGGTCAACGATCCTTCTGACTCTTAACACCAAAGTGTCTATGGATCCCTAGAGCAGGAGCAATATCGTACAAAGTGGAAACTCAAGCTTGAAATAAGGAAAAGGAAATGATGAAACTACGTTGTCATGTTAACCTCCCCTCAGCCTGTGGTTTTCCGCCAGTTTCACAATGGCAAACACGTGGTGATAGATGAGACATATCGATCTGCGTTTACAGCACAAATCCCCCCGACTTTCTTTGAAATTCTGTATTGTATGTAGGCAAGAGGGAGAGAAAAATCATCTAATTTATGACAAGCTTCAGAATTTATTGCCAGACTTGGTAAATCAAGAAATTGCTCGTGCAGGAACATTCTGAGAATAAAATCGGGATATGAAGCCATACTATATAGCACTTCATCTTTCGGAACTTTCTTAAATATTTTATTTGTAGAGACAGTTCCACACCTCCCTGGCTCTATCACATTGCAGTAGATTCTCACACATCAAAAAATACAAACAACATGAAATACTTCATGTTTCAAGTCTCTAACTCACTGGAACAGATTGCTTTTGTAGCATTGAGTACTCCAGAAAACTAAAACGACAGCCAAAACGGTCAGGCATGTAATGAACAGAAATATAAATAATTCAACTTTCTCTCTGCAGTCATATAAAGGAAGAAACTGCTCGCAACAAAAATTAAATGAAAAGTGATTGCTGTGCTGAATATCATAAAGCACCTCACTTCTCAAAACTGCTCACTTGACGGGCTTACATGATTTATTAATTAGCTGCAGCACCATAAAATACTCCAGCAATAGTGTTATAACTACAGTCCCTATGATTTAATTTCCCAGAAGACTTGTATATGTATACACCAGTTATACATTACTTACGCAAGTCTGTTAAATATGAACGTACAACTGTGAGTGAAACAAGTAGTAACAAACGTACCAAGTATCTGCAAGACGACTATCTTATTCCATGATACAACAACAAAGCAAAAAGTAAAAACAAAAACTCAGAAATAGTTTTGGAACACACTATCTAGGTGAATACCATTAGAACCGTATCTACATATATGTAGTGTTCACACAGAACGCTAGTTAATCAGCTTGGATTCTTATTACAAGAAGTGGAAAAACAGAATTTCGTACATACAAACTTTGCAATTTTCCAGTATGCGCAGCTAAAGAAGACACATCTGGGTTAAGGAAATGCAATTTAAAAACGAGCATGGCAAGCAAAAAAATAAACCATTTAAACTAAATTTTTACTCGTATCTCCATTCGCAGGAGTTTTTATCCCAAAATATGGTACTTTAAACTTGGAACAACAAGCAGAAATTCTCTACCTGAATTTACAAAAGTTTTTTCAAATCCGGGATTTTTACATTCACGTAACCCAACACAGAAACGAATTTAAAAAACAAGCATGTGCACTTATTTCAAGGCATTCTTCAGCAAGTTAAAGTTTGAAAAATACATTCAGGAACTAATTGTAAAAGCTATTACCCAAGCATCGATAACTTAATTTATTTTTTGCATTAGAGGAAAAACTCCAAATGGTTTTGAAGTACAAACCACCTAATGATCAATACATAGAGGCTGTCATATGTATAACACTTCCATGTACACAAGAGCACGAAATGGCTATAAAGATTTCTTTATTAAAATATGTGAAAAAACAATAAGCTCTAACAAACACGCAAACGTTCATTCTTGTTTAGAGAAGCGGAGGTAAGAAAAAATGTTAGCGGAAAGGACAGAGTTAAGAAGAAGCAGGTTCATGGTAATACTGAACCAGGCCAGCAATGCGTTGTACTGTGGAGAAACTAATGGTCGTAAAACAATGAAAGATGGATAAAGCAGAAGCAGCGAGTATGAAAAGCCACTCAGGGGAATGATTGAAACGAAAGGCAGTACCTCGGCAAGTAGCTGAAGATCGGCAGTATCCTTGCGGTGCGATGGAGCAATAATTGGAAGCATTCAGTACAGAGATATAGAATAGTGACAGAATGAGAGTAGTCAATAATGCATACTAATAAAAAAGATACAATATGTTAGGATGGTAACTATAATGGTCATGTCATTTCTACGACTTATGGAATAAGTTTTACGGTGGAATAACAATGGGCTTCTCTCACATTCTCCAACGGACTACGCTACACATAATGATTTGTATTTACTACTTTTACTTGCATTCGGAAACTAATCTAACAGGATTTACTTCATTCGGGTCTGTCTAAAAGGACTATAATGTCTGCAGCCTCCATTTATCTCTGAAAATCCGGAGAGCGGATACTGTGTGGTGTATAATTTTGGAGAAAATGATACCCTCTTGCTTTCGTTAGCAAATTGATGGTCATACACTGCTGTTGCCAGCTACAACTCAGCAGCGGTGTGAATATTATGCTGGGAACTGGGATATAACAATATATTGTGCTTGACGACATGGCTTATGTAAGTTTTGTTTCAACAATTTATTGACGTCTATATAAGAGATGAAGGGGAAAGCGGAAAAGAAGAGAAAATCCAAAGTTAAGAAATCTACGAGAAGCTTTAGTATAAGATCAACGAACGGAGCCAAACATACTGTTCACTGTAAGGAAGGATGGCAAGTATTGTGCACTGTTATGGAATATTAAAGGTATTTAGGACAGGATCGATGGTTATCACCATACTTTTATCTTATATATAAGTCAATGGGCAAGGACAGGAAACCGAACCGAAAATTGGTGCAACTTTTTCAGCCGGTCGATAATAATTTATTTATTAAATAAATCATACGTTTATGAGTCATAAGCTAAAGAAAGTTTAGTGAAAAAACCTCCTCGCTATACAACGCTCTATATACTCGGTTATTTTTTACCACATTCGTGCGTGTAATAGTCGAAATGTGTGACGACGCCTGCCAAGTTAATTTGAAAATAGTGTATGCGGACAGGAACAGGGTGTAACACTTTTTGAATCTGGGGAAGTTCTGGCATTTTATGGGCTGTGTGTACATCCACGTAATTATTACTTGTATGTATAAGACATTTAAAATGTGTGACTGTTGGTTTTGTAAACTATGTTGGTTCACGCATTAGAAAGTACGAAAGCTAATAAAGTGGAGGTGTGACTCGCGGGGGGTCGAGATAGAACTGGAGGAGTTGAAAGTTTGAGGTTTTCACTATTATGAGTGTGCACAGATAAATGTAATTATTATATATATATCTGCAATAGGACTATTTACACAAAGGATGCTAGGTAATTACTGCGCAACTATTATAGAGGAACTATTATGTCATTTATATGCAGACTACGTACCCACCTCCTATTTATAACTTTAAAATGTAGACTACGAGGAAGCAAGAGAGAAAAGAGCGAGAGAGAACTTACGGGTGTTTGGTGTATTGTCATAAGGATACGAAGCGACAAGGGCTCCGCCGTGAAGATTCCCCGAGAGAACAAATTGAATTTTTGTAATCCATTCCTTCACGAATTCTGTTTCAGGCTGAAGTCGTACAGTATTCTGTTTGAAATAGTCTGGGAAATTTCGATTTAAGTCGTAACCCCTAGCATTGTATCTGTAACAAATAAAATCAAAACTGTCAAATTCCTTTTGTCTTACAAAGGAAATTCCTCTAATACTTCTATCATTTTCAATTGTGCCATACTAATTGCAGCATTCTCATGCAGACCAATGTAGTTACCAACTTTTTCCATTTCCGCTGGATCTAGCCATATGTATAGGTACAATTGATATGTTTCATATATTTGAAACCTAAATCATATAAAAGTTACATGATGTCAGCGGGGTTAAAGCTCTAAGTAGGGGACAGAAAACAGAGGGAATTAAATCTGCTCAACCACATTCAAAGAACTTTTGCTGAAGTCACCAAGGATTATGGTACAATCCCAGAGGCCTTGTATAATACAACGTCTCTTGACCGTGAAATTAAAACTCGCAAAAGCCCGCAGCAGGCTGGTTATTACTTGTGTAACTCATGTCATTTCCTCGGAAAGAGTCGTAAGTTTGATACTAATTTAAAATGTACTTATCTTCATGAATTCATTTCCTTCAATTTTATACAGCTATAGTCAGTGACAAGGGAAAAAACCTTAGGTAGAATCTTTATTAAAGTAATTTCATCTCTTGTGGTATTTCTCATGATCTCATAACTTTCCCCCTACTTTCCCTTGAGAACACACAGAATGTTGGGTCAGCACATGAAACATTCTTTGCTTGCTCTTCTCATACAACTTTCCCCCGAGAAAGGAACACTCCAACCTGAGTCGAAAAAAGTGCCTCATTCTAGCAATCTCCGACACAGTGTATACTACTTAGAAACTTTCTACTTATTTTCGTCTTCTTTTTCTTTTCCACCTTTCTCGTAGTACTATCAGTTCGGATTTACAGATTTTATTATTACGATTTCATGATATTACTACTGCCATGGAAATGTACATACCCAACTGGGAAAGCGCAATCCAATGTTTTCAAATCACACATTTATTCATGAAAGTGAGTCGCTACCTGAATATAAAATAGGAAAGCACACCTACGTTTTGCCAGCTTGATTTTTAAACAGATTCAACAAACTCACCTGCCCTGGCCGCCTTCACAAGTCCCTTCCTTTGCAACTTCAAATCCATCAGGATTCATTGAAGGCATTATATGAATACGAGTATTATCCAAAAGGAATCGTACGTAGTTGTCCCGCGAGTACTCCGTTACCAGATACTGTAAAAACGTTCATTTATCAGAGTTAATAATCATGATCATGTACAACAAATCCGGACATGGGATGTTAAGACGGATTTTATTTCTTTTACTACCCCCATACCTTTGTAACTAGAAAAGGCAAAGCTACACAATTGCCGGGTACACTTTGAAGATTGGATTTTAAAGTGGTAATGTTCATTTATGGCCACACGTGTAATGTTTCAGACCAATACCTAATTCTTTCAAATTGCAATAATTCGATTCGTTCGGTTCTATTTTAAATGTTATGTTCTGACGTCTGCTCCTCTGTATTCTATTAATCAACGTGGTGGATGCGTTTGAATTTCATAGCATCATTTATTATAAGCTTATAAAAGCACACAGAGATTCCAAGAGATGGATGCGATTCCTCTGCTCTTGGCTCCAAGTAGAAGCTCGGCATCATGAACAGTGTTTCTCATTCTCGAAGCCTTAATTCAATGTACTTTGTCGGCTTTCTGTCCTACTGGAGATATTGATAACAGCGACGACGGAATTAAAGTTATTCTGCCGTAAATGTAACCTATTTCCGATGTCACTCCAGTACTTCTTTGCGTGACGACAAGACAGAGCAAAGCGACAGCACCAGCAGGACCTGAACACGAATTATGTAATCGCGTGCATACGTCTATATAATAATATACTCTATAAAACCCCGAGACCATTTCTTTTGAACTAAGTCTTCTCTTGCTCTACTCTCTAAAGTGGGAGAGATACGCAAACTTAAACTACTAGAAGAACTACTATTTGTATTTAGGTGGGATATCGTGCACACGAAGAAGAAGAGCAGAGTCATATACCATCTCTCCATTCAACACGGGTTGCATTGTAAGGTTCTTTATTGACGACCGTCTACCAGCACAGAAGATCCTCCTCAGCTTGGTACAAGTACCTAATATTGCTATTCCAGATGCTAGCTCCTAGCATTGTACTTCCACAATGGCCTATTTATGTATACGAATACTGTGCATATACTCCAGCCTCTATATTGACCAGCTGGAAATAACATGAGGAGTTATATGTATACAGAAATTCCAGCGACAAAAGAGTGCTCGCAGGAAAAGGACGTCGTATCTGAGGAAGAGGATCAATCTATTAACGTTATAGTCGCCGGTTTCTTATGTTATCTTTTGCTCCTTGGTCTATTTTGCGCTAAATGATAAAAGGTGACTCTGTGTGTTTACACAATGCTCAAGTGTAAGATTACTAAATCTTTCGGATCCTACTACCCCACCAGGCACCTGTCCGCACCAAGAATATCGCCTAAATAAGCATCCACATATATGTTTACGATGTCGAGAAAATTATACAGCGGGTGCGTCTCATTAAAAAAATCTATACACGCTGCCGTGTACTTTTACACTGTTTGATTTTTTAAGCTCTGTAATCTCTACAGGCTGTAAAACTTTTCGTGTGCGAATGTGATACCTCCAGAAAGATCCTTTGAACATCATTAGCAATACAGCCCTCATTGCAAATAATCCATTCTAAAACCCTACTCTTGTTTCCGTAGAGAAAAGTTTTTTACAAATATTTTGCCGCCATTTATTCTGCAATAAATATTATCCCTTCAATTGTGACTTCATCGGAAGGACAAAGGCACAATTCCTTAGTGGCAAAAATTAATCGAATTAGTTACAGTTTGTAAAATGGAAATTTTGGAAACCTGCTACTTGGATTAAAAGCAATTCTTCTTGTAGGTACGAAATAGGAAGGCGATAAAACCCGATCAATATTCTACTTTTGCTCATTTGCACAGAAATCTCGAGGCCTTCCCTAGTGTCCCATTCCCCACTCGAAATTTCTTACGTCTTCAGACAAGGAAACTCAAAACCTTGTATCACAACTATAACAATGGTTGTTGTATAGTTGTATCATCCGGGCAATGATAACTAAAATAGAGCATTTTTGGTATGTGGAACATTTCAGTGCTTGCACACGAATAATTCCCTTTTAATAGATATTTCAGTATTTACTATTACTTATATAATAGATGCATATCTAGTAGTATAGGCCATCGGCATAACTGTTACTTAACAGACTTTCTAAAATATAGAGGTATCAAATGGTTCCGAAAAGACTAAGAAAGAGAGCTACAAATCTTTTTCTTAGCTAAAGGAACTCATGATCAAAGAGTTAAAAAATTACCTGTATTAAATGGAGCATCAATTCCCGGCCAACTGCCTCATTTCCGTGCATGTTTGCTACGTACTTCACGTTTGGAACACCCAGCACATGCTTGTATGGGGAAAACGATACAACCATCACCCATAAGTCTTTCCCTGTAAATTCATTCAAGATTACTCGTTAATTCACTGAAACTCAAGTACATATGGTAATACATGTATATACTTTCAATTATACACACTATTATATCATTGCTGCTGAGGTGATGAGCTATTACAACGTTTTGCGTTTTTTAATTTTTTACTGATGCTCAAATGTACATCGGCGTAGTGATGACCCAAGACTACTTTAAAAGCACGTCGCCCCAGGAACAACCTCCAGCATAATTTTCTTATTTTAGAACTTAATGGCTACTCAAGGAGGATTAACTTCCCGATTCTCAAACACTGAACACAAGAAAACTTGTGTTAACAACGGACAAAGTTTTGTTTCGTCGTCGTGAGTTCTGTACAAACAATAGTTTTTCGGAGCTGTTGACTTAGTGAAAATCAATGACCATGGAGAGCTAATTTTTTTTATTTTGGTACCAATTACTAAAGCCCGTGCGTTTGTAAATTGGGACATGGGCAGAAAATTCAAATAGTCCATTTGCCAACAATACAAAGGTACCTTACTAGAGTACATATATTTATCAAAATCAAAATTGGTTAGAGATAGAGGTACTGTGGTGGCATTGTTAAAAGAGAGGAATGCTTTCTGAAACCAAGCCTCGCTATATACATCCATTTGGTCGTTGACGTTTATCACAGGTCAGGCTCTCATGTACATTTCCACTGTGAGAAGAAACCCTCAGTTGGAAAGTAAACGTACACAAAACAGTCACAACTCCTATATCCAGAAAGACTTTTTGAGCACAATCACTGGAATATCAGGACATTCATACCCTATATCTGATACATTACTGTCTCAGTTTGTGAATAGAAAAAATTTAATGTCGGGCTCTATATCTGCACACTCCAGAGCATCCTTTGAGTGGATCAAAGCTAGGCTTTGAATTTAAAAAAACTTGGTTTTCTATTTAGTACAAGTACTGAAAACATAGTAGTAGATACAGAAATAAATCCCTGGGGTAATGTTTGCCAAATGTTAGCGCAATAGTCATGTGCGGTCAGTAAATTGTAGTATTGATACTGACTTGGTTCTTCTCAAAACTACATAACTTTGTCCCAAGTTCAACTTTGGCACAAATTCGAGAGGATGCACCACATATTTTGCAAAGTATTGTATACAATAGCTTTGATGTGAAATTACGTACGGATACTCTCGTGTCGTATGGCGCACACTTTTATTGCGATCCATAAAAGCAATATAATGAGCTAGAGCACAACACAACACCATATAAGACTTACATACAAGAGTATCCCTACTCCTCATCTGCTTTTATCAATATTCTACGTTCATGATCTTCCGAACTATGCTTGCCTAAAAGGAATGGTAAAGTGGTTTTACAATGGGCCGAAATCTAGTAAAATAGTTGAAACTAGTGCAAGATGGAACTTTGTTTGAATTGAAATTGATATTGGGATTGTTCCTACATGTAATAATATAATCATATACATTATAAATGAATCAACGCATAAAACTTTTCTTACCGTTCACACTTTTTCCAATAGAATACAGAGCTGTTATGTTCGGGTACACACTATTCACTGATCTAAGATACGCAGTCATGGCATCGTAGTTATGATAGTCGAATGACAATGGTGGTCCGGGACTATACGCCTCCTCCAGCAGGTCCCGTCTGGCCAACATGCCTGTAAAAACCAAAAAGTAACATTGAATTTATTGGTATTTAATTAAGATTGAAATGAAATACATGCTATCCACATATATACATACATAGACATTATAACTATATCGCAGAATAACTCATAACAACTATAAATAAAATAACACTTTCTATGAAATGGCTATAGATACCATGCTATTTGACACAAATTATTCTGTAAAAGCTCATTTCGACTGACGTTGTCTGAAAAAATATTCAAAGCATAAAGAATTCAGTGTATGTACGTATACAGTGCAAATTAAGCAGAACTTTCTGTTTACTTACACTTTACGCAAATTAAAGCTTGTATCCTTTACATGCATAATAAGGGAAGTGATTTACTATAATGAAAAGCAAAGGGAATAAATGTATACTGGAACTTACTTGGTAGTGGTCCCCGCTGGTTCGGAGGGAAATCTTCTGCGTAAGCATTCCGAACTGCACTTATTAAATAAATATAAAGGAAGGCCACCACCAGCATAATGCTGCTTCGATCTGTAAAACATTAATTCAGAGTTGGAAATTAAGCCCGAGTCAGGTTAGAGAGTCAAATACAAACGGAGACAAGATGAATGTCGTCCCTGGAAATCAGTGTTTACATTGCACACTATAGCTGTTGTGAGCACCACGAAGGTCTGAGCACACGAGTGTCAAAATACTTTCGGAGTAAAAAGCTTCACAACTTACATATAAAGTTCCAAAAGTTTATTTCTACATTATATTATGTGACTTTCGACTTTGTGAAAAATTCAACCGTAAGTTTACAAAATAAAGTAAAAATCCTGGTGTTCACTGTGCAATAAGTTTGACAATAAAACTCTTTAGAACTAGTATATATACAAAGAGGGCAAGAAGGGGAGAGTTCTACTTACCAGTTCCACAGCGGTGCACTGGCGTTGTGAACAGGACGAAATCCCACTTACGAATGACTTCAAACAACATGCGATCGAAAAATATAGGGAAAGAATGTGTTCTGCTTCTGCTTCGCATTCTAGAGGAATTTCTCCAGCCAGAGCCAGACTTGTATTTTCTGCTTCACATAGGTCCCTGGTCCACCCACTTGTACTTTATGCGTGTACATATGAGTGCTTGAGACCCTCAAGGCTTGGAGACGTAAAGCTCTCAGACGTGTATACGACTAGGTTTCCCACAACAGTACGGGTTGAAGGATTGTATTGTGTAGTAGGTGCATTTTTGGGTTCTAAAAAGGCAGTATTTTTCAGTCGTGTGTGCTATACAGCTTTTCAGCAACACTCAAAAAGGAAATGTAGATAAATGATAACTTCGATCGTCTAGCTGTATACATCCGTAGAATAAATTCATACAATATTTTGACACAATTTTTGTGTCTGCTCTATGTATATTTATTGCAAAATTTATATGCATGTAGTCTATTTATATTATACTTGTATGCTATTTATTTACTGCAAATTTGAACCTGCACACAACCCATTTCTTGCACATTTGTATTTATTTACAGTCAATTTAGTTTCCAAATTTGACGTTTTCCGTCGTTCAAGTATTCAGGTCAATTAAAAATCATTCAGATGAAAATGTAATTGAATCGTAAGTAATATTACTGCTAACTCTAACGGCAGAGTAATAGCGCTTAAGCATAATTTTTGGGTTTTTATTCTAAGGTGTGCTTTCAGGCGTCTGAGATATAGCTTGATTTCAAATTTACTTTATTGTTGGGATGCGAATGTATGTAGATTCTTTTTATTTTAGCTGGGACCTTTAACCATTATAGCCAAGACGTGTAGTTAACTAAATTAAGGTGACAAAGGTATCGTATATTATTTAATGATGTAAATCCTACTGGAGCATGGACAGGACCAATAACTTGCTTATGTGATACGTTGTCTTACCGGATTTATACTACATAACGACGAAACTGGTATTCGCTTCATACTGCAAATCTTGTGTAGAAGCAATACCTTTCAACCAGTAGAAGATGTGTATACATCGGGATAATTTTAGGGAAAATCCTTCTGGAACATTGCCAACTAATTACAACGGTCACCCTACTGGTTCCCATACATGCTGTCACATGACTTTGGAAACATAAATAAAAGGGTTTTAATTTGGGGAAAAATCTGAAATATTTTTATTTAAAACAATAACATAATAATATATTAATGTACATACATTAAAACTGAGTATCAACCAAACACGTTAGAGACAAATTTATTTAAATTGAACAGCGGGCCGAACGGGTTAGCTGAGTGTTGATTATCTGAATTCGGAGGAAACAGAGGAGGTTGGCCCAAATGTTGCCGTCTCTAGAGGAAATTCGCAGTTCAAAAGTATATGCATTAAGATTCTGTTTAATCCATCACAGCATTTCATTAATCAGAGTAAATTAAAACAGGCGTGGTCCTCATTGAATTGACTTGTGCAAAACATTCATATATTATACATACGGTGAGCTCATTTATCTTGGAGTTCGTAGCAGATCTATATTTATTTAAAATAATTTAGCAGTTATTATTGACCTGCTATTGAGCGATGAGTTAGGAATAAGTTGCAATATAGATAAACAAGTTGCAGCAACATGAATGACTCCAATAGTTCAAAGGACAATAATTAAAATTATATTTACTATAAATGGTTTTTTGCAAATTATTATACATCGATAAAATTGATTTAGCTATAAACAATAATATAATAGTAAAATATGTGTTGCTGAAGCACTTCACTATAAATGTATCTCCTACGAGTGTTAGATTAGCTATAAGGGAAAGATAAGGATATATGTATATTTTTATAATTATGAAAATTTGAACACTCTCATTAATGCAAATAAATAAAAAAAAAAAATTGAACGTACTGTACTATTTAAAACTACCAAATATTATACCAAGATTACAGTAAATTCACGTCGAAAGTACACATGGGCCATATTATTAATAGATCCACCCAAGCTTTTAGTTATTGTATGCATATGGATCAAATATCCACATAAGTGAGCTATTCGAATGAGTGAGTTTACTGTAACTTGCCCTCAGCGTTGGCTGTTATTATAAGTTGAAAAATGAAAAGGAAACTTGAACAAGTAAATATACACATGATCACTTTTTTCAATAGGCTATATATGCTATTAAATACAAGTTACTGAAAGATATTATTGTATACTATAGTATGTACAAATTACTAGAATAAGCGAAGTTTACAAAAGTTATATATGTTACATTGCATTTATAAATTAAATGACAAGTCCAGAGGCAAAAGTATAAAAGTAGAAGGAAGATATAGAGTTATTTTTTACATTTGTAGGCAAATTAAGATCTTCGTACTTAGGACCTAGGAAAGCTTATTGCAGATGAGTCTGTGAAGGCGTGAGGATTTCGATCCTGTAATCAAGAAATTCAATATGCATGAACTACAAGTATAGAGTAATATTATTTTTGCAAAGTTTCAGATTGACTGCGTTATCGAATTTGGCAAAGAATCATAAGGTTCAGCAATAATTAGCACAACTTAATAAATGTCGGTTCAAGTCAGTTGTGGAAAACATACAGTAAAACGAATTTATGATGGAATATAAAGCACAGTATAAAGTCCGATACTATTTTTAACCTTGTCAGCCTTATACTACGTCGTTTTACTACAAGCTTTAGAGTCCGTGGAAAAGTAACGTTCGTTCCTTTCACTCACACATACATACGATATAGCACGTACTTCTCATTCATTGATAGGGAAATGACATTGACCAAAAGCAAGATCCAACACCTGCTCAAAGCGGACAGAAAATAATACTTCATACACTCGCCGAACAGAAACCCAAACACAACTCGTAAAAGGAAGAAAATAAACTCCGGGCCATACAGTTGATAACATAAGAGGTGTGGGACGCACACAAGCACCACTACGTGAACCTAAGTGCAGAGTCTGTACATATAGCACAGGTACATAACGCTTAAGTATTGAAAACTTTTACAAGTTAACTATCGCATGCGGCTTATACCTTTGGAACCACTACATGAAACAACAGGAAGCCATATAAATGAAAGCGGCATACCTACTATAGAATAATTATCCTTGAAAAAAATTACGTCGGTGAACTCAAATGTCCTGAATATTCATTAGCTTTGAGGTTCGGAAGTTTAAAACGGTGCTGCTGCATAAACAAATCAAAGGAACTAAGCACTAAATAGTCTTGGTGGACGTTGGGATTTGAAAGCAAGTGTACAGACACTAATGCATAAGTACAGATACATACATTTATACAAATAGAACATATGTACAGATACTGATATACATATCTATAGATCTACCAACACACTGTATACACAGTAGTGCATAACTGAATGCATTGTACATACACAGTATATCCGCGCAGAAGAGCATTTAGTTAATAGGTATATGAAATAAAATTAAGCTTACGGATAACCGGCCTAGAGTAATATTCAAGTGCGTTGGACGATCCTCAGTTACAAAGAATTCCACATCCTCTGGTTCATAGCTTTCAGCCCGAACCTGCGAAAATGGTTTTGATAATAATTTGTTACAACAACCTCTTTGTGATGCCAGTCCTGAACCTTGATGAAAGTTCAAACTGCATACCATACCACAAGTATTACAAATACACCATCGAATACAACATTACTAGAGCTATATCTGAACATAGTGAAGTATCTGAAATCTAATATTCTATAAATAGGAAAGTAGCGTTGTCATTACTTGCAAAATATATCTGCCAGGTAAAATGATTCGCCAGAATTCTCCATGTCTGGTAGTGCGGAAGCCTACATCTCTCTCTTTAATTTTCATTAGAGCTCCTTCGACTGGCTCACCATTTGCGTCAAGGACAAATCCTCTCACACCGCGATGAGCTTCACCCAGGAATTTGAGAAGTGACTGCAAAACAAATTTTAACTCAACAAAATTAGATTGCATTATTGCTAACTCTTTAACCAACTACAACAGCCGAGCAGAACGAATGCAGATTGGTACAAAAGTATTAAAGAATTTACATAAGTTGGTACCTCTCTGTTTTCTTGCCAATATCTTGGAAGATCAGCTGCAGGAGGGTACTTGCAGCAAGAAATTTCCAGAGTTATTTCCATACAACCATGTGACACGTAATTGTAGTCTTGCATTCCCCCTGAAATAAAAATTCCCAACGGAATGTATTTTCCATGGCTAAACTCCATCTTACTCGTATAAAATTATATGTCTATGGTAGATTTCATTTTAATTGTAATTATATTTCAATACAAAAGGTATACTACGTCAGCCTCGTCTGTATCATATGTGCGCTCTACAAACAAACGTGTTATCAACAAAATCAGTACATTACCAATCAGAGGGTACCACTTTGCCCCATTTGTAATTCCATTCTTGAATCCACTTTGTCCTTTGCAGGGTCTACCCTGGTACATCCGTTTATTATTGGAAGCATAAACAGTAGCTAAATGTTTGAAAACGTCATCATCCGGAGTGGGAGATGCAGTTGATGTGAGGCTTTGAAAGACTGTAAAGTTTAACAAAAGAGTAACAATAACTTCCAGTATCCATTCATACTTTTATACTACATAAGGAACTACTCATTGACGACATGATAAATACTAACGCACAGTGTCAACGAAATTCACACTACATATACGCTTCACCTTTTAAAAAATTATCACACCGTAATAAGGTCACAATTGTGTATGTAGTACATATAGATATATGTAGATGCATTGACAAATATTTCACATCCATTGTGGCATGTTTTTACTTATTGTGTAAAATACTATCGCGTGTCAACCTATTCCTTTTAAAATCCTAATGTTTAATTACAACGCATTTACAGTTGCAGTATAAAAGACTGAAGATGTATGAACTCAATTGACAAAACCATAGGGAAGGTAACTGATACACGCGAAGTATGGAGTTTTGTTTCATTGCGGTAAATGTCCTCATGACACACTTAAATATACCAACAGTTTTAAATTACATTACAAAAAAAATCATTGAAAATAGTTTGGTGATGCTCTATATTTCGGATGAAAGTTATCAACTGCATTTTCGTCACAACAAAAATAGAATAAACTGGCGTTTTAAAGTATGTACTATGCATGGAAAAATTCCAAAGTCGAGGCAAAGTAACCAGAGAAATTCTCGGGTAAACCTACAAGGCACCAGGCGCCGGTAGCCTATACCACAACACAAACACTCCATCATCGAGTAGGGTTTTAGTCGGTTTTTGGGCCCAATTGTCAAATATAATAGGGCAATAATTGTTTATTAGACAATATTTTTCAACCCTGTAGTTATTTTGCAACGGTGGATATGCGCATGCTTCCGCAAAGCTTTTACATAAAATATTTTTGAGTTCGTCATAATTCATAATGGAGATGATAGCGGGCACATATGTGTACATTCGTATACAAGGTTGCACACGCAAAGATCTCCCCTGCACATGATAAAATTTACAAAAAACAGTTATCAGTTCTTTAATGACAAATTTGCAGAATCCATCTACTAGCTTCCGTAGAATGACTTTTTAGGATGAGAGGAAAATGAAAGGAAGCGTACTGTATGAAGGTTATGATTGAAAACGAAGTTGGAGAAAGAAGGTTGAACGTCGTCAGAGAAATCTACTGTAAGAACATAATACGCAATGACTGATGGAAAGGGCTACATCATGTCGTGTATGTCATATCAAATCGGCATCATTTTTCATTCATTTTTTCCTCTTCGCTTTCGTTTGCATCCGTACGTGGCATTTTCATTCTTATTCGCGCCTTCCTCTGTTGGAACTGGCACATACACACAGGAATTCAAAATGCCTGTTTTGTACACTATGATATGAATGCTATATAGAATCCGGCAGTTTCCGTGTCTGGGTTTATACTCAAATGGACAAATTGCAGGAGTAACAGACAAGTTGCAGACAACTTAGGGGCGTCGAGGGTATGAAGTTGAAAGCGTTTATAGAAGCAGGATTTTTTAATAAAAGTTTTGATGTCAGCTGAGGATATGCATAGGTTAAGCCTGCACCTATGTGTACGCCCTTATGTGTGCACACCCGTAATAGACCTGAATAAGCCAGTCATCGGGAGAATGCGTTACTTAGATTAGCTCCGAAAATTCGGAAACAGATCGATACGCTCAAAATGCTTTTATGAGCTATTTGAGCCACACGGGGGCAAATTTTAGCTGAACATGCAAACAAGTCTGGGTATTTGCAAATTGTTACCAATAACGGAGCTTCTATAGCTGTTCTCCCTTCAGCGGGAGCAATACAGGTTGTATTTATTGCAACCCAAAAGTGAATACGGTGTTTGTTCTCTCTTACCATGGTGAGTCGAGGTCGGCAATCCGTCTGACTCTTCTCGCACCAAAGTGTTTGTGAATCCCTAGAGCAGGCGGGATACAAAGTGGAAGTTCAAGCAGATCTGGGTGGATGTTAGAGGCAAAAGGAAATGAAACTACCGTCATATATATGTTGTCATGTAAACCTCCGCTCATCTGCGGTTTTCCGCCAGTTTCACACTGGCCAACACGTGGTGGGAGATGAAACGTATCGATCCGCGTTCACTATCCAAATCCTAACGTGCTTTGAAATTCACTGTTTGCAGGCAGGAAAGTGAAAAAATCATTTAATTTATGACGAGCTCTACAATTTATGACCAGACAAGATAAATCAAGTAAGTGTTCGTGCACACACAATTGAGAATAAAAAGAACATTTGAAAATGTACCCCAGTTTCCTCTCTCTCACAACTTTCTTAAATATTTCCTTTCTACAAACATTTCCACACCTTTGTGTGTTTAGAGCTTTACTGTATTCTCACATGCAAAGGGAATTAAAAAACTTGGAAATTAAAAAGCTCAACTGGCAGCAGTTGAATAGTACGTTAAACTTGCCAAATTGTAGTTGGACAGGCAAGATTTTCAGTTTCAAAATATATTTTGCTGCTGTTGTTGTAAGGTTGCTGAAATAACAACCTTTTATTGGATGAAATTCCCAAAACCATAACTTGAATAATTGAGACAGTGTAGTGTAACAAAAACAAGGAAATGCAATATTCTTGATTGCAAAAGTCTTAAGCACGCTTTCAGCCTTAGAACATGAATGTAGATACCTTTGAATGAATTACATACACATATCATACATACATACAAGTATATGATATGTATATCATATACTTACGAGTATCTATATATAGGAGTGTGTGCAATTTTAATTTCCATGGATTTACAAAATCTGAAATTCCCATTTGTAAGCTTGTAGGTTGCATATTGGCAGATTCCAACAACCAAAAAATTCAGCACCAGTGCATGCCCAAAAGTTTACGAAACTTTTCTAATTTCATAGTAAAATTCCTCTTAGGGCTTGAGTTCCACTTATGGTTAGTTTATTGCCACGAATGATCCCAAACTTCAAGATCAATGCTATTCAGTCGGCTGTTAAAACTTATGGAATAAGAAAACAAAAAATTCTTTAGATCTCGACATCCTACGTTCGTTAAATTGAAATCAGCTCGACTGACTGCAGAAGACCAAATTTTGCAATGGCATATATAATAGAACTCCTCACAGATAGTAACGGAACGTAATAATTGCATAAAAATGAATGCTGACGCATTTAAAAAGACAATTATTTCCAGAAAAGCTTTGCTAATCCCGCTTCTCATTTATTAGGTAATCCCAAGTTTGGACCCATGATGGTGTATTGTGCCAACTAGAAGATCATTCAGACAAAAACCATTGTAATGCGAACAGCAGAGCTTTTGTGGCAGGAGTATACCATCCCACACAAATAGCTTAAGTAATATAATGTATTACTGAGCGTGTATGTAATACAATTTTACTTGTTTTCTTCGTCAGAAGAAAGAACTTTGTTGGTGTGAGGGACCTAGGGAGCGAGAGATTAAGCAGGTTCAGGAAATACGTAAATATAGAACCAGCCTAGCAATGCGCTGTAATGGAACTAATGTTCGTAAAATAATGAAAGATGGATAATACAGAAGCAGCGAGTATGAAAAGTCACTCGGGGGAATAATTGAAACGCAAGGCAGTAGTGGCAGTACCTCTGGTACGGAACAACAACTGAAGATCGGCCGTATCCTTGCGATGCGATGGAGCAATAATTGGGAGCATTCAGTCCAGAGATAAAGAATAGTGACAGAATGAGAATAGTCAATAATGCATACTAATAAAAAAGATACAATATGTTTGGATGCTGGCTATACAGTGGTCATGTCATCTCTACGACTTATGGAGGCTACGATAGAATAACAATGGGATTCTCCCTCATTTCCAAAGACCTCCACCACACATAATTGCATATAGACATACTACTTTTACTTGCATTCGGAAACTAATCTAACAGGATTTACTTCATTCGGGTCTGTCTAAAAGGACTATAATGTCTTCAGCCTCCATTTATCTCTGCAAATCCGGAGCGGATACTGTGTGGTGGTATAATTTCAGAGAAATGATACCCTCTTGCTTTCGTTAGCAAATTGATGGTCATGCACTGCTGTTGCCAGCAGCAACGGTGGGAACATTATGCTGGCCGGGGATATAACAATATATTACTTGACGACACGGCTTATGCAAGTTTTGTTTTAAGAATTTATTGATGTCTCTGAGGTATAAAAATGAGAGGGGAAAGAAAAGAAGAGGCATTTCCAAGCCAAGAAAAGAATCTACAAGCTCTAGTAAGATCAAGGAATACGGAACCATTGAATATGTTGCTTTCTGTACATGCTAGAGATGAAAAATATTCTATACTTTTTGTGCCCTATTGGGTGGAATATTAAAGTCTAGGAATAAAGCAGTATCGATTACTATCACCGGAGTTTTATCCACGTCAATGACAAAGACTACGATGTTGAAGCCTTCTTTGTTTCGCCTTTGGTGTTTGAGAATGGAATAATTAGTCATAGGTGAAAGAAAGTTTGACGAAAAACCGCTTTCTCGTATATTCTGAATGTTCTAAAAGTTTAGCATATAGTACCTATACAGAAAATTATATAGTAGTAGCTGTATATGGGGCATTTGCTTCTAGTTAATTCGAAAATAATGCAAGAACGAGAAGAGAATGGCGCTTTTCTCCACCTGGGGAGTTTAATGTGGTGAATCTGCATCACACGTAATTACGTGTATGTAAAAGCAAGCTATACAATTGGAATTAAGGAGCGAAAATGTAGGTGAACCTAGTTTAGAAACTTTCCTTGTTTATGAATTACAATCTTTGAACACGGGATATGCACAAATTACGCTGTCACATGAGGGTAGGTGGTAGTACATATTTCAACGAGTGCAAAGTTTTTGACTAATCGCGTAGCATTAAATTTGAATACATGAAGCGATAATCTGGTGCATAGAAAACATCTTACGTGTGTTAGGTGTGTTGTCGAACGGATATGAAGCGACTAGAGCTCCGCCATGTAAATTTCCAGAAAGTACAAATTGAATTTTTGAAATCCATTCCTTCACAAACTCTGTTTCAGGTTGAGACCGTACACTATTCTGCTTGAAATAGTCGGGGAAATTGCGATTTAAATCGTAACCTCTAGCATTGTACCTGCAAAAAATGACAAACGAGTCTGTAAATTTATGTAGAAACATGAAATGCCTATGTTGTAACATGACACTTAAATTTTGTTTAACCCTTGTCTCTGACTACATACAAGGGTTTTCGGATAAAATAATGAATCGTTCCTGTAATCCCAAAGGACTTGATTATTATATTACATATTTATAATATACTTTGGGCATGAAAACATGACTCGGATCTCTCTGCAGTCACATGAGTGTAGAATAACTTATGTGCAAAGAAAGGATTACTGCATTAATAATGTATGTAATATTCTACTCATGATTTAAATATTCCGTATATATTTTGTGCTTAAGCAAAGGGCCTAATCTGGTAAGGAAATTAAATGTAATATCATAGGAACTTTTATTATTAATAGCATGGTAACTTCATCGTCTGAAAAAAAATCGGATAATATTATCAAGCCGAATAGCTAATAATTTTTGAACTTTATGCTGCACTGTATACAAATTACTTACAATTACTTTTTACATATGTAAGGGTTAGTGTAAGAGAATTTTTTCATCCTCACCTGCCCTGACCACCTTCACAAGTTCCTTCTTTAGCCGCTTCAAATCCGTCTGGGTTCATGGAAGGCATAATATGTATACGTGTGTTATCCAGCAAATATCTTACATAGTTGTTCCTGGGATACTCTGTCACCAGATACTGTAAGAGTATTTAATTTTATTAACATTCAAATATGCGCACAACATTAGAAAGCATTCTCACAGCATTCTCCCATCTTCATTACATTTGACAGTTGACTTATTGCAATGTTCTATTAAATGGGAGAAGTTGCTGTAAAATGCATTAACGTGATGGAACGAATTTAATATGGACCTTCCATAGCAGACAGGCAAGCATATGCATGAGCTCATATTGGCACAGCCATCTTTGTCTGAACGTGAATGTGAATACTGAGTTGGAAAGTAACATTAATTTGCTATGTTCTCTATCAAGAGAAAAGAAATCTCCAGAAAAAATAAAGAGCTTTGTTTTATTTGTACATCCAGAGGTAGTTTATTTATTAAATAGCTTCTAACGTAAGTGACATTAGGGCAAGGGAATTGTCAGAATGTTGAATTCGATACGACTTCCTAAAGGCTGGAAACGACATTGAGTAAAAAATAATGAAATCTTCAGAATTCTCCAGAGAAACAGGTATATACAGGAGCGGAAACAGAAAAAACAAAAGAACACTCAAAATTGGCAACTCGCGAGTCCTCAAGGGAAAGTTTGAATGCAAGGTACAACTTTCACCGGACTTGATTGTTGTGCGCGAGGTTGTGACGTGATCATTCTAGTGTAAGTCATAATCGTACTGCTAAGATATGCATTACAATACTACATAAACCAACTTCTGCTGTTGCGAGACTACAACTCCGAAGTTTAGATACTATGTGCTAGGCCTTACGAAATGTATGACCTCAATTCTTACTTGTGCAATATGTTTTTGACTACTCATTCTTGGCATGAGTAATTTTCCTGGTAGGCAAGTATCAAGCAGTAGTCTGTCTACATACTTATGTTGTTTATAGCTACCTCGTAAATTCAACAGCTTTCACATAAGATGACTCTTTGAAAGTGGTTTAGACAAACGTTGTCTAATTCTTCCCTCACCCTAGCAGAGAATTCATGATAAATTGGTAAAAAATTACCTGGATTAAATGGAGCATCATTTCCCGGCCAACCGCTTCGTTTCCATGCATATTTGCTACGTATTTCACGTTTGGAACACCCAGAACATGCTTGTACGGAGAAAAGGATACAACCATGACCCATAAGTCTTTCCCTGAAATAGTATTAAAGAAAGCAAATTAATTCGCTTGAATTTGAGATCCTGCAGAACTGTTACATACATTATGAGAAACCCTTAATAATAATAATACATCAAGTAGTGAGATAGTCTTATTCGAAGAAATACATGTGCAAGCTCTTCAAATGTCAATGATGGGTTAAGTACAGGCTCTGATACCACTGATTAGCTCTTAATTCTAACTCAATTTAACTCTATTTACTGCGATGCCAAAATTAAAATCATACAGAATGATTTCAAGTACTCGAAGAAACCGTTTCATATATATAGATAAACATCTTAGTAGGTCATCTACTCCAAGTACTCACTTGCCATAACCTTATATGAGACATGTTCACCAAATCTGAGTCAGCACAAAATAATTTTTGATGAATCTACTCAAAGTCCTTATAGAGTTCATTGAGTCTGAAAGGCAATCCTTGAGTAAAAGTGCAAGATTTTAAGAAGGGAGTCACGGACTGGGGTTTCCAAGGCTCGTAGAGGAATTTTGGATGAACCTCACAAGTCACAAGTAAAGAACATATAGAATCGGTGTATTTAGTAGTTGGGACTAAAAATTTCCAACATATCACTTGGATGATGGATAGTGTAGAAAATGTAGGAAATATAATTTTCCATAAGGTCAATGGAAATAATTGAGCTAGCCACAGTTTTACCGTTATACCATTAGCATACATTTGTAAGTATAGGACAACAGTCGAAATTCAGCCAACATTGCACATAGTAATATGTGTAGTAACGGTGCCCATCCCAATTGAATTGTGAGGCTTCAAGTCTCGCTTTGAGGATACAATTATTCAGCATGTGCCCTTTTATTACATTCCGTCAGTTTCAGTCTGCCAGTATTGATTTTAAAGGAGCGATGCAAACTCACAAAATAATACGTATGCCTAAATAAACATTGTTGGGAAATCACGATGTCGTCAAGTTCCGTGACTTGGCGTTACGAGATCACACTCAACCTCGTCATCTGCTGTTCAGAGTAAAGGGAATAGGACATGTATATATTATTATATTAGTATGTACATATGTGGTTATATGGAATACAAAGCATACTGTGCATACTATAATATGAATACCTATACATACTTATTGTATTATTTCTACGTAATTTCCGTGTGCATTTTGAATTGATGACGCAGCAAAATAGCTTTTAAAATTCTTCTCTACTTACATACCTTATATCGTACAGGTGCATTCATCTTATAACTTGTTTCTACCCTTTAACTAAAGTTACTACCATAAAAGTGACTTCGGTATTCTGTGAGTCACTACTGTACTCAGAATAATTTTTCGTAACTTTCTAAAATTACTAATATTTGTACTTTGTCATCTTACACATATTCGGTTTCGTGAAAACTTGAAACAAAAACTAAAAGGGGGAAAATGTGTCAACAACAATTTTCAAACAAATTTAGTTAGGTAAGTTCATTTTTATTTAAGGATCAGGATTGACAAATTTAGTTAAGGATCATATCATACCTAGATTGAATTACTGAGAAAGTGGAGTAATAGAGCAAGAACATTCGAAAACTGAGTTGGTTTCATCAGCACCTTGTTCATGCTTGGAACTTTATTCTATACAGCCATAAAAACTCAGAGCCACGGGGCAAAGTGGAACTGGCAACGATATGTATTCACCGGTTAGACAAGACTTGCTCAGAGTATCTCATCGGGGCCCTCACATACATTTTGATGGGAAAATATCCAGCTCCGATGTCGACTCACTCACATACATACATATGTATACTATTACAAATTCATATCTATAGTGCAATGCCTTTTCAATGTAAAGATGAGCGAACGTACATACCTATAGGTATATCAACATACCTATGCAGTAACTCGTTAACATAGCTTCACTTTCCAGTCATTCGGAAGACTAGGCTAAAGATTATGAAAGGTCAGGTACACATAAGTATACCTTTCCACGGCAGAAAAAGTCAGTTGGAAGTAAATAAAATATACTGCAGTGTATATTAAAAATTTACTAAAAAATTATACACAGCTGAAGATTTTTCGAACAAACGGTCTGGAATAACGACTCACATGATATTTCTATGTCCCAGTTTGCGAGCAGGAAAAAATTAATGTTTGCATGCATAACTGCACTCATGAGGGTATCCTTTAGTGGATCAAAACTTTGTTTCCTATTCAGAGGAATAAATCTCAGTAGGATAGGAATGTTTTGCCGAATGCAATAGTTCAAGTACATATGTGTGGTCAGTAAATTAGAATATTGATTCTGACTTGTTCCCCACACAACTGTAACTTTGTCCCAAGTTCAACTTTGGCACAAATTCGAAACGATGCAGAACATTTGTAAAGTTGCAAGGAGTGTCAGTATTCTCAAGTACATGTTTTTAATGTTTTATTGCAGTCCATAAAAAGGTTATAATGCGATAAAAATAATACGAGGAATGTCTATGTTGTTCATGTGCTTTTATCAATTTTCTATGGTCATGTCTTCCTTCCTTTGATATTTCCACCTCAACGGTTTCCAAAGCTGTTCATATTACCTTAGAATACCTACCGTAAATGCTTTATAAGCAAGTTCCCACAAAATGATCCAGGATTTACTAAGAAATCTAACTACAATAATTACTTAAGCTGCCTGAGTGGTAATGATATATACTTTTCGATACTTAAACGCAAAGTACAATCTGTTATGTCACCTTTAAAAATTGTAATGATGTCGTTAAGCTGAGTATTAAATTGCTTGAAATTGATTTTTATTTCTCAAGGGACTTCCTACGTGACATTTTGTTTTACGGTACCCTATTCGTGCTTATGGTAGCCATCGTGATAAGACTCGTATGATCCTTCAGATAAAGTACCAAGTTTATTATCATTACTGTGGTCAAATAAATCTAACACTTGGACATACTCTTGCTGTCTAGTCTTGTTTGCATATGTATTTCTCCACCAGCAGTTGCTATTTCATTGATTGCGGTTAATATGTTAATATATGATCGCACATTTGCACGATAGCCAAGTTTGCTTGGAATACTTACAAAGTTTACCAATTAATTTTCAAGTTTCAATAAAAGTTGAGCGCCTTGGTAGTTCTGCAGGATTTTGGATCGATTAGGGTATGATAAGCATATCAGTGTTTGTATAATATTGAGTATAAATAGAATTTCATTCATTTCCTCGTGAAGCTTACTTTACAAGTATTACACATAAGGTTTGCTTACCGTTCACACTTTTTCCAACCGAATACAGTGCTGTTAAGTTGGGGTACACACTATTCACTGTTCTAAGGTACGTTGTCATGGCATCGTAATTGTGGTAGTCAAAGGACAATGGTGGTTCTCCGGGACTATAATCCTCATCTACATCAAGATCATCGTCTCTGGCCATCATGCCTACAAAGCCAAAGTAATTATTTTAATCATTTCAATGATCCTCTGAAGGTTGAGCCAATGTGTAAACCCTCCAAAAATACATACAAGCGCAAGCGTCTTGTTTGACTATGTTTGGCAAAACTGCTTGTCAATAAGAATGGCTTCTTTCCAATACTTGTAGTATTTGTGTATCTATACGAAGAATAACTAATAATAACACAATTGGAAACTTTGTGTTTCGTTGATTTAGCTTTGATCAGTATTGATTTAGTTAGTTTGACAGATGGTAGTATCGTGCAATTTACACAGAGACAAATTTCCGTTTCATTACATTGATTTTCATTAGAACAAATAAACGAACTACAAATAAATGAGTGAAACTTACTTGGTAGTGGTCCCCGCGAGTTCGGAGGGAATTCATCTGCGTATGCATTCCGAACTACGCTTAGTAAATAAATATAAAGGAATGCCACTACCAGCATAGTGCTGCTTCTATATCTGCAAAACAGGAATATTTCAAATGAGGCACATCAAATAACAATAATAACTTAACTCGTACAAATGAGCTGTACTTAACTCTTAATAATTCTTGCACAAGGTATAAAATTCTTAGTCGCATATTCCGGAACCGAACATAAGTTTTTTTCTTGAGCCGATCTAATCTTTTCGCAAAAACGTGTGATCTTACAAACCCGTACGCGAATTGGATTGTTTATTCGTAAATGTAACTTGTAATTTTTTATAGCATAAAACCACTGGATGTAGTTTCTAGTGTATATATTACCCCTATACACATACACAAGCTCTTATGTTCTCTATTATTAACCGGTACGATTTCATTTAGTGAATATAATTGCGAGTAAATATTTTTACTGGGTATCTAAATGTTGCATTTCCTCACCCTTAACAATTCCAATGATTGACTTGTAAACAGAACTTTATCATTGGATTTACAATCAGTACTCCTATATAGCAAACCCACAAAAAATTTAAGTCAACAGGGTATATGAAAATTAAGTGGAAACTGACTCGGCAAACTTGCAGGTCATTAAGGGAATATTACTCGATAATGTTTAATTAAGTAGTTACATAATAGCCTGCAAGCCCATAAGCAACTGTAATATTTGATTAGTTATTTCATGGTATAGCATTCAGCAAGAAACAATTAATATAGATATTGCCATGGTAAGAACCTTTAATCAATATTATCCAGCTACAGATGCTCTACGTTTGATGGAATTTTGGAAGTTTATACTGTCAACTGTACAGGATTCAAGAAATGTATGTAGTTAAACGCCTACAGAGATGGTCATTTTTAGCAAAATCACAGCACGTAAACAATATGATCCATAAAGAGTACATAAACAAACACTGTTGCGCGGAGTGAGCTGTAGTGATAAACTAAAGTGAGATGTATATGAAAGGGTAAGCTATCATTTAGCATGGAAACCTCAAGAGAGCTTATCTTATGAGCCTATGGATAAAGTGGCTCTACTGACTGAGTCGTTACAACCAGAGTTGACTGTACTAATCCATATAGAGTATAAGTGCAACCCCGTTTAAAGAAGCTGTGCGACAAAATAAAGTTGAAGTGCAAGAGAGCAACTCTGCATGTATTTTTGACCTTCAAGTTGGAGATTCCAACTCCTAAATAATAATTACCCGGAAGAACTACTCTAAAATAATACAATAATAAAATAAGTAAATTTCACTTTAATTAAAATGTGACAAAATTATTCTATTCAACCATGAGTAATATTTTAAAGTAATGCATTGAAAGAATTAATTATATGTATAACTGAATTGTTTTTATAAACAGTCATCACTACAAAAATTAATATTTTTACAACTTTACAATACTCCACGATTTGTATGGCTGTTATTATACAAAATAGATAAGATGGTTTTTCTTTACCAGTAGGACGTTTAAAGAATATTATCAAACAGGTCGCCGATGTTTGCAATCAAATATATATTGAAAAAAACTTAAAACATGTTCAGAATTTAAACACTATATATATTTTAGAATCCTCTTTGTCCTGAATGAAAGAGTACACGTGCTAACAGCGAATGTAGGTATAAATTTGCACAAGGATGTATGTGTTTAAGTATTCGTGAAAAATTGTACTACCTGATGGAATATTTTGAACAGAGTTGATTGATGTTTGGTTAACGTAGTTGTGTCCACTACGAAACTAAACACTTTTCGCGATCCGCAACCTTTCTGATTCTCACAGCGTGTCTTACATGCAGGTGATTATTTCGTGGATGGAGCAAAAAACCAGCAGTTTTCATACTATATTAACGACATGAGTAAGCTATGACACCATTACGACATACATATATACTTGAGGTGTTGTATAAGTACACAGTCTGCACACCGCATACACTTACGCATCAGATTATAATTTAAAATGCTGCTTCTGGCCACAGACTTGTTAGATTCGTTTCATGATCACAATTTTACCCACCATTCATGCTATATGTACTATGGTATTGCTTTAGTTCTGCATGACGAGTCAGTACCCTGAAATGGAGTAATCTGCTATAATACAACTGCGTAAAAAATTGAAAAGACAGGTTCTCTAAAGGAAACCCCTCTCGCACAACTTGCCAATGCCAAGTACACTTTAAGAAGAACAAAAAAGAAGCATGAACTTAGCCAAGTACCGGTTTCTCTATACGGCTCTTTAGATTTAATTGCCGAGATTACCCCCTTTCACGAATAAACAAGAGCTGTACGTGATGCTCGTTGAGTTAAATGTATGTTATTTGCTATATAAGTAATGTCTGAACATATTCCATTGCGATGAGAGAATAGAATACCAGAGCTCACCTTGCATGAGTATTATTAACTGAATAATATGAATAAAGAGAATAGACCACTAAAGATGCATAGCAAGTATATAGAGAAGATAGTTGAAGCCATATCATACACACAATTTCATGGCGATTTACCCCACATGTAATCTCTTCTAATGTACAAATATCCCAGAAGTTCCAAACTTACATTATGTACATAACTCCTTTCAATTGCAATGGTCACATTAAATTCAATAACTGCCGACTCCAGATTCTCTCCCTCTCTCCCTAGCTGTTTCCATTGTACGTTCGTTGGTCCTTCAGTGACTTCAGCGTGTTGCAAGGAATACAATAGAAGGAATCTGATATCACTATTACGGCCACATTCATTCCAGGAGGGAAATCAGCCAGAAAAGAAAGACGAGTGAAAGCACTCATTTTTATTATAGAGAAAATTCTTCTTTCAATCCCGCTTGCTCTGCCACCACACAAAATTCAATTTGATCGTGCCTTTGCACTCCACACCTTTTTTCCTTGGACTGTTAAAACTTATGTGGGCATTTTGGGTCAATTCGATGAGACTCGAGTACTAGATGGAGTACGAAATAAAATTCTTATTTCGTATTATTATTAATTTTATGTGACGGATTAGAATCTTAGATATATTTTTCTTGTAGATTGAAAATAACGTGTTATAATACACCGTTCTATTAGTAAATGCTTGCATAGCGCATAATGGACTTTTGTAATGTCAGAAAGGTCATATGCCTAAGTAACATTTTGGTGCTTTTACTTAACCCGTGCTGGTATCATTATTATTGTGCTTAATTAAAGTCTGAATGAAATACTTGCACATATCAGTGCTCGTAGGAAAATTACAAGTGAAAGGTAATTTATTCTACGCAAAACTTGTTATCATTTTGTTTTACATAGCGACCTCTTCTAGTAACTTACTAGCACGGCCTTGGGGTTTAATAAAATCAATTAAGTATAGGGACTACGTCATGGCAACGTAGACTGCACCAGGTTACAGTGGTAATAGTAGTAATTGTTATCAATCGATTACACGACTTCGATGCTGAAATTTAAATAGAGTATGGGTTCTATAGTCTTAAATCCGGCACTTTATATGTCCGATAACAACTTGTGCCATTACCAGTAAACGTATTTCAGCCATCTGTAGCCACAACGATTATTTCATGGAAGTTAATAGGGACAAGCTTGGCTGATAGTAAATGTCGCCAATAAATTTTGTTGAGAAATGTAGAGTCTGAAGATTCTCCTGTGCTCACGAGCATGTGAAGCTCAATTTCTTGTGTAAAACGGAACTTAGGTATGGCCTGGAGGAGCTGCATAAGTTTGATTTGCGTAATCTCATCTTAACCAAGTTGACTCAAGCTGAATTTTCATTTGTTCCGTGTGTTTTCTCCCGTAAGAGCCTTCCCGAGGCTATCAAACTTAAATTTTACACTTACGATACCATTCATTGTAACTATATAGTTGTAAGGGAGCAGCTTAATGGTAACCTACACCAGATGCAAACCATGATGTTAATCCTGATGAGTGTTATTGTTGAACGCAGTATTTTTCACGAGGTTTTGCACTCACATATACTTTCGGGTTTCAAACCTCTAGAAATGGGGTGCTAAAGTCTGGAAGAAGTATGCAAATGCCGAAATGTGCACTTACATGAGGCTGCTTCCGTGTATCATGCCTGAAACGGTGGCAACTGGCAACCTTAATTACATTTGATGCTTTATTACGAGGGAAATCAATAGTGCCTTGAGTGAAGCAAAAACACGAAATTTTATGCTTTATTAACATTTTCAGTACTATATGATTAGGTATGCATGGCTTAATCGGGATACTAGAAAAAGTAAAATGATGATTTGCTGTATATATCGGTGTTGGCAATCTTGCTGGTTAGCCCTGCATGTGCTAAATGAAAAACGTGAACTGAACTTGCAACACTTAAGTATACTCTTGTTTCTACATACTTATGAAGAATATAAACAAAAAATGTGGAAGTAAAAAACTGTTTTGTGTTTTTATTAAAGACACGCCATGACGTAAGCAAGTATGTAATACTTCCAGGGTAAAAAGAATGATCTGTCAAGTGGTCTTCCTGGAGCTTGTTTGATGTTCATATTAAGTTTATGAAGGACGACTAGTTTAATTGCTAAAAGCTCCTTGTCCAACAGTAATTTATATAGGTACCTTTATGACTGAATTGCAGATTATGTCGGTCACTAGTCAACGTTTTAGTAAACGTTTCAAATGTAACTTTGGGAACAGTTCTAAGCAGAATTTTGAAGGAACATTCGTAAAGTAAAATGAGGGTCAAGATAACAGATTTGGTGAAGAAATAAACAGCCCTCGTGACATGTGTAGATACTAGAACGGATCGCCTTTAATGAAACTGGATGTAATGGTGATGAAGATCAGAATGAATGATTGCTATTCCCGGAGAACAAGCCAAATTGGAGTTTGGAAGTTAGCTTGACAGACTTTCCATTTAGATGAATGACGGAGAGAGCGGGAGGCGGGAGAGTGAGATACATTTTAGCTAAGCCAAAAAATCGATATGGTTCTCTCAACCAGAAAAGAAAATGAATGAAGAAAGCCAACAGCTATGGCATATGAGAACTACCATATCCTCGTAGGTACTTTAAAAGTATCTTTCATGACATTGCCCGCTTTGCTAAACTGTCAAAATTCGCTAAGATTCCGGCAAGAGGTTAAATGGAAAGCAGGCTCCAGTTCCGAAGGATCTTTACTTTCAGCAATTCTGCCATTATGCTGCGGTGTTGAATTTTACAACACTTTGCACACAGACTGGTACTCTTGCATTGATAAAATAAATGAAAAGCTGCTCCACTCTGCAGCAATCGAAAAACTTTGAACTCCCATCAACCAATTCGGGCGTAAATATAAAGACATTATTTCTATATTTCATCACAAGCTTGAACGCCCACTATTCTGTGCCTCGAAACGACTTTGATGTGTGTGTCCATTATTATAACGGCTTTCTCAAGCTATACGAACTGACTAGGAAATGTTATCTTCATGAGATGTACTGAAGGGTCAACAGCTATAAAGAAAGTTGCAAGAAATAGTACTGAGTATGACATGTCTTTCACGAAATTAATTCTTCTTGGGACGAGGGCATTTACAAACGAGCTAAGTAAATATAGCTACACCCATATTAACGGAGAGTGCTGTGAATGAAAAACTGCATGTATTTCAATGGATCTTAGTTGAAAATTCAACCAAAGCATTAACAGCAACGCTGGGAGAAACAGCAGTGGTTTTCGTGCTTTAGAACTTATTTCTTACGGACAAATAAAAGAAACGACTAAAAAATGACACGGATGTTTTTAAAAGTACAAAAATCTAGGGAAAGAAGACAGGTTGAATGGTTGAAAGCTCTCTACAACTATTGTTAGGGACTAGGTCGGGAAATCTTGAAATTGCGGTATTTCCAAGGCGTCAGCCTTTATGATGAGAAGAGTTCCTGTGGAAACAACTCTTTGCGATAAGACTGGCAGTAAAACGCCTGTATATGCACTATTGGTCCCTCCCAAGACTGAGTTTCCAGTTTATGCGGGCTTGCAGGTTCAGTATTTTTCCTCCGTTACTTCACACAAACCACATTCTTGCTATCTTACAACAGATCTTTTGGGGAAATGTAGTTATGTTGACTCATTCATACCATTAAAATCTTCCTTCATTGTCCTATCAATCAAGACGAATGCAATAGTTCATGCATTCAGCTAAAACTGAAGCAGATATATTTTACTTCTGGCAAAACTACGTTTCCTTCATGGCTTAATGTGTACATGTACATACACTACTTGCTTCCTGCACTACGTTGAGATTCCAATAGAGAAACCAATACGCTGGGCATTCACAAGGTGAGGCACACACCACTCAAACCACGGAAGTCTGCCATCCTTGTTCCGTTGTCAGCTGAAGTTTCTAAAAAACTCTGTTTGAGGGAAAAAAATAAAATCAAAACGGTACAATCTATTTCTGCGACTCTTGCCGTTAAATTGGCTCTATATACGGGATTGCATTAAATCTTAATAAATGCCTTGTGGCATGAAAAGAACTTCTTTGGACTTTCCCATGTTATCGAAAATATTTATGCAGAAAGAACATTCCCAGTTTTATCACCTTTCTTTGCAAAACAGCTTCTATATACAGTGACTCAGGTTTTCCAGACATACTCACACAAGTCATTTTCCCTGAGATGCGCGGTGCCTTTCTCCACCCAGAACCATCATTCCTCTGGCTTTTAGAAAGATTCAATGCCATAAACCATAAGGTTTGGCAATTTTCCAACACTTCGGCTGGTATATAACGAAAGCCTACTCACCTCCGTGAGCATTATCTGTGCATATGACAGCTCTAATAGAATATGCACATCCCTATGTCTCAAAAGTTGTCAAAAAATAAATGAAAATAAAACTGCCTATAAACCATTGAATTAATCAATTTTTTCAGAGTTATTAATAGTTATTTATTCTCCGATAATATCGTATCAACAAAGTTAACAAAACTTCTTCAAAATAACAGCACAATACACTCGCGTAAAATTGATTTCTAGAAAAAAGCACACAATTACAGTTATATTGAAGCTTGAGGCTTCAATGACTAAACAAACGATTTTGACTGTACACCCATTTAATAATATACTCTCAGAATAGCTTAAACTAATACACTTACTGACTGTCTTCGGCTAAAGCTAAACAGTAATAACTTTAAGCTTTGACTTTGACGTATCTTCCTTTTAGGCCACTGGAAAGAAAAATAATCCGGTAATTCAGGTTCCCATGACTGATGCAATTTCCAGGACAGATTCAGGGCTGAAAGTTCAAACAATTAAAGTAAGGAAATATACGTGCGCCTTCGTAAATAACACAGCTTTCCCAAGCTTTGTAAACTTTCGCCCAAGACAGGACATATATAAAGCTTAGGACCGTAGCCATTGTAAATTGTAATTTAAGCAGATAATCTGTACGGTGACACTTCTCCACAATAGATTTTAAAACCCTTTATATCAAAGCTTACACCAAGCGATTTTATGAAACATAATAATGCGATCGATAGAAACGCACTACTTGTACACCTACAGCAACAAACTGGAACGGGGCGATATTTTACATTTAATATCCTTACCGTAACGAATATTGATTTCGGAACATCAATGGTATCGATAGCTGTCCCTTCACCACTCTCGGAGCAAGATGATTCTATTATTAACTTCGGTACAGGAACACATCCCGTTACCAAAGGAAATAAAATGTAGGAAAAATCCATTTCTTCTTTAGATTTGAGTCTCATCGTTACCTATAAAATGTCCACAATAAATAGACTTATTGTTACGGAGTTCCGCTGTGGAGTTACCACTCTAACTTGAGTACAAATTAACTACATGAAGGAAAACAAAAGTAGAGCACTTCATTTTCTAGTACCCCTAACACATAGGAGCGTTCTTGGCTTGATAACAACCACCCCCGAACAATAAAATGTGTCCTAAATAGATTACTTCCTAAATATAGATTGAATAAAACGATAAAACTAGCATTATACAAACGTTGACTATCCAGTTGGGAATTCTATATAACTCAAGCATATCTGGTAATCAGCGGCAATACATGGGAACGTAGGAAATGAGCTCGTACATAGTAGAAGAAAGATGATAACAAACCTTTTTCGGCCCGCCGTTCATAAAAGACTCACTCGAGTCCATGGAAACTGTAATGTCATGCACATGCACACTTCGGTTTAAAATTGTGTAGCAGACTAGCATTGGCGTCTTTAGCTTTCCTCTTCCGTTATTTGAAAATGTGGCTTGCAGATATAAAGGACTGAATTTTGTTACAAGTGGAATAAGAGGCACTTCAGTTCTGGTGGTAAAACCTCCTACTGACTCAGATCTGTAAATAATTATTAAAATTATATAACAATTATTTCAACACATTAACTTTTTAATTTCACACTGTAAAATTGTTACCTGTTCCAAACGATTTCCAAATGACCAAAAGACGTACGGTCAACATCAGTCACCCTTAGAAAAAATAACGATTCCATTTTTTCTCCATCTTTCAAAATCACGTCCTCTTTTTGTTTTTCGGAATCATGGACAATATATGCGGATGACTGTCGGAAAATACAAAGAGCTAGTTATATGTACGGTTGACGTGTCAACTAGTTCAACTAGGGTAAAAACCAATAAATCCATCCATTACCTTAATATTAAGAGAACAACTGGAAATACAAAGAATAGTTTTAGATATATTTTGGATTGCAAAACTCAAGCAGAACTCATCTCCAACAGAGATATGATCTATTTTGTTAGCCTGTAGGTTACAAATGGTTTGGGATACGTCAAAAGGGCCGAGAACGTCTACGCTTTCTTCATATTTCACAATCAAGGGTTGATGTTGGCCGTCGAAGTATTTACCCTATGGAACGTGAAGCCACAATATTTGCTTACTTTATTATGCATCGTGAAAGATGTACAAAATAAATATAATACACGGCATCAGAAATAACTGCGACCTTTCTAAAAATTACGGTTCAGACAATTGCTGGTAAAGTAAAAGGAAAATAACCTCTATTGCCAATCTCAACTCAGTTTCAGATGGATTCAACGTTTTAATGTAGAATGTATTTTCCACAGTTCCAGAAGCAACTACTTTGTCCACTTTGGTGGTATAGATACAATTCCCAGGAGTTGACTTCTTTTCAGGATCCGGGGTTAGAATGGCTCCTAATTAGAAAATTCATGAACAGAATGGTTTCTCAAAAACATAATTAAACACAACAAAAATCATTATTTCATTAAATGAGACATTTTGAAACTTACTTTGAATATCAGTAGCTGATAACATGTAGGTACACATTAGTCTGCTGTAGTCCGTTTCGTCTTTATTATTCCATGAAACATTGATTTTGTACCATTCGTTAACTAGTAAAGAACCCTCCCTTTTCATCTTCACTTCCAAAGAAGGTTTTGGAGCCTCGATTCTACACGATGTCTGCCTCAATTTTAGCTTTTCCTTCCGGGAATCATCAATCCTTGAAGGCAGTATATTGTAATTACCAAATGAAACTGTATCAAGTTAATGTAATACCAAGAAAATAATTACCATGTAGTCTGTGCAGCCGAGAGCACTAATGTGTTATGCAAGATCACAGAACGATTTTCCTTTCCAATATCCACGTAAGCAACTTGAATCTAAATAACAATTAACTATTAAATCTACCCAGGTGATTGATATGGTTAATGACTATAAGTTCACCTGCAAAATCTTCCCAATATCTCTGGAGAAGACTTTCAACTGAAGATCTACGTCTCGTGTTTCTCCAGGTACCAAGGTAATATCACAGGTTTCTTCGATGTTACAATAGTCAGGTATGTTAGTGCGTAATATCCCATACTTCCGAACTGAAATTGGGAAATCACTCTGATTCCTGCAATTTGCGATCCACAAAAGATTGATGTAATATAGTATAACCAACCAATATTATAGATAAGTATAAGGGGATTCAAACTAAAAAATAAATAACATATGTACACTTTACACTCACGTAAGCTCAAAGCGAACAGCCGCAGGTTGAACGTGAATTATGGAGTCCTTTACGAAGTAAACATTAAAGTTGAGTATACAGTTGTCATGAACCTCAACGGAGGACACAAAGGGATTATTCAAACTGTCGTTCCAATTTTGAAGATGTATTTCACACCCTTCTTCAATTATTGGCATCTTCCCTTCCATAACTGCTTGAAACTTAGGTAAGAGGTTTGTTGTATTTCTGTCTTGATCACTTATGTCGACTTTCAGTAGAATGATGAGAAAATTCAAATAATTTGCAACATCTCCATCACAGCATGAAGCTCGCAGTCCATATTCCGCTACGTTCACAATAATTTTGTTCCATTTCTTGTAACTCCATTCACGCAAAACATGCCTCATTAACAAAATACAGTTTTTGTAGTCTCCAGCTGAATAGAACTCAATGCCCATGGACGTCACTACAAGTAGTTAAATGTAAGTAAATGCTTAATATAAAATCTGGTGCAATACTTCGGCAATAAAATAACTCAGTTTTCGATTTTAAGAAGATACTTTGCAATGCATGCTTTAGTCAAGTAATAACTTACTGAGTTGACATCTCGTTCGCTTTCGCTTAGTGTCCTTACAAAATTCAGATGCCACACCCAAGTGCTTGATTATTGCATCCTAAAATTATTTATAATATTCACAAGTTATTCAAATAAGAAGATATCGCGGTACCCAGTTCCTGTTGTTTATACGTACCGACTGATTTGTCTGACTTTCCAAATACGTTAGTGTCGAAACTGTCTGCGGATCCTCCACAACGAAGACATTTTCTAAACTAAAGGAATCTTGTCTCCATGGTCGTTGGCCGAGATATGAAAGCTCCACATCACGCTTGTATGGTAGCAATTCCTGAGACCAGCCTTTAATATCCTTTTGAAAAATTATAAAAATGTTATTTTATTACGAAAAAACTGCCAAGTAATCAACTTTGGAGCTTGAATACATTTCAATTATTGTACCTTCGGTTTGATTTTCTCGAGGTAGAACAGCTTTCGCTTACTGGCATAATTAGAAGCCACTAAAAAATAGGATACCGGGTCAGGAAAATTACTTCCAACCATGTAATTGTACTTCAAAAGTTCTCCAAACAAATGGTACCTTCAAAAGAATCATTAAAAGTAAACACAAAAAGGGGAAACGCATTAAATACATAAGTTATCACTCACTGTTGCTCCAACCATGCCCAGTGTTCAAAAATCAGATCAGGACTGCCTTCTAGTTTATAATATGATCGAATGTGTTTATCAAACTGGGCTCTACAGTCTTTCAAATTGTTAGGTAATGAATTAGAAGTCAGTAAGATAAGTCTACACATTCTGTAATTAAGCAATGAAGCTACCACTTTGAGCTCCTGGACATTTGCTTCTGTCATTTTAACGTTTAAAAGAGCATCGTAAGCACCTTGGTAGTGGCTGTAATAATAGATACAAAATACTGTTACTGCATTTCTAGTATGACTTATTGAAAAAGAGGGTACAAAAAAGTAGTAAGATGATTACTTCAGAGCGGCTTCAAAGTCCGTCCTTACTTCTTGATAGAAAGCGATTTTAAAATTGTAACGCACAATCAAAGGTGTATGTGTGGCCTTTTCTTTTATATTCATTATTTTCTTAACAAGTGTTTTATAGTATAAATCCGTTTCATATTCAAGCCTGTAAAATGATTCCAAAGTATACCTAATTATTCATAAATACTGAGTGTTTATACCAATTTCATCATAAAATACAGTTACCTTTGCAAACACGTTTGTATTTTATCAAGTCTTCCTTGAGGAAGCACAAAAAGATGCTTAGGTAAGATCTCAGCCTCTGCACAAAGCGCCGAAGCCTTTTCATTCGTAAGATCATCTCGCATATCATTTTTAATCAGCATAACCAGGACTTGAGTTCCATGTGGATTAGCTTCAGCCCTATTATAAACAGATCCAAGATTAAAAACAACATTTAGCGTATTGTATGTGTGATCTATACTCTTTGTAAAACTTTTCAAGCCTTACTTGAGTAACTTGATCTGTTGAGCACACTTCTGTTTCCTTTCATTCCAATCCGCGCTTGACCAGTTTAAGTCGAAAAATATAATACACACAGCTGGTACATCATTTAAGTGCTTGGAAACCCAGTTAGATTTTATAATTCCATGGGGTAAATAGCACTCGGCTGGATCATGCTACAAGATTTTACATAGCCATAATTTAGATATCTTACCATCATCTTAAATCCGACACATTATTATTGTATAATATAGTCAAAAATAAGACCTTTGTTGCCTTAGGAGGAAATTTATGTCCAATAGGTACGATCTTGTACACAAGCTTAACATTTTTAGTTACATTCTGCAGATTCAAACTTTCCCAAACATTTCGATGTAATGATATATCCAAACCTACTAAATAAACCAGCGGATGGAAGCTTCCTGACAAGCTTGGAGGTATTTTAAATGGACAAAACCAGCTAGGAATGCTGGTTATCTCACTGGTAGACATAATGTTGGGAAGAAATCTTCAAGTAACCTGGAATGCAAAATAATAACACCGATTGAGTATTGATGCTATACCAGAAGTGTTACAAATCAACGAAATTATACAACACAACTAATTAATTTTAATTACTCTACGTAACACCTCGCAGTGTTACACCACCTAAAGACCTAAACAATGACAGGATATACTGTTCTTCGAGCATGTAAATAAATTATATGTAGATATCCCACTAAAACTTTACATTTCAATGGGTTCAAATTTATAAAAAAAATATGCGCACAAAGCACAAACATATTCAATCCCCTCCACGGATTCAATAGTTTCCGATCCTGATTTAGAAACCCATAAATTGGAAACAGCTGTATCAACAATCTACTCTTAAAAACATTCAAATATTCAATACAACATATATTTCGTTCTATACCTTCAAATTTAAAACTCATACACGACACAATCACAAATCAATGCAAACAATGGGGGGGTTGACATAAATAAAAATTAATTACCTGTTCTGAATGTTTACGTTCCTTTACGAAATCATGAAACCTCTATTTGCTAAATTACGAAAGTAAAGTATCTTATAGCCAATCGTAAATTTTTAACTATAACTCCCACCTGCTAATAAGTATTAACTCGTTTATTATTTATCTTCTTAAATTCCCTAACTAATAATAACCTTCCTCTACTGCAGGCAGATGAGCCATTCCCATTAAAAAGCTCATTAAACTTGTCTTGTCACATTTACTCAACCACAGAACAATACCCTTTTCAAAATTTAAATGTTCCCCGACTGCAGCATAACACTCAAGGAGCTCTGGTCGACAAAATTCATGTGTGGGTCATGTTTTGGGGGAACAGGAGACATTACAGCTTTTAATTATTACAGACTAGCAAGTAAAGCCATCGCCGTGACGGCGATGGTCCAGTGACGTCCGGTCTAATCCGAAGTATTATTTCTAGTGCGACAACGTACAACTTTACAATAAAATCCAATTTAGTTAAATCAAACGCATTTTGCTTGCTTAGCAACATAAGATATTACAAATCAGATTAGGGAACTATTATTCAAATAATTGAAAAGTACCGAGACGGTCAATAATTAAAATTGGTTTAATCCACACTTTTGTTTTGTTTGGATCAAATCATTTTTTTAAAGTAAAAATTTTTGCAAAATCCTGTCTTTTGCAGACGCTTTACTACAACTCGTATCTGTGAGAAAATAAAATCATCATAACCACGCCCTCCTTGTTTAAGTGAAGAAAAAGTATCGGCGGGGGAGTTTTTACTCCTGATTAACGAATAAACACGCTCCATTTTATACACTGCTGATGTGATTATCCGCATTTATAATATTTAGAACAATTGTTATTTTAATATAGCAAAACAGATTTTTTAAACTGGCAAAACTAATGGTAATTGGCATGGTGATAAATGTTACTACGGATGTGATCCACTTTAGTTAAATCCGATCCGACCTCTTTTAAAGCTGGATAATCTACTTGTATCCGATCCAATCGAGTTACCTTCGGATCAGATGACATGGCTATCTGGCGTGTATTTAAAAATTCAACTGCAAAAATTGTAAATTAGTGGAGATATCGTACGATGCACTTAAATTAACGACCGGTGTCTCACCTTTGGAGCGAGGTGCACATGCAGCTAGTCCTACAGAAGGCTTTGATCTTTGAATACTATACCAATTATGATGTTTAACAGTATTTCTGAGGCTTTAACAGATTATGTTGTGCATAAGTACGACATAAACGACAATCTCGGTTTTATTGTCATGTTTCGTATTCTCACTGACCACCTAATAAATCATCGTTACCGTGCTTGACTAATTTAGATAACCGGGCAGAATTTTACTGTCCACTTTCCACCATATTTTAACATACTGGCAACCTACTGTCCACGCACCATATCTTTTGACATACTGTTCACCTTTCTATATTAAACATACTGTCAACCTTCATATGTTAACCGTACTGTCCACCTTTTTATGTTAACCATACTGTCCACCTTTCTATGTTAACCATACTGTCCACCTTTCTATGTTAACCATACTGTCCTCTGTTCACCTTCCTATGTTAACCATTTGGACACGGACATAGAAATGTGGACAGTATGGATAACATAGGAAGGTGGACATTAGACAGTGCGGATAACATAGGAGGGTGGACATTAGACAGTATGGATAACATGTCGATTTACGCAAAGCATTTGATTCGGTTAGGCCTTTATTTTTAATTAATAAATTACAAAAATTAAATATAGACCCATTTATTTTAAAATATTTATGTGCTTATTTTAGTAATAGAAGATTTAAAGTAAAATTAAATAATTACTTATCCAAAGAGTTTACATTAAATAGAGGATGCCCACAAGGTAGCGTTTTATCACCAATACTATTTGCTATTTATATTAATGAAATTGGTAGATCAATGGACTGTAAATATAAGCTTTTTGCTGATGACTTAGTTTTTTACGAAGCAGATTTAAATATAGATATAATTATAACTAAATTATCTAATACATTAAATAATCTAAGTAACTGGTTTAATGATTTAGAATTAGATAATAATTATAGTAGAACTAAGTGTATGTTATTTCATAAACAGCATGATAAATTACCAACTACGTTTCCGAATTTAATATGTAAAAATAATATAATTGAAAAGGTAGAGGAATATAGATATCTAGGAATAATATTTGATAGCACACTGTCTTTTCAAACTCACTTTAACCATGTAAGTTCTAAAGTTTCATCAGCAAGGGAGCTGACTCTCCGGATGTGGGACGAGACAAGGCTTCACGTTCTCAGTTTCGAGATGAAGTACCGGCCATTTACAAATTGTAAATCAGTCAACTTGTCCTCTCCCAGTAGGCCCAACCGGTCTATCAAACGGCTGACGAACGAAGCCATCGCAATGCATTTACAGTTGAATTACCTGGTATCAAGATTGCCAATCATGCTGAAGGACATGGACAAAATCCTTCCACTGCTGTCAAGTCCTCTGCCTCGTAGCTATCTACAAGATCCGTTAAGAGAGACAATACTTATGCACATAGGCAATGCGCAACTTGATCCAAACCCATTCAAACTAATTGGATGGATCGTAAGATACATTCGAATCCTTATGCGCTTTGGGGAGGATATTGAGCCCAGACCGTCTGACCTGAAGGGTAGAATTTTGTCAAGATCCTTTTACAAGGAAGAAGATATGGTCAGAATCCCTTCACACCTGGACCAGAAATTTCCGATAATAGGAAGATGGGTCCAGATCACTGAAGAAGAACAAGTCTGGTTGGACTTTAACAAGCTGATAGACGGTTTGGAAGGAAGAGAGGAAAAAGAAGAAATCCTACTCCAGAACCCGGTACAGGCAACGCCAGATCCGGATCCAAACTCATACGAGGCAGTTCAAAAGGCATGGACTCATCACCATTCCACCCTGTTCGCGGCAGGAATTAAAAAAGGATTTAGGGAGCAAAATCGGGAGAAACACCGCCTATCTCTTCAAGATATAAGAAATCGACCAGCAGAGGAAAATTATTCCAGCATTATCTTTTCCTACAAAACAATGAACAAAATCTTGGACGACACTGATCCTTTCGTTAGCATAGCAAACCAACTGGACTTAACAGTCGTCATTGATAAATTGATGTACTCATGTGACATTAGTCAGTTTCGACTCAGAGGGGAACCATCTAATATTGAGCAGTATCAGAAATGGATCTTCAAGTATTTCCGGGAGCAAAGGATTCCAAATGAAAGACCCCGAGTCAATTTCTATTATCCCAATTATCACACGGCGGACGTAAGACCAGGATGGGAATCTCATGTGGTATTTCAACCTTCGAGATTTTTCTGTGGCTTTCTTGACTACGATGGCTCTTTCTGCACCAAAGAACACCTCCAACGGGATCATGGGTTTTGCTACAAGTGCAGAGTGGGAAGTATTTTGGATCATAGACCGGATAATTGCCCTTATTTTCCAGCAATCATGGAAAAGACATTCCGTCAGTTGTGTGTACCACCCAAAGAAAACGATCCTTGGGTCATGACTATGGGGTTCAGACTACCTACAATCAGAGAATTGTTTAACGATCAACCATTCGACCTAACCATCAAAGTACCGGGAGGAAGATTCCAGGTTCATAAACGAGCACTGGAGATGTGTTTCAGGAAAATCAAGATCAGGACCGACACGAAAACAGTTCGGTTCGACCACATCTCAAAGACCACCATGCACATCATTATTAAGATCTTGTACGACCGGGCCTTTGACCAAGTGGACGTGATGAAAGCAGGAGCTCTCCGAGCAGCAGTGGCAACTCTGGGACTCGCAATAAAAAGATACCAGTGAGAGATCGGATCAAAATTTCTTCCGCAATAAATTAACTAGGTAATAAAGATTTGATATTTATAGTAAAAATATGTTTAGTAAATTTCGAAATTAATCGAGTATTTATTTCCAGGAGTAAAAATAATAATTATTAGAATAATAAACTTAAATAGTACGGCAAATTAGGTAGGGATATAGGGAGTATAAAGCATGTACTAACAATAAGAGTCAATTTCAGAGAAATGAGTTATGTGGGTATGAATTCAAAAGAAAATAGATTTTGGATGTGAAAAATGTGTTAAATTAAAAAGTGTATAATTATATAAGAATATAGGAATATGTTCAATTAATTAAAATAAATGTGATTATTATCAGTGTAATAATATTAATATTAATAATTTGTGAATTTAGTTAAGAAGGTGTAAAGTAAAAGTGAATTTAAAAATAATTTATTCTAGAAAGGAATGAAGTGTTAAAATAATGTGTAAATTAATCAGTGCAAAATTGTAACAAGGTGTGTGATTTTTGTGTTGAAGAATTTGTAGTAAGGTTTTTTGTAAGGCGTTGCCTTTTTTCCTTACAATGTGTGTGTAAATATGAATGAAATATGAAAAATAATCTAAAACAGAATTATTATACAAAATTAATTAATCAAATATACATATTTATTATGTTATCATGTAATGTACTACTTATAATTAAAGAAAAGGGATTATAATCAATATAACTCTGTAATTTGTGAGATTGCGGACGATCTCTCCCCGTGGGGGAGGGGCCCTGTGAGCTATCGGTATCGATAGTCACTCGAAGAGTTACCTGTGATCACCTGCAGGGTTACGTAAATGTTATGTAAAGGGTAATTGTAGGTTAAGGATGGATGAAGGAAGGAAAGGTGTGTTGAAGAAGTCAGTCTTGTCTGAGTCATCTACTTGAGTACAACTAATAAACCTGTATTATAGTCCCATGTCTGTGTGTTTGTCTACTGGGCATTATTACAGGACCGTATTCGGGTTGTCATATTAGGTTACCTTCAAGTACATATTCATATAGGCTCACTGCAAGTGTTCGGTGGACTAGCTAAACACCATACACTTACATTTAGCACTACAGAAGACTTTTTTTGATTTTTGAATACTAACCGGTTATGACATGTTTACCACAGTCAGCAGGCTTTAGCAGATTCTGTTGTCAATAAATACGACAACCTCGGTAATACATAATTTGTTTTCTATCATATTTTGTATTTCCATTCACCCCCTCTAGATAAATTATCGTTCTTTTGAGATGGGGCTGTAATTTAGATAACCGGCCAGAATTTTACTGTCCA